>OX401404.1:16725305-17082805 GCA_947846245.1 Cerastoderma edule
GGAGAGGAGGAGGAGGAGTAGGAGGGGCGAGGAGAAGAGGAGGGGGAGGACGAGGAGTAGGAGGAGAAGGTGGAGAAGGAGGGTAGGAGGAGGGGAGAGGGAAGGGAAGGAGGAGGATGGGGAGGAGGAGGAAGAGGAGAAGGAGGGGGAGGAGAAGGAGGCGGGGGAAGAGGAGGAGGAAGAGGATGAGGAGAAGGGAGAGAAAAGAGGGGGGAGAGGAGGAGGAGGGGGAAGGAGGAGAAGGTGGGGAAAGAGCAGGAGGGAGAGAAGGAGGCGGAGGAGGAGGAAGAGGAGGAGGAGGAGGAGGGGTAGAAGGTGGAGGGGAGGAGGAGGAGGAGGAAGAGGAGTTGGGGAGGAGGAAGAGGAGTTGGGGAGGAGGAAGAGGAGTTGGAGGAGGAAGAAGAGAAGGAAGAGGAGTTGGGGATGAGGAAGAGGATGAAGGAGAGGGGGAAGAGGAGGATGAGGAGGGGAGGATGAGGAAGATGATGAGGAGGAGGAAGAGGAGGAGGGGGGAGGAGGCAGGGCAAGAGGAGGAGGAAGAGGAGAAGAAGGAGGGGAGGAGGAAGATGATTAAGATGATGAGGAAGAAGGGAGGAGGAGGTGGAAGATGATGATGATGAGGAGGGGGAGGAGAAGGAAGAGGAGGAGGAGGAAAACATGAAATTGAATAACTCACAAAGTAAAAATCAAATCATCAAAAACTTACTTGAAAATGAATGAAATCCAAACTCCCCTTTAATTATACTAAACAAACCACTTAGAATAGAGCGCGTAACATTAATTCATGAACCATCCCATCTCGTTGAATACACAATTGTGGTGACGATTATCTCCTTTACAATCCCCCTTCATAGTAACCCTCATGGTGAGGGAGACGGTAAGAAGAATGTACAGGTCGCGATAAAAGTGGCACTGAAACAGTAACTGGTTACCCTATCTGTAAACTGCTCAATAAAGCATTCCCTTACATACATACTCATTACCAAACATCGACAGAAGATGATTCATACATGTTTGGGTTTTTTAAAGAAAAACCACTTCCTTAAAGAAGTAATCGTATACAACGGTCATTTTTTGTATTTTGCCACAGCGGTATCTATTCATTTAACCCTTTACCAAACGCCAAATGTTTTACTTTCCCGAATTAAAAGAGTTTAAAAGAGGCGACATATAAAAATGTAATGAAATTGGAAAATGATCATCTCATAGGGCAGTAAATATTGTGTGACAAGGAGAAATTGCTCGTTAAGAGCAATTTCTCCTTTTTCATAACTGTTTTCCTGATTCGTCTGCAACAAACTGGTCAATTGTCGTTATTGTTTGGTAATTGGTTAAATGAACCCATTATGCATCTAACGTTACAAGTTGTGACTGTCATTGTTTTCCAATTAACTATCATGAGAAAAATTTATTGAACGACACGACATTTATAGTTTTTTTGTTACAAATCGATATATTTAATAAAAAAAAAAATGAAAATATGTATTTAGTCCGAAGTTATAATCATCTTTTAACATCGTAACAGTATGATTTATCATTTCGACGCTTATGCGATCAAATAACCGAATTGGTAATTGGATAATGAAACGAAGAATAAATTGTATAAAATACGACACCTTTTCGTAGCACCTAGGGAAAATTCACGAAAGAAAATCACCGAACAAATTTACCTGTAGTATTTTAGTGAAATAAACATCCCAATTCTGCACGCACCGAGTGAAATATACAACTTTTCCCCGTCTGTCAATGTGAATCACGCTGTTCTAAAAATAGATCCTTTTAAACTCCGTTTACATCGAGTTTCGGTTTCAAAATACGCTCAAAGAGGGTTTCGCGTTTAGTTTTATAATATTGGAATGAAGGTTGTTTTCGGTTCGTTGTACTCAATTGACGAATCGAGAACCGCGGTGCAATGAATTAATGTTCGCAGGGCAATGTCCGAAAGTTTATTGTATTTAAGTAATTAAAACAACCTTTTGAATACATACTATTGAAAGGTTTTCTAAAATGAGATTTCATTGAATATATTTTTATCGGTTCAATCAAAATTGAGCACCCTAGTCCAGAAAAGTCTATTTAAGCATATAGGTATTTTACAACTGGCAAAAACCATTGTACAAAACGGTTAAATTACCTGAAAAAAGCAGTTTAACTTTAATGAAGTTTTAGTCAAACGGGGTCACAATATTAATTTTTTCCTCAACCATAATGCTTTCGCTTTGGCATGACTAAACTGTCCAAATTCGGAAAGGGTAAAATAAATGTCTGAATAATATATTGATTACTTTAAAGGAATCGCTTTGAGGACTTCCAAGCAGAGATTCGAACCCTTGACAATTCGGTCAGAAAGGCACCGAGCCAATCTTCGAGGATATTTGATGTTGGATCTATACATTTCTTGAAATAACCATCACACACGGTACAGAATGGGATCTCCGTTACATAACGGCCATATAATAGTAGATTTACTTCACTTGAAGCATCAATGCCCGTTTGGGTGTGAGGTTGGGTCATTGCCTGACCGAGCGGGCTTTCATTAATACTACTCCACAAAACATCAAACACTCATCATTTGATTAGTTGGGTCTTTAAATTGTATTCTGTTTTGCTACGATGCCCGGCTATCATAGATGAAGAAAGACCACTTACTTGACTGCCCATACAGGCTGGTTATGACATAAAGAGCCATCGGCGTTCTGTTGGACAACCAGGCGACCACCTCGAACGAAAATCTAAATCTAGCGGTATTGAGATATGAACCCACACGGCAAAGGGTTTTGGCATACCTACATTCCGCCATTTTAAAACTCATTCTTTCGTGGGATTACTTCTGTCGATCTAAGTAAACATCGGTCGGGTCCGGAACTATTCGCCTTAAACCGAATAGTTCCGGCCTCAACCGATGTATACCGGGAACAACTGAAGTAATCGGATAAAAATGAGTTTCAAAATGGCGGATTATTGGTATTCTACCTAAAGTACTCTAACGACTAGGCCACAGGGGTTCAAAGACAAACCGGAAACACAACAAGGTCGCTGGTTGTGAGCGATCTCGAAATAGTGTTAAAAACTGAGCAAAAATTCCAATCCAGTCCGATCAATTTGCATAGGGAGCAATATAATGGGAATAAAATACAATAGAATCTCTTTATCCCGAAGTTCAAGGGACCTTATGCAAACATTCGAAAGAGAGAGAGTTTGACGTATAGATGTCTGGAATTTAAAAGCACAGAAATAAATGACAAATAATTCGGGACCCCGTATTTAATTCGACTTATAGGGGAGTTCGACAATCAGACGTTCTAGGTATAGATGTTTAAGTGTATATGGGGAAAGTGCTACCTAGCACAAGTGTTATAAGCGTGTCTTTCCCCCTAATGAGGGTCACTGAACGTTTTGTTTACGTGTTGCCAGATTTCGGTAATCAATCCTTGAAAAGAATGTTTTAACAAAAGCGTTTGTTACAATACTGTTAGCCGTTTTATCCGAAAAACTATCTGTTTGAACAATGAAAACTACAGTACAAATTTAAAAGGTGTCCGGTGCCGTAGAGATATCCAGCAATGTTCCGACGCCATTTCCGCGAACATACGCTCTCTCGACGGAGTCGGTAGTGATCATAAACTGAGCGCGTGTTTAAAAGAGTTATCTACTGTTGTGTCAAAGCTGGAAACGTCTCGGAACAACTTTTCAGAGCAGATGACATCTATGCAGACCTCAATAAGAGATAACTCTTTAAACATCGAGAGACTTAATGACTCAGAGCACAGCCACAAACGTAATTGTCAAAATAATATAGTTTCATTCCTGACATAGAGTTTCATTCCTGACATAGTAAGGATATTAGAGAAGTATAGCCTGACAAGGGCTTTGGCAGACTTCAAAATTTCAGGAGTATTCCCACATAAAACCGCGTGGAAGAGGCTCTGTAAAAGCACCATTATTAATCAAGAAGAGAGAGCCTGGACTGAACGAGTGAACAATTCAGATGATTTTATAGTTTTCCGGCGGAACTGCCATTTACAGCTCTGCGAATCGAGCATTTGGAAAGTGGCTAGAAAACTCCCTTGGTCGCTGTCCCTGATGAAAATGATAGCAAACATTTGCTGTAAACAGCTTCCAGCTCAACCGGAAATGTGTCCTCGATGCCAGTATTTGTGCAATTGGGAGGTAGAACATTTGGTATATGAGTGCCCATGTGTTCAGAGAGACCATCATTGGAATATGCTCTATATTGAACTTAACTCATTAAGCGACAATCTTGGCGACCTACTAATGTGTCTTCCAAGGCTCGAACTCATAAGCTATATGCTTGGAAAAATCGATAATACGTTAATGGACAATGTAACTGTTGAACAATACCCATCATTTTTAATCACATGTGCCCAGTTTTTGAAACGTATATATGCCTAACATGATCAAATTCAATTTTCATGCAAGGGATCTCACCCGTTATAGTGTGCAATGGTTAGTACAAGTCTTGACCAAATGCTGTTGAATTCAATATCGCTTGGTTGAGGCATGCGCTGTCCTGTTAGATAGAGAACACATCTGCTCTTAAGTTTATCCTGTACATATCGGTTTGTCGAGGCAGATCTGATCAAGGAATTGTTGATATCAACATTGCTTTGTTTATCTCTGCATCGATCTGCCGATATAGTCCTGATTTACACCCATTTCCCACTGTTGTAGCTTCCGTTTCGTTTTCGGGGAAGCTGTAACATGCACTGTCACCATCTGGGAAAATTTTGTGTAACATCGACTATCTACAGCGAGCCAACCCTAGGGCTTTGCTTTCTACCGTGACCATATTATCACTTCGTCATCTCTTGAGGTGCTGACCACTACGGTCGGGTGAATGCGTTGTGTCGGAGTTTTGAAGTTGCTCAAAGAGCGCGATTTCTCCCTTTGTCTCAGGGCATTCGGCTAACTAATACTGTTCACCATCTGGTCATACTTATTCGGGAGAACAGAGGTTGAGGGCAAATCTGCTCGGGTTGAAAACTCAACTAATGAACATATTGTTTATCTATTCATCTTTAATTATTCTCATTGTATTTGCTTTCCTTTTTCGTTAATATTGTAATACTTGTATGTAAATCTCCAGAAAATGGAGGCAATAAAGTTATATATATATATATAGCTGTATCAGAAAAAAAATATATTATCACGAATAACATCACATTCTAAATTTATAGGTCCTTGTTCACAGATGTGAGATTTAAAAAAATAATTTCTTTAGAACTGCTCAACAGTTGTGCTGCTATATGACACGCACTAACGTATAGTCAGTGGAATCAACCCATTATCGTTTTTAATTCTTTAGTATGTTTACCGTGGATTAATTAACATGCATTTTGATCCAAAAGCATGACATCGTTTTTGAAACATACCGCATGTTAACTGTAATACTTATAATGCGTTCAATAACCACTTTTAATTGTTTATCAAACAATAATAGAAAAACCGTACTGTTTCAACGACATTTTATTATTTCCTTCCAATTTTCATATCTGTGAACAAGTACCTTTCAAGTATGTGAAAGAGTATAAACAGGCCATATGTCCTTTATTTGTTAGACTGCCATGCCGCAAGGAGATCAGATTGAACATCACATACTTTTTGTACATTTATTTCTACTCAATATCATATGGGAAAATGGATGGTTAATTCTTAAAGGTCGTGATCTTGGCTCATTTTGGGGGTTTTCCGTAACTGTATACATGATAATGGACCAAGCTCAGTTTTTTTTTGACATAAGAACATAATTTCTTTGATTTAACAATACATTTCTGTTGAAGCTAGTGGACAAGATAATTCTTTACTAAAGATTAATAAAACTTTTAAAACGGTTATAGGTTATAGATCTACAATTCTTTGAAAAATGTTCATTCAGTATCAATACCATTTCCTTTTAACGCGTTATAAATGAAAAAAGGACACGAGGTAAGTAAAATATGGTCTTCTCATAATGCCGTATCGTAAAATCGCCAATTTCAAAATCCAGAGCGGTGGGTTTGGAATGAACCTTTTAATTATTTGTTCTTTTAGATATTTTCAAAGTATGTATCCTTGTTGCATAACCTTTTTTGGAAGCAAAATGTGGTGTTGCAGATCAATTTTTGTTGATTAATCACACATTTCAGCAGCGACATATTTGATATTGACGTTAACCTTAGAATGCTGGGTAACTTACTAAAATAGATTTTTGTGTCTCCTGCATTCCAAAACCTTTGATATCTGCTTAATTTTGTTGAGGAAAGATACTCAGAGTAGCAAATAGGTTAGAGCACAGGCCAGCCCCCAATTTACTTGGGGACTGGCCTTGATCTAACCTGTTTGCATAAGCATGAAATCGGTTTTAGCACTATAAGGGTTTATGCGCAATTCCCTACTGACGCAAATTACTAGAAATTGATACTTGAAAATAAAATCAGGGGTTGAAATGTTCCATTCAATAATGTAGACCAGGAAAACCTGTGGCTATGGTTTGGGCGGTTAGAACCACATCTACCAAATTAGGAGTGGCATGCAAGAACTTAGCTTTAATTTCTTTTTCTTTTTCTTTAACAATATAATGTACTTAAAATCCTTAAATGCAGAACATTCAATTTTGATAATCCCTGTATGTCTGAGACATATGGTGTGCATCCAGCTTAAATTCACATGAGTTGAGGCAGAACCTTTGTAACGATCTCACAACATTTCGGACGTCTGATCGTTTTCGAAATTTATAGAAGTGTCCGAATATTCTTTGCAGTGGATTATCATTGGACATAAGGATTACCAATGTTCATTTTTTTTTCGAACACAGAAAGGTTTAACTGTCAATACCACTATCTACATTCAGCTGTCAATTATCATGAAATCTACACGAAATGTGATCGCGACTGTTTTAAAAACTGTCAACTGTCTGGAACGGTGGGTTCGAATAGTGCTTTGTTTCTTTGTTTTCGTTTATTGTAAGCAAAAGATAAACAACCTAAGTTCATATAAAAGCTTAAATGTCAACCGCTTGTATGGATATAGGATTGGAAGCCGTAAGTCATGAATTACGTAAGCCTATTCCTGAGATTAACCCTTATAGAACTGGAACTGACTTCATGCTTATGCAAACAGGTTAGATCCAGGCCAGCCGCCAAGTAAATTGGCGGCTGGCCTGTGATCTAACCTGTTTGCTAATCTGAGTATCTTTTCTCCGCAAATAAGGCAGATATCTAATGTTTTGGAAAGCAGACGTCACGAGAATATACTTTCGGAAAATTACCCAGCATCCTAAGCGTTAAACAACACAACGCCTTTGTTATTAAACAATTGCTTTAAACAATACAATATATTGTGATTACAATGCAATAATTGCATTTGAAGTACTTTACAAGGACATTGAAGTACAGCGTATTGTGGTTCGTAGTACACTGCAGACTCATTATACCGCGACCCGTTATATCGCGATACTCATTATAACGCGGGTCTCCTATGGCTCCCAAAATTTCAAGCACATTAGGGCTTAAACAATAGCCTAAATCTCCCCCTTTCTGCAAAATGACGCGGTCGGCATTCTAAATAGAAAGTCTACCTACAAATTGCACTCTGAAGGCGTGAAAAGGCTGTGTATCTAATTGTAGATGCCGGTTAAGGATGCTTGTTCACAGTCGACCAAATTTAAAAGTAAACATAAACTTTCTTTGAAACAATGCATTGTTGTATTGTTATATGATTTACAATTAATATATCAATGTATGTAAGTACATGTATACATGTTGTAGATCCCAAAATCATTATAATGCTTTTGAGTCTAAACCATTACCAAACAATAACGACATTTGACCAGTTTTTTTGCAACCGACTCTGGAATACATTGTGAGAAAAGGAGAAATTACTCTTAACAATTTCATCTCATTTCGAAATGTCGTCTGCAAACTTTTCCAATTTGGGACAGTCGAACATTTGGCGTCTGGTAAATGGTTAATGCGTATTAATTAACTGCATACATGCTCGTGAAAATCAATACTTATATAGCATACGAACATGATTTGTGGGGGAGGGTCATGAATTAATTCAAGCCATTGTGTACACGTCAACATTCCAAGAACGAATTTTCTATATCTTTCTTTTTCGACAGAGCAACATATGCTGATTTGGTAAAATGCCCGACGTAGAATTCAGTAGTCAAAATTTTGAGATCCGACTAGTGCAACGGTCTTTCCGCATAAGTCATGAAGTCATTGTAATAATGTGAATTCTTCCCTTACAACTAATTGGTTATATTCATGTGGGAAAGCTTTCAGCGGCTCGAAAAGATTATCATGTGGGCAGAAAAAACACAATTTCCCTTACGCCAAAATTTGAATATCATGTTGGCCGAAGAAAAGACCCTTTCTCTTACGCCGGAATTTGTTTTAACTAAAGTGATATTAAACTCGATTGCAGCGGGGTGTGAAGAACCGTTAATGAGAAATACACAATGACAATAAAGGGCGGGGTCGGGCAATTTCAGACCGCGGTGTCATTACGTCCTTTATATGGACGTCATACAGACCCTCGCCTTTTTAAAGCTATTCCACAATATAGGAGTTTTCGACAAACAGCAACAACAACAGCAAATTGAAAGCAATATCACACGACTCAATTCTCAATTCAACTCAGCATAAAAATGCCTTTGGTCAATAAACTATGGCCCATAGATGGTAAATTATATACGTAATAAACTCAAGCATGTAGACGATAATGATATACATTTATGTATTGTGATTACTGATTTTCATGGTGTTTAACATCATGTCAACAAAATTTCATTTATGTATTGTCATGACTGGTTTGCATTGTGTTTAACGCCGTGTCAACAATATTTCAATTATGTTACGGCTTTCCCGGATTTCACCAGTACACAAGGCTAGGGCTCTGCAGTGTCTTGCCCAAGGACACGGTAATAATAGAATATGAAAAGTAAAGCTTCTTTGAGGTTTTGAGAAAATGCATGGATGCCATTGTAACAAAAGGGATAACTCATTCATAAGGATCTGAAATATGAAATGTAAAAATTATACATGGATGCCACTGTGAGAAAAGGATAAACCATTCATAAGGATCTGAAATATGAAATGTTAAAATTATGCATGGATGCCACTGTGAGAAAAGGATAAACCATTCATAAGGATCTGAGAAATTATATGTAAAAATCCAAAAGTATTTCCATTACTCAGAGACATAGATAATATGTGTATCTATGTCTCTGCATTACTTGACTACTCTCATTCCAAACTTTAATATGATATTTCCTAAGAAGTCTATATCTAGAAGGTAATGGATAGAAGAAATCTCAAAATGAATCGATAGATGTATTTCCACTTACTCGTATCTTGGATACAACATTTCCGAAAAGTGTGCGTCTTGGGGCCAAATTAATAGAATACCCCCAGATGGATTAACAGTCGAGTGTTATTTAAGGTTTAAATTGAAAACCTTTCAAATTGAATGACCTGGCTAATCAAAGACCTGATGACACTTACCCGTGAAATCGTGTCTTAGTCATAGTGTCTTTGCATACGCACTTTGAAGCACAGTGACAAAGGCTTGAAGAAACCATTGTGACAAAAGGAGAAATTGCTCATAATGAGCAATTTCTCCTTTTGACACAACGGTTTCTAGAAGACAGATATGATTTCCATGCGTAACTATTGTCACATTTTGTTTCTTTTAGTAACTTCCCGTCCCGATTTCTTAATGAATTTGACGTTTTTCTGTCTCACAAAAACGCATTATAAATTCAAACAGTGTAAGCTGTAAGCCTGTTAAACCTTCTATTCAATAATACGACGATACGCCCGTTAGGCGAGGTGACAATTGCCGGGACGAGTACTGATGCAGTATCCAGAAGCAGTTATCGAGAGTGGATTTAATAAGCTTCAAGCTTCCGTCACAATCGATGAAATAAATAAGTTTAAACTAACCAATTCTTTCAAGATTACTCTCTTTATAGATGTACGCGACGCCATTTTGATTTATAAAGAACGTTAAAATGTTTTGATGGCGTCGTTTTTTTCATTATTACTTACCTTACGTGATTTAGCTCTGCTAGGCTAGCTAAGCCTAGCATATCTCGACTTTAAAAACGCACCGCAGGTGTAACTCGAATGATCCAATCTGCTACAGTGTAACGTAGAATGAAATATCTACGTCTGGATCATTCGGACTACTGCAGGTGCGGAAAAAAGCGGTTTTGACGATCGAATTATCCGTGAGCCGAATCTGAACCATGGTAAACGGATGATTCAAGCTGTCAATTAACGTAAATGAAGGGTGAAACAATGTGAAACATGTACATCTGGGTCGTATAGACTGGATCCACCGAGGCATTTTACACGATGGATATGAAACAATACAGTCAATCTTGTTTTAAAGGTGCTTGTTCACAGCAGAGAAAATTTGAAAGTTAGAATAAATATCGTTGAAGCAATACAGGTTTTTTAATAAATGTTTGATATACAATTAAAAGAAGCTATTGAAAACACAATGGATTCAGAAAGCGTCGATTTCTTTATGTCTTTACAGTTTATATGCGGTAGGTCTCAAAAGCAATTTTACGCTTTTTGATTAAAATACATGTTTTTCTACCGTATACATACTTTAAAGAACTAAAAACGATCTAATTATGCTTTTAATGACTTTTCTTTAGTGAATGTCACATAGTAGTATAGATGTTGTGAAGTTTAAAAAATACATAAAAAAATACAGTCCCAAATTTCCACAGATCTGTGAACAAGCACCTTAAAAGACAGAAAACACCGTTAACACATGAACAGAAAGACACACATACAGGCAATCTGAACACATCGGGTTTATCCAATGAAAACAACTTTGAAATAATAGGGATTACGCCATATTGTTTTAAATATGAAATCTAATAAGTCGTTAATTTGATTAAGGAAACAACTATAATATGTCACAACTTATAAGTTCACCATTTCTTATAAGCTACCGATAAACAATGATTTAAAAGGATGTCCAACACTTCCATGCACATTGAACTACTTAACGTGCACGCTTAGAAAAGGTGTCAATCGCCGGGGCCGATTTACCCGAAAAATTGTAACCCTACACTTATATCCGAGTTGATTTCACAGCTCACGGAAATACCCGAGTAGTTCCGATTGACAGACATGCTCGTTATATTGTTTCTTAGGAGTACCCACGACAAAGGGGAACAACACACAGTTTATATTATATGGAGTGTTGTATTTGCAACTTTAACGTCTCTGAACCGTGTATTACAAATCACAACTTTGCTTGTTTCCGAACGTTTTGAATTCACAGGCCAATTATCGATCATGCATATTTATCGAACTTGTTAACCATTATTAAAGCTCCATAACCCAAATTGGCATACGAAGGATTTTTCGTCTACTTTGCACTTGAAAAGTGTGGGAAAATATGGATTTTCAAGTATGTGGTTTATGAGAAATCATACAAATTTGACGATATGAGTGTTGTTTTAATCTTTACGATCTATTTCTCTGTTTAAAACGTGTTAAGTTGTGTAAACCTTTTTCCGTGGAACGTTTAGAAATATCGTAATACTGAGCAAATCCTCCTTTTATCACATTGCTTCTAAAGTTTACTAATCAATACTGAACTGTTCATTGTTAACATTGTATTCAATTAGTTTATGAGGGTTTGAAGTCATCTGGTGGGAATAACCGGAGCAGAATAGAACAGAACTTTATTCGAACTCAAGTATATTATATATACACCATTGGTGTACATTAAAATACATTACAAGCTGTAAATAAATGAAAAAAAAAAAGAAAAAGAAAAAACGGTATAAATTTAACCAAAAAAAAACAAGGATTAATGGCTATAGAAGTCGTCTCACCCTAGCTTCGAGTTTGATAACGTTAACAAAAGAAACAATCACGATTTAAATAAAAACAAAATCAGACGGTTCAGAAGATTGCATTGATTACCAGAACATCAAAGCTGCTGCGTCATTATCTTCACAAATGGCCTTTAATTTCTAACGCAATGTGTGAAAACAACGGTTAAATTGCATATCGCCTAATGTTTAAAATGTATTCAAACTAATTGATTTACTACCCTTTATGGCAAGTCCCCTATTCTGTAGTATTTCCTTTTTATTTCAAACTTGTGTTCTTGCGTTATTGAATTTAGCGGGAACCGAGCGATATAAGATTAATGCCTGCTTCAACGTTATCTCAGTTATAACGCGGAAACCTGTTCACCTCATGGGCGTGGTTTGATCTTAGCGTTTTAGTTTAGTTTAAACTTATCTATTTTACTTCCATTGCGAACCAACTTCTAACTACTAAGACAGAGTACTCTCCATTCTGTTTCCTGGGTACATAACCAGTACTCGCGCGAAATGTGGATTAACGAAAGGTCGCAAGGCATACCCCGTTTTTCACGGGATTCAAACTAACGACCCTCGCGTCCCAAGGCCGACAATTTACCCCTAGACCACTGTCCTGTTTGATTTTAGCAGTAACCAACTGGACACCAATACGTGCATGCCGTAGATTCCTTCATTTTGCATGTTTTCAGACTCATAGGCAGCTTCATTTGTCAGAACTCTAAAGTATAACACGACAAAAGAGAAAACCTTGAAATCGAAACTAATACGATCATTCCCAAGGAATGCGAACAATTGAAATCCGTTACTATAAATTCCGGAATTTAAACAATAGGATAAAATCACTAAGTCGTTTCGTTATATTCACACTAGCCGTCGTTACCACACCCTCAAATCTCCGCCTGTTTCTCCAAAATAAGCAGAACGTTAAGGTAGCCGAATTCAATTACGAGAAGCAGGAGAAGGCTGTTAATTATGGGACGCGGTAAGCTGTGTTGACATATTTTCTATTATATTTAAATTTTAATCCAAAATATCGGAAATCTAAGAATCTGTGATTCGTACATTTGTTCAAACTATCATTAGATCATGTTGTTTGCATGCAGGAACCACCGTTTCTTGGATAAATGTGCAACGGGAGAAAAGCTCTAACGCTTACGAACAAAGTTGTGTTCCAGGTTCTAGGAAGCGCCTTCGGTCGGAAACGTCTTCGGTCGGAAGCGACTTCGGTCAGAAGCGTCTTCGGTGGGAGCGACTTCGGTCGGAAGCGCTTTCGGCTACTTTTACGGTTTTTTCTGATTTTTGGAAAAGCAGTCAAGGATTGGAGACCGGAGAGATTATGTAGCAGTTACGTGTTTGTACCAAATAAGCCCTTGTACCAAACCTATTTCTGATAGATTCTTTACACAGTGTAAGGATAAACGTGTGTGTTCATACTCATTTAGTTTCCTTGAACAATTCCATTGTTTTGTTTCTTTATAAAAGTGATACCAAATATTGAATTTGATATTGCCTTCTACTATGTGTTCGATGTTTACTTCAATCTCTTCTCATTTTAACCAAAGACAGGGGACTCCGTCGCCTAGTAACCATAGTACAGAATTAACATAACATGATCCCTCTCCGTGTGGGTTCAATTCCCACTGAATGCATGGATATTCATAAGAGACATTTTACCGACTGGTTTACAGTGTCGATGGTTCTACGCGGTTATACCAGCCATTATGGGCAGTTGAATATCGTCTTTCCCTCCATGATTATGAATCGGGCATCGCAGCATAACTGAAATGATGTGGATGCGATGTTTAACCCTTGTAAATACCATAAACTAAGCATACACAGTATACGTACAGCGATAGTGGGTCAGTGGTAGAGCGTCGCCCACTTCCAGCGAGGGTCACGGGTTGGTTTCCGAGGTGAAAATGCCGAGACTAACCAACAAAATGGTGTGACAGGCGTTTGATACGTAATCAAAAACATAATTAATTCAGAAAGCTTCAATTCATCCAACAGTATACCTGATATGCAGTTTTAAAGACATTCATTTTTAACTTCCAAATTCCTTCAAATCTGTGAACAACACTTTTAAAAAGACCAACAGGGTTTTCCAACAGCTCAATTTTCTCTATCCTATCAAATTCAAAAGTGTGAATTCAAATATATAGGTCATTCAATCTAGCCCAAAATGGGATAGGACTCAACCTTAGTGCACCTTACTGGCCACCTGATGTTGCTCAAAGAAAGGCGGTTTTGAATCGCGTTTAACTAACTTTCCCCACCTACTTCAACATGAAACCTTTTGATTTGAGCTATCATGCATGTCTAGTTTTGCACATAGCATCCAGAAATCATTTTGCAACTATGTCTATGTTGAATCTTAAATTGAATTGCCAATAAGATCAACACTTTAATTCAAATAAGATAAAGTCTGATTTGTAGTCATATATATATTTATTACGAAAATGCATAATCCACTCAGTGTGTACTGTGAAGAACCAGCGTGTGGTTTATAAATTCGATTAACTAATTATTTCATATAATATACATCGTATAATTATATACATGTATTCACAACAGAAAAATCAAGAAAACACTATGATACAAGGAGAAATTACTTGTGAGCATTTTCTTATATATTCATATATATTATTTTATGTGCGTTTTTATATCACCCCAACACTATTTCAGATACATTACGATTACCAATTCTTTAAGATGATGTTATGATGTTTATTATAACAAGTTTCATAGCACCACAGACAATTCAAGAAACAACTGTGATGAAAGAAACATTGCCCACATTGAGCATTTTCTTATCAATTCATAACCAGTTTTAATGAAACCACAGAGAGTATAAGAAAGAAATGATGAGTAATTTCTCCTTTTATCGCAGCCTTCATTACAAGAAATATTAACTTTTATCCCTCATGAGCGATGTCTGATTTTTCTACGGTGACTTGTCAAACAATCTTATAATTAAGAATTGGTTGATAGGCTAACAGCTGTTACGAAAGCTGTACCAAAAATCATCAGGAGAGAAATTTCTTCTTTTGTTACAGTGAGTTCTTAAACTTCTTTACCATTTTGTTCCTTAAGGATTTTTAATTCCTCCAAAATGAAAGTATAACAGAAAATGAAAAAGAAATACTACTTTCAATTTGATATTTGGCAGAAATAACATTGACCAAAATGTGAAATTGTTTGTCAAAAGCAATTTCTCCTTTTGTCAAAGTTGTATCTTAGATCTACTCTTCATTGAATATTTGTTAATTATGTATTTATATGAAGTAAGCAGTTAATGTAAATAATTACAACAAAAGATACATATCACCCATATCACTCTACACATGCTGGCTTATCAAATAAAACAGACATTCATACATAACTGGTATTTCTTCAATAATTACTAATTTATTTCAATATTTTAGCCAAAGCCTTCACCAAGAAATAAAACTTCTTCCCACTTTATATTAAATCCATTTCACATTGTAAGCTTAAGCAGAAATATTGAAAGAGTTGTAATTGTTTTAGAAACATCTATTTAATATATAACATCAGGATAAATCAAAACAAAGCATACATTGCTGATAATGGTTTCATAATCTTTTTACATCTACATGTATATACAATTTAAAACACAACAATAAAACTAGCAGTGTTAGGGAGATAAACAAGGTAAGTATGTCCTATTCTTTTGTATGGTGTTTATCCCTGTGACAACAAATTTTCAGTTATATTACAGCTTTCCTGAATCCACTAGTACTAGGCTAGGGCTCTAAAGTAACTTATCAAAGGAGACTCTCACAAAACCAGAGGTGTTGGTGGCCTTGAACCCGGGACTTCCAATTTAAGTGTATCCTTTAGTGAATGTAGTGTCATATAACCAATGAATTTATTGCTTTCTCAATTTATCCCCCTGTTGCATCGGGATTTTAACCTTTTCTGCCATTATACTTCATTTTATCACATCTGTGGAAGACCAATATAGAAACCATTGTGACAAAAGGATCAATCACTCCTACAGAGCAATTCAACGGTTCAGTGCAATACTATAGTAAGTGCTTCATAAACATGAAGCACTTACTATAGTATTGCCCTGAACCCTCAAATTGATCCAATTGTCACAACAGTTTCAACCAGACATCATAAAGAATATGTATTTTTCCTGCTTGTGGTCTAATGTTGCGTTTAATGTGGACCATTTTTCACACTGGTTTCAACCAGATATCTTAAAGATGTACTTTTCTTGCTTGCTTTATATTGTTTGCTGTGGAATTTAATTCGGACAAGTCACAAATTATCATATGCGGCAAACCACTGTAAAAAGATACAGTCATCCCCTTTAGTCAGTCAATTCTATACAGTTTGGCAATTCATTGACAAAAATAATTCTTAAAATTTTCTGAAATTATCAGATTTCATCAATGAAAGGTTGGAAAAATTCGATACACATGTAGCATTTCACTTGTAAACATCAGCAGGCAAATTCCACCAGTCAAAAATAATATGCTCTTTTTATGGTAAATAATTCCGTAATTCTAATAAACAAACAAGCAAGCAAGTAGAAACTCAGTGCATTAGAAACACCAAATTCAGAAAACTTACAGTGACAGAAGTAAGAGACCATTTCAAAAAAGTAAAAACTAAAACATAAACTGATCTTGCAATATTATCTTTCCTTTAAAGACAATGACTTCAACAAAATTTGAAGATAAAAGTACAACATGGTATACCATATTATATGTGTATTTTATCTAAAGATAAAGTTTGAAATTCATAAAAATCACAAATCATAACCTACAAGAATCCAAAGGTCAAAATGCTTACTTTTTTGTTAAATAAAAGAAAACATTGCAATGTAACAGTTTAACTTTCTAAATTCACAAAGAAGATTTTCAAATGTTTCAATTGGGTGTTAATGAAATTTTCAACTGTGTATTTTATGTGGGCAGTAAGTGCATCTATCTATATACCCTTGGTAAATTTTCTTCGTTAGTAATGTACATTATACTTTTGAAGCCACTGAAAATACATTGATCAGTGATGAAGAATCTGTCAATAATGTAAAATGAGTTTCCACCATCTTGTAAGCAGACATAATTCGAGTAACATGATGGTTTAAAATAAATGACCTTCTCCTTTACAAAGTCTTAGTTTTACACAATCTTAAACAATAACAACCAAAAACATAACTGATATGAAAAGCACTACATTTATTTAGAAATAAGATATAAATCATACAAATATGCATATTTAACCCATTACCAAACAATAACGGCATTCGACCAGTTTGTTGCAGACGACTCTGGAAAACATGGTGGGTAAAGGATAAATTACTCTTTTCCCCTTTTCCCACAATGTTTTCTGCCCTATCAAAAGATTGTTTTTCAACTCCATCACATTTTGAATTGTCGTCTGCACACTCTTCCAATTTGGGACAGTCGAAAACTTGGTGTTTGGTAAAGGGTTAAGTCATTTTAGAAACCGGATTTATTTCTTCCTTACATCAGAAAGCACAGGACATGTTTTGACCGATCAATCTTTACAATCACTTTGAGGCAACTAATACATATACTAATAATTGCATCAAAAGAAACCACATATCACCAGAGGTCTTATAAGAGATATATAGAGAATAGATGGTTGGTGTCGTGAATCGGAATTGTTATCGGGCAAGGCTTAGGAATATTATCCAGTGAGCCGAAGGCGAAACGGATAATAATCCGAAGCCGAGCCCGATAACTTTTCCCATTCAAAGACACCAACCATCTATTCTATTTATCCTGTAACCTTTATGTATTCTTTCAAACAAACAAGATGTAAATAAAACACGACCAAAAAGGAAAAAATAGGTAGAGAATGATGTAAACATGACGTCATAGCGTTTTTATGACGTCATGATTCGTCACGTGAATGTATTATATGGTTAGTGCCGGATATCACAAATGTTATAAGGCACCTAGTTATCCGTCGCAAAATGACACTAGTGACAGGATAAAGTCTCCTAGCTTATTTCTCTATCTGCTTATCAAACCCCTATATTGTGGGTACTTATAGTAATTATTTCAACCAGGCAATTCTAATGAGAATCACCAAAGTTGAGAGAGTTGTAGAGTTTTTTGGAAAAATACATATTAAACAACACTTATACGTCCCTATATTTAGACCAGCCCTTCTTACAATCAAAATATCATTTAGTGCAAATGGTTTTCAATCAACACAACAGTAAAATGCCAATTTCAATAAATATTAACACCCTACATTATATATATATATATATATATATCATTGTTCTAAAGAATGTACAGCAGATGAATTAGGAAACCATTGTGTCCAAAAGAGAATTTACTCATTAAAAGCAATTTGAAGAAAGTCACAAGATCCCTATGAAGAAAGATGATAAAGTTGTCAAAAAAAGAACAGAAACATTGCAAAAAAAAGAGTAAGGCAAGAATAAACAATATATTTAAATATCACAACAGTGCCTACCTTAACTTTAACTTTATTTAACAATACCTGCAGTTTAGACCATGCCCCTAATAAAGGCAACAGACGGAAGTTAAAAAAACATTTGCAAAATGAGGGTGTGCCCATCAAGAACAATATATCCCTTTACCAAAACATTTATCAATTAACAAGTTTTCCAGGTTTATATTTCTATCATTTCTAAAATCAGTTAGAAAAAGATCTGCTGAAATACATGAAATGAGATTTTTGTTAAAATTTCAGTTAAACATAAAGGAACACAATTAGAACTTGCTTGATGCAATGACTTTAAACCTTAAAGTGCTTGAATCAACTTCATGCTCATACAAACAGGTTAGATCCAGTTGCTCTGAGGATCTTTCCTCATCATAATTAAGCAGACATTTATCGTTTTGGAAAGCAGATGACACCAAAATCTATCTTAAGAAAATTGCCCAGCATTCTAAAGGCTAAGTACAATATATCATAGTACAAACAGAGCAATTTCTAACCAAAGACTGATTACACAATATTATTAAGTGAAAATAAAGTAATCAAAATGCATATATATTGTATTGGTGTATGGGTTTTAGTTTGAGAAAGCAAAATTTAATAATCAAAGTCCATCTTCCTTCATGTAACAATATCAAAGGATACAGAATCATAGTTTATAAGATAACTAACGCATTCTTACGGGTATTAGTCATTCACTGGGAGCTTTCTGAATGACTAGCATAAAACAAGATTAACTGTATACTTTTTCCCAGCAGTAAAATTAATTTGTTAGTATGCAGGAACCCAGTGCATTTCCAAATATATGGTGAGAATGAAAATGAAATGTCAAACAAAACAAATGGGATGTGAAAAGCATTTATTAATTAAAGTGGTTGTTGCTGTATCCGAATATGATCGCAAATGTTGCATTACAATATTTTACTAAAGTTGCATATTTTCTGAAGATATGTAAGCAAGTAAATTCAAATATTTTAAGCAATCATTCACATAGACTACATGAAGTAAGTGATAGTTTTCTTTATTTGTTACAAAAAATAGCAACCGACAACATTCTTACCAAAAAAAAGATAAAAAAATCACTATACATATGCATAATTGACTGACATCAAAATCAGAGTGGGATGGAAGGAGAATTTGCGTAACCTGTGATACGTCATTGTTGTTTTCAAAAGTATTAAATGTCGAAAATTAAAGGAAACTGTTTCTGAAGACTGCAAATGAAATTTTCAACAAATTTGACAACTCAATGGGTTTGTCTTCATAATAACAAGTACCAAACAGCAAGGGGTTTACGTTAAACATTGCAGATCCTCATTGAAAAATCACTGTTTATCATAGGCTTTGTATCAAAGCATCCATTGAAATACTTGTGACTGCTATCTAATCATATTCATTTGAATGGCTTTGGTTTAATTCAACATTCAATAAAATTATAATAGAGAAAAAAATCCTTTAACAAATAGTTTTGTTTATGTTTAAACAGCAAGATCTACAACTCGACTGTCAACAAATTTTAAATCATGGCAGATAAACGCCAATAAAATAGTTTCATTCACTTTCAGAAAAAAAAGTTTTTCGACTTAATTTTCAAATATAATAAAAAATCAATATTCGCATTCTACCCTGCAGATACATTTTAAACGGCTAACTCTCTTAATAATAAAAGGTACATTGTGATATTTGTTAACCCATTACCAAACAATAACGACATTCGACTCTAGAAAACATTGTGGAAAAAGGAGAAATTGCTTGTAACAAGCAATTTCTCCTTTTCCCACAATGTTTTCTGCCCTATCAGAAGATTATTATTCAATTTCATCACATTTTGAAATGTCGTCTGCAAACTCTTTCAATTTGGGACAGTCGAAAATTTGCTGTTTGGTAAGGGGTTAAATCATTCCGCCAAATAAATTTCGTGAAAGGTACAAAATAAAATGAACACCATACAGCAAATTAACCCTTAGAATGCTACTTTATTCACGTCACTTACACCAGATATGTGAAATTTGAATTACAAATGTTGTGTAAAGATTGTAGAAAAAGATAAAAGATCGATATTCCTACATCCTTCTACTGCAGACCATAGAAATTTATCAATAGTTTTTCATTCCTAAATCATTTTCAAAGATAAAAGATCAATATTCCTACATCATTCTACTGCAGACCATAGAAATTTATCAATAGTTTTTCATTCCTAAATCATTTTTAAAGATAAAATATCAATATTCCTACATCCTTCTATTGCAGACCATAGAAATTTATCAATAGTTTTTCATTCCTAAATCATTTTCAAAGATAAAAGATCAATATTCCTACATCATTCTACTGCAGACCATAGAAATTTATCAATAGTTTTTCATTCCTAAATCATGTGCAAAGATAAAAGATCAATATTCCTACATCCTTCTATTGCAGACCATAGAAATTTATCAATAGTTTTTCATTCCTAAATCATTTTTAAAGATAAAATATCAATATTCCTACATCCTTCTACTGCAGACGATAGAAATTTATCAATAGTTTTTCATTCCTAAATCATTTTTAAAGATAAAATATCAATATTCCTACATCCTTCTACTGCAGACCACAGAAATTTATCAATAGTTTTTCATTCCTAAATCATGTGCAAAGATAAAAGATCAATATTCCTACATCCTTCTATTGCAGACCATAGAAATTTATCAATAGTTTTTCATTCCTAAATCATTTTTAAAGATAAAATATCAATATTCCTACATCCTTCTACTGCAGACGATAGAAATTTATCAATAGTTTTTCATTCCTAAATCATTTTTAAAGATAAAATATCAATATTCCTACATCCTTCTACTGCAGACCATAGAAATTTATCAATAGTTTTTCATTCCTAAATCATTTTTAAAGATAAAAGATCAATATTCCTACATCCTTCTACTGCAGACCATAGAAATTTATCAATAGTTTTTCATTCCTAAATCATTTTCAAAGATAAAAGATTAATATTCCTACCCTAAACTACTGTAGACCCTTCCCTCCAGAAAATCAAAATAAAATGCCCCATTCAGTGTACGGATTGGTTGTTTGAAGTCAATGGGTATGACAGTATATATATATGAATATATTAACATTTATAGGCGAGACACAGTTCACAACATATCGGGCGATATTATTTTTTCACAGGTCCCGACTGTGGCCCTCTAGGTGGGGTGATTGGGCGGCCCGAGTTTAGTCCACCATATTGGTATTTAGCTTTCTTTTCTGATGGTTTCAAAATCTGAAGAGAAAAAAACAATAAAACTATTTACTCTTAAAGTCGTATTAGTTTCTTTGAGTGTATGAATACACAATTTAAGAAAGTCTATTACACTTTCTTTTCAAACGGTCTCAAAATCTGAAGAGAAAAAAAAGAAGTATTAACTCTCCAATTGGTGCTAATTTCTTTAAGTGTAAGAACACACAATTTTAGAAAGTCTATTTTGCTTTCTTTTCAAATGGTTTCCAAATCTGAAGAGAGAGAAAAAGAAGACAGTGTTCAAATTGTGCGAATTCTAAATTACAATTATTTTTCTTTTCTAATAAATAAACATCTTAAAATGATGATCTCCAAGTCTTCTTTAAAGCTTGCCAAGCCTTCTAAATGTGACAAAAAATATTCTGATAGAAATGAATGGGTTCTCTTTATAATATTCTTCGGATGCCTTTTAGATCTAGAGGTCTAGGTTTTCAATAGATTCAATGGTCTTATAGGTAATATTGCAATATCTGGTTGATAAACTCACACAGAAAGAGCAAATTGAATGACCTTTTAGCCAGGGCCATTTTAATAGTCTGGGAGGAACAAATAGTGTTCCAAAAATATGCCAGACACTTTCTTAGTGGAAAAAAAAGCTGGCCTGACTTGACCTCACATGGACATTTTATAAGGTGTTTTATACTATGTCAACAATTTTTAGTTAAGATAAGACCAGGGTAATGGAAAAAGGTCAGATTGACAAAATGAAAGGTCAAACAGAACAAATGTCATTTTAGAATCAAGTTTTATGTTATAAATATCTTTCCTGGATTGGAATGTTTATTTGCCAAGTTCTTTCATGTTAGTTTAGTTCCAATGTGAAAATTGAAAAACAAAGGGAGGTAATCAATTTGAAATGAATAACAAATTTGTTGATATTCATTTTGTAAATACGAATTCAAAATCTGACAATTTTTGGAAATTGCATAGGTGAATGCCTTTGAAGAAGTAATATTTCGTGAATTACATTTAAACTTATTCTTTAACCAGTTTTCCATTACCCAGGCCGTACCTTAAGTTACAGCTTGCGAAAGGACACTCCCAAGAAACCAGAGGAGTCTCACATGGACAGGGGCTTAGATAATTCAAATTGAAGTCCAAATGCGATCACCAGCATTTGAACCCAGGCAGAGAGGGGTCATTTGATTTCATGTACTGTACTCAATCCATTGGCTGTCTGTAAGTCAACCTGAAGATTGCCTCTCATGAAAATCCAGATGTCGTCACCATGATTTGAACCCTCACAGAGACGGGGGTTTAGTTCAGTACTCTGACCTCTAGGTCATGGAGACTTATTTCATTTTTCTTTGTATGGTGTTTTCCCAATGTATCAACAATTCTTCAGTTATGTTAAGGCTTTCCTGGATCCACCAGTACTAGGCTAGTGCTCTGAAGTGACTTGTCACTCCAACGAAACCAGAGGTGTCGGTGGAGGTTCGAACCCAGGACCCCCGACTTCTAAGTCCGCCATCTTAACCAGTGAGTCACACAGGACCTTGAGGGTTATTTCAAGTCAACACTTTGAACATAAGACCATGAAGTCTCATTTCAAATTGCAAAAGGTGAAATTGCTTGTCAAAAGTTGTTTCTTTAAATCTACTCTTCATTACATATTTGTTAATTATGTATTTATATGAAGTAAGCAGTTAATGTAAATAATTACAACAACAGCTACATTTCACCCATATCACTCTACACATGCTGGCTTATGAAATAAAAACAGTTATTCATACATTAATGGTATTTCTAGAATAAGTACAACTATATTTCAATATATAAATAAAAAAAAAGCCATTTTTAAGAAATAAAAGTTCTTCCCACTTTATATGGAAAATCCATTTCACATTGTAGGCTTTAGCAGAAATATTGAAAGAGTTGAAATTGTTTTAGAAATATCTTTTTTAATATTCCATTTTAGGATACAAACACAAAAGCTTTGCCCTGAGAGCCTACTTGCCTGAAAGGAGCACATAAGGGTTTCATCTACAGACATCATTCCACCGGCGTTGTCAAACTCTCCGCAATAATTGGGCGCAGAGAATAACGTCACCAACTGTCGCTTTGCAAAAAACTCATATCCATCTTCCACAACCTGTAATATACATCAATATACATCAATAAACAGCAATTTACATCAATAAACATCAATATATATCAATAAACATCCATATACATCAACATCCATCAATATTCATCAACATACATTAATGTTCATCAATAAACATCAATGTACATCAACAAACATCAATGTTCATTAATATACATAAAAATTCATCAATAAACATAAACGTACATCAATAAACATCAACATACATCAATATTCATAAATCTTTATCAATAATCATAAATGTACATCAATAAACATCAACATACATCAATATTCATAAATCTACATCAATAAGCATAAACATACATCAATAAACATAAATGTTATTAACATACATTAATATTCATTAATCTACATCTACATCAATAAATATCAATCTAAAACAGTCTATCTTTTGCTGTCCTGGTATCAAAATCCAATATTCAAGTTTGCTCCAAATTATGAGTTTCCTTACTTCTTTAATGATCTTGAAGGGGTTTAAAGGGACTTAACAAAGGTGAACGTTTTTGTAATGAAATTATATGCTGCGTGTTGTATGCAGATGATATTATGTTGTTATCTGAAAATGAGGAAGATATGCAAGGTATGTTAAAGTGTGTACCTGAATGGTGTAGAAAATGGAGACTTATTATTAATCATGAAAAGTCTAAGGTTGTTCATTTTATAAATAAAAGTAAAGAACAAAGAACCCATCTCTGCCTTCAGATGCACTATATAACCCGTTCTCTCATTCTGTGTTTCAGATTTAGAAATTAGTTATTGAATAAGCGTAAAAAACTGTTTTCTGTTCTGTAGAGTGAAAATAGTCATGACGACACACTCATATCTATCTTTGAAAACCTCTAATATACAAATTTTGAATCACTCATTATTCCAATTCATTAAATCCAACTCTATCTTCACAAGTATCATATGTAATGAACATTTCTAACAAGTAGTCAAAATAAAGATTGACATTAAACAAAAACAAAATCTGATTAGTAAAATTGCACAGGAAATGCACCCTCTATGTTCAGTTATGTTTTCATGTTGCTACTTACGGACATTTGCAAACTAGGGTTTGACTTTCGTTATATGGGTTTTACATCGCATCAATGAATTTTGATGAAATTCAAAATTTAAAAAGTCCTATATACACTAAGAAAGAAATGAGTAGAATAGAGTTAATTAATCTAAAGGTCAACAAAATCTACTATCAAAGCAAAGAAGATATAGATAACAACCCACCTGATGTGCTCGACATATAAGATCCAGATCATGTCGAATCAAGAACTTCCCTACAACATCTCCACCAAATGTAAATGACACACCTCTGTCGTTTTCTCCCCATCCTTGTACGTCTTTGTCAGGGTCAGACCACAACAAATCACATAATAAACCTAAACAAAGAGAAATCAGGTCTTTACTAAATATGTGCAATTGTGATAAACCTGACGGAATTTCGGTTAACATTATGTGATTTAATCTTACAGAGTGATTGTCTCCCTCAACTAATTTTATTAAACAGTAATGTATAAGGCCATAGGGTCTGGTGTTCTATATTTAATTTGTAATAAACTCTGTTTCTTTTTATATAAACATGCACAAATGTCACTATAACAAATGATTTACTGAGCTTATTTTATTTATAATCAATTCAAGGCACATAGTGGCATAGTAATCAATGGATCTAACTCTTTGGTTCATAGATTTTACCATTTTTCTTAACCCATTATCAAACAATAACGACATTTGACCACTTTGTTGCAGACAACTCTGGAAAACATTGTAGGAAAAGGAGAAATTGCTCTCAACGAGCAATTTCTCCATTCCCCACAAGGTTTTCTACCCTATCAGATTAATTTGCAATTTAATCATATTTTGAAATGTCGTCTGCAAAGTCTTTCAATTTGGGACAGTCGAATATTTGGTGTTTGGAAATGGGTTAACAAGGTTTCCCATTGTTCATTAACTTCACATTAGGAGTTCAATGTATAATTATTGTAAGCTTTTGTGAAAAACTTGCTCTAGCCCTGCTACAAATTCCTTATAAATGAAATAAAAGTAAATATGTTACAAGGTGCTGATTTTTTTACGTAGAGCAATACCCCTTCCCCAGCACTAACAAGATGAATAAACACTATCATATTTTCTGTTATAAGTACCATTTAATCATTTTGCCTTTATATTTTGCAAATCACAGGTTCAGTTAATAAATTTGTGAACTCTTTTCATAAAAGGCATATAAAGCTGTGTGTATAAGGTAAAGTGCCAGTATATTATGTAAAAAACTTTTCCCTGCAGAGAAGTGGAAGGTTATGGCATAATATTTTCAAAAATTTGCTACAAAATATTAAGAGTAATTTCTAAATGGGACAGATTTACTGGAGTCTGACCTGTATCAGGTACATCTGTGGGTCGCATTATTCTGCGGATTTGTTCCATAGACTGTAAATCTGGTGACAACCCTATAATATAAAACATTGTACATTCAAGACAATATCTTCAATTCATCTATCTACAGTCAAACTTGTGTTAAGACTTAAAGAGGCCAGCCTATGGATCTGAGAAAATGGGCTGTTTAAGACATGTTGGATGCTTATCACAAATTTTTGTACATTATAAATCCAACAATGGGACTTCAGTAGTGGTTGTTTAAGGCAGGTTGGCTGCTTCAAAGGATGGTTGCTTAATTCAAGTTAGACTCAAAATGGAGTATAATGTGTCAACATTTTTTTTCCAGATCTTTTACAGCTTTCCTGGAATTCCCCAATACAAGGCACTAGTAGGCAGGGCTCTGCAGCGTCTTGCCAAAGGACAATGCCATGAAAAATCTGAGTGCTTCTGGTGAGGATTGAACCTGGAACACCACTTATCATAAGTCCTTATGCCTTAACCACTGGACCATGCAGGTCCCACAAGGGTTCAATGCAAGACTTTAGTTAGTACTCCATAAAAGCAAGGCAATCCTTAATCTTGCGTTGAACCCTCGCAATTCATACAACTATTACCAAATACAATGATAGAAAAAATTATTTGGAATATTACTAATTTTTAAAACAACATCCTATCAGATCTTATGTATGATTACAAAACAGCTTCAAAGCAATTTATTCTATTTATAATTGATAATTAGCTTTGTAAAGAAGGCTTAGTATCAATAAGTCCTTATAAGGCCTCAAATGCTGTTT
This sequence comes from Cerastoderma edule, assembly GCA_947846245.1. Lineage (NCBI taxonomy): Eukaryota > Metazoa > Mollusca > Bivalvia > Cardiida > Cardiidae > Cerastoderma > Cerastoderma edule. The sequence goes on from OX401404.1 coordinate 16,752,200, forward strand.
TAAAAGTTTGACTTTGTGGAAAGGAAAAAGAAAACAAAAAACAAATTGTCTTTTTTAACATTCATAAAACAACAAGTAGTTTATCTAGCCATCATATCAGACTGTTCTTGAGTCAGACAATAGCAAACCAATAGCAACAAACAAATTATAAATTACCTCCATGACAACAAAAGATCTTTTCATCTATAATTGCTGCAATGGGTAAACAGTTAAAACAGTCTGTAAATGTTTTCCACAACTTTACGTTAAATCTTCTTTTACCTGAAAAAGTAAAACAACAACAAAAATATACCATAATTTCTCTTTACCTAAGCAAGTATTCTAAGGAAGGGTATTTTAATGTTTACTACATGTATTATGCAAAAGCAACATGACAAAATAACAGTTTACTTTCTAAATGTCAGCTTTAAGGAGATTGAAAGTTGACTCAGAGGTCAGGGTAAGGGACATATTTAGGTCTTTGAGTTGGTTTATACATCTTTTATCATTGGCTACTGGTACACATAACATATTTATTATCATGAAACATTCTTAAATCACAATTTTGAAATCTATAGGTAAAGAGTAAATATTATATGAGAACTTTGAACAAACCATTGAAATTAAATGTTAGATTATAAGTCTGAACAACACAATTACTTGTGTATATCTTTATATGTGTATTGTATTATGGGCCGAATAATCTTTTCTATTCTAATCTATTCTATTAGAAAGATCATTTTAATGAGTTCCCACGAAAGAAAGTTTAGAAAAGAAGTAAAATATGTTGTGATGGACCTCTTATTTTGTGATGCACCTCTTATGTAAACTTGTATTCTTTTTTTTTGGACTGTTACATTTCTTCTTCTGCAAATTCTCCTCTGTTCTAAACAACCCTGTGCTTTATTAAAGCACAGATAAAATATGGAGGAAGACATTATACATTTAATCATTCAACTATCATTCAAATTTCAAAAGATCTAAGTTTTTCTCCTTATATTGGGAAGGTGGCTTTTGTTAAACGCCGAATCAACAATTTTTCAGTTATGTATCAGAACCTGATGCAAAAGCTTTCCTAGATCAACCAGTACTGAAGTGTCTTGCCAAAGGTCACGAAACCAGAGACATCTGTGGGGCTGAAACACATGGCCCCTGAGTTCTAAGTCCACCACCTTAACCACAGGGACACACAGGACCCATGAAGGTAGCTTTTACAGAATCCTGTTGAAATAATATAACCCTCTTAACAATCATAATTGCCAAACATCACTTTTGCCCATCATAAAGTCCAAAGCAAATGTCAACGATTCCTTCCTATATATTTATTTTACACTAAACCCTGCTTTCTTTGCACTCTTGATTATATGGGCCACGTCACGGGAAAAGGGGCACTCGGACATAGCAAACAGTGTAGCCCCAGACCAGCCGCCACGTCACTGACGTGGCGGCTGGTCTGGGGTTACACTGTTTGCCATCTTAGAGGACATGAAGTTCTACCTTTAAATAAATACAAATGATAACTGTGGTGACTAGATGCTGGAATAATAGCACTAAGAAAGAGCTGAGTCTGCGGTTTTTATTTATGTCTGAGTGCCCCTTTTCGCGTGACGCGGCCCATATACTCTGTGAGATCTTTTAATCAAGATGAAACTAATGAGTAATGTAACGAACCGAACAAATTAACCTCTAAAAGACACCAACACATCCGATCAGTGAAAAACACTGTCATACACTGAGTGGTTGTGGTGACTATATATATACCAGCATGTTCTCTACAACAATGCATTAGGTTCCTAATTTGCATAAAACTTTACATAACTCCCACTTCTGAGAAGACTCGTCCCGAGTCTTGGCCATTGGGAAACACATGGGGAAGGCAACTCCAATTGAAGGAGAAGTCTTAATCCCAAAGCTGCCACGAATGTAACGAACCGAGCAAATGACCCTCAAAGACACAAACACATCCAATCAGTGAAAAACACTGTCATACACTGTGCGGTTGTGTTGTCTATATGTATACCAGCATGTTCTCTCAAACAATGCATTAGGTTTCTAATTTGCATAAACTTTTAACGAACGTTACAGTACCAACAGCAGAGGGTTTTGATAGTTAAAAACTTACACTCATCGTAAAATCCGTAAATTCGGTTTATGCTTGCACACTCGTGGTTTCCTCTGAGCAAGAAAAAGTTTTCTGGGTATTTGATTTTATAGGCTAGTAGAAGGCAAATGGTTTCTAGGGACTGCTTTCCTCTGTCCACATAATCTCCAAGAAACAGATAATTCGCTTCTGGGGGAAACCCTCCGTATTCAAACAATCTCATCAGATCTGTGTACTGTCCATGTATGTCACCTGTAATGAATAGACAAATGTTTTCAAACTCTTTAACCGTTTACCAAACGCCAAATTTTCGACTGTCTCAAATTAAAAGAGTTTGCAGACGACATTTCAAAATGTGATGAAATTGAAAACTAATCTTCTGATAGGGCAGAGAACCTTGAGGGAAAAGGAAAAATTGCTCATTAAGAGCAATTTCTCCTTTTCCCACAACGTTTTCCACAGTCGTCTGCAACAAACTGGTCAAATGTTGTTATTGTTTGGTAATGGATTAATCCACTCACCCTTTTAGGGATTTTATGACAGTCCAAATTGAAAGCAGTTTAAATGTTGAAATTTATGCATAAAAAGAAAAATATTTCTCCTCAGTCACAGTTGTATATTATATCTTCTGTAACAAACTAGGCAAATTTATCTTTCAAAGATACAATCACAATTGATCAGTGCAAAACACCAGGGTTCTCTCTGGCTGAAACTTTCTTTGCGCCAACACTTGCGCCAAATTGAAAAAGTTGGAGCCAAATTGAAAAAATTGGAGCCAAATTCAATAAGTTGGAGCCAAAATAGTCTTTTGTAGAAGGGGAAATCCTTCATTAGGGTCACCTACGGTTCTAAAGAGGTTCTCAAGTGTTCGTTTGTTCTATCTATTTCTACGTGCTGTTTTCATTAGGTTCTAAGAATTAAATCTTTTCTCACACTCAACATTTGAAACAGGACATATCAGAACCATGACTTTCACCTTGGCGTCATATTATAACCAACTATTTCCTGTCCTCCAGGCCTCCTAGTCAGATGTTTATTTGATTTCTAGTGGGAGGCATATTCGACGACTGAGAAGATCGAATTATAGTCACTCTTGTGTTGGATCAGAATTAAGTGTCACTTAAAATCGCGGATTTTATATACCAAAACTTCGGTGCATAAAATAGTTTCATTTATTTGTCAATCAACACAACTGACTCCGATGATGTTTGATGTCAACTTCTTTAAAAGGAGCGCGAGGGCAAACAGTTTGATTGAAAAGCAATTAAAGTAATCAAAGTAATAATTTCCATATAATTGAAGTTGTAAAGGCTGGCGAATGACAAAATGGTGTACACAAGAAAGTGTCACCTTCAACACACTTGACAATCAACAGATAATGAACTGAACAAGTGTGAAAACTGGATTATCCCGTATCGGAAATCGCATTTGATATTTTAGCTGGTTCCCGAGTTCTAATTCAAAGTACTGCGGTTACGGGAACCATCGATACATGGTTCTCGGCTCTATAGTAAAAACAAATCGATATTGACTCGAGATAGGCAACCATGCGGTAAACAAACATCAAATTCTCGCGGAAAATAGTCGGCGCCAGGCACTTTCGCCAAATTTGTTTTTCTTGCGCCAATTTCTTGATTTTGTCGCCAATGGCGCCATTTGCGAAGGCCAGCGTGAACCCTGAACACTATCATCCACTGATCAGTTTTGATGTCTATCTTTATACCTGCATGTTCTCTAAAACAATATGTTAGGCTCTCAAATTTGCATTAACATTAAAAAAATGTTACATTACTCCCACCTCCGAGAAGACTTGTCTTGAGTCCTTGCCCATGTGGAAAGCAACTCCGATAATAAAAGTGAGCATCCCTGACTGCTACCAATATAACGAACCCAGCTAATTACTCTTTCAAAGACACAATCACAACCAATCAGTGCAAAACACTGTCATCCACTGATTGGTTGTGCTGTCTCTTGATATAGCCGCATGTTTCTATAACTACCTGTTAGCAGTGATTTTTTTCAAGTGTAGGGAATGAGTCAGTTACTGGACCAATTCGGAAAAAAACAATGGCATTTCATTCTAAAGTTGGGAATTTTCCATGGATAACTGAATTGAAAATAGGATTTAATGAAAAATACGAAAATAAAGTTGGTTTATTTGATTGGGAATGGGTCTGTTTTTGGTTCCAAACATAAAAAAAATAAAGAAAAAAAAGTCACTGGTTAGGTTCTCAAATTTGCATAACGTTTCCACAAATGTTACACTTCTGATGCAGATACATTACAATAAGTTAAGAGTGGGATGTTTACTCAATTCTCCAAAATCAGATTTTGAGACTTATATATATATATATATATATATATGTATATTTCTTATCAGCATTTCACTAATACTTTCATTACAATCAAGCCAACTTCACTTACCACAAATCTTTAGGGGAGCCTCCAACTCAAGCAAGATGGGTTGGCTAAGAAATATTTCTCGTGACTTCAGACAGAGTCCCCGAACTTCGGCATCCGTCATCTGTACCGTCTTTCCAGGTCGGCATCCTCGGACTATAAATGATTCAAAGAGTATTGTTTATAAGTGTTGTGGGTTCTATAAATAGCCTTGCATTGAATCAATAGCCTCAGCGTTTCATTGGATTAGACACCAGCACTTGTTTTCAAGATCTTTGTTTTTACCAATGGCGAGGACAGTTTACTTCAGGTCACCACCAATGTCATACGATTTACTTCAAGATTGTGTGGCATTCTGATGTCTTCAGGGTTGTCATTAACTTTCGGAGTAGGAGGCCAACTTTTGGACAGAGCTTAAGGAGTTGTGAGTGATAAGTGCAACTCTTTCAAACTACAATATTATCAAGTCAATTAACCCTTTACCAAAGCCACCTTTTTGACTGGCCCAAATTGAAACAGTTTGCAGATGACATTTCAAAATGTGATGAAATTGGAAAGTAATCTTCTGATAGCGTAGAAAACATTGTGGAAAAGAGCAATTTCTCCTTTTCCCATAATGTTTTCCAGAGTTATCTGCAACAAAGTGGTGAAATGTCGTTATTGTTTGGTAATGGGTTAAGCCTACATGTGTAAGTAATCTATTGGCTTTGTTTTGGTGATGTCTTATGACATTTGTCGAAAATGGTTGGCGACGACTTTTGAATACCCAGGGGGGGCCTAAGTGAAAATAAAATGTCGGCCACAGATCTGTTACGCTGTGTATATCTGTTACACTGTGTATATCTGTTACGCTGTGTATAAATATATGCATTCTATTTATAGTGTTTAGCTCTCTAATATGAATAATCATTCAACAAAGACCACACTTAAATAATAGTGGTACACATTAATCATAATTATCCATCAGAAGGAGATAAACAGTTTAACGAGAATGAATAGCAAGTCTGTAAATGGGATTAACCTGTTCGAATAAAACAAATCCCAAAGAAACCGTAAGTAACCACAAATTCCAAATCAAGATAACCTCTCAAAGTCTTCAACCGATATTTTTCTATTATAACCAGATAAAGCTCAACATTGATCAACGCCAAATTACTCTACTGGTGTAGACCCCAAGATTGCAGGCTATCATCAAACAAAACAATCGGAGGAAATGCTAATATTAAAACCTTTTAAGGGGTACCCTCTTTAAAGACCAACACCCAAAAAATTACCATTTCTAAATTCCAGAAGAATCTTTCCACTAGTTTCAAAATACTCATGTCTGTTTTGAATTTCGTTGGTTCCATTCTTTGCTTTTGGCTCATATGCAATTGTACGTGTAGGAAGTCAAACAAGATAGATGAAATAGTTGCAAGTATAGAAACTGATGCCATAAACATGAAAAAGTTGGTAAAGTGAAACCAAAGTTAGTCGAGTGTTGAATGAAGTTTTCTAGGCGTTCGTTCGGATTCAATCGGACTTTTATGTGTACTGAGTTCGGATATCTAGACAGATGAGAGGTGAAAATATACAATGGACTCTAAAGTCCACGACTATACCTTCTAAAAGCCGAGAAATTAGACTGTCAACATTGAGTTCTGTCTCCGCCATTTCGATACGGAAGTGGTATTGCTTATGACGTCATGCGTTTGCCTTGACCTTTACGGTTGAGTGATTTCATGGCTATATGCACGTAACCGTATATGATTTATTTTTAAGGCTTTACGCCACTGATGGAAAACCTGTTCTTATTTCGTTAAAAATAAAACTGAAACCATTAAAGCATTTATCATTTAAAAGGCAATCAACAAGCCACCTTTTTTCAAATTTGTCTGATTTTGAGTATGTATTTATAAAGTGAATCTCAATAATTCTGTTATTAAGGTAAGACCTGGGAATAGGAAAACGGGCTTTGGTAAACTAATAATTTGAAATGTAATTCATGAAAAGAGTATAATTCCAAAGGCATACACCGAGCCTATTTTCAAAATATGTCTGACTTTGAATTTTTATATACAAATTGAACACCAACGATTTTTTTTATTTTATATCAATTACCTCCCTTTAGATTTCAATTTTCACATTAAGATCAAAATTACATAAATGAAGTTGGCAAATTCAAATTCTAATCCTTAAAAGTTTCTCATAATGTGAAACTTGATTTTAAGATGGCAATTGTTCTGTTAAATCTTTAATTTTGTTATTCTGACCCTGCCCAATTACACAATTCTTGGCTTAAATACATAGTAATTAGTTACTAATTACCTCCCCTTGATTATCAATGATACAGTGAAATTAAAATGTAACATTTCTTATGATGAAACTTGATTTTATAACGACATTTGTTCTGTTAAATCTTTGACTTAGATGTTCCGACTTTTCTGATTTTCGTAGAGGTGCCTTGATAATTCTAGTATATCTAAAGGATGTTTACTCTACCTACGATGGTCCCTTACCATAAGCCTTACCATAAGCTGTGGTCAAGGGGTAGAATGTTTATCTCTGGACACTAGGATCCTGAGTTCGAATCCGAAGATTAGCCGGGTCCACTTTGCTCCCTCTCATTAATCCACATTCGGCGCAAGGAGGTTATGTATCCAGGAAGCGGGATCGAGAATGGCAATTCTAAAATGTAAGAACTTGTCTTGTTTCAATCGATATAATTTAAAAAAAAAAAAAAAAAAAAAAAAAAGAAGTTTAAACTAACCTAGCGAATGTTTGGGTGTGTGGAGAGGGTGTTTCAAAATGAACAATTGTAACAGCTGTCGGTCACCCAAGACTATTTGACGCAATTTTGATAAACCAACTCACAGCTTACCAAAATAGATTTAGGTCACGTCTTTATTATCAGCGGCAAGGAGGACAAAAATAGTTCTATTATTCAAATAAAGTATGTTGACAAGCGTGTTTGAGTACACTATCAAGAAAACTAAATGACATAATGTTTGTGCCGTTTACAGTGGCTAACCTCATTGTAAATCATGTCATATCCTGGTAGTTATTAAGTTCTTCAGACCTGGATACTCTGTTGAGTTCTTCAGACTTTGACACAACGAAGTGCATCAGACTTGAACACTATTTAGTTTTTCAGACCTGGACACTCTGGAGTTCGTCAGACTTTGACACAACGAAGTGCTTCAGAATTTAACACTATTTAATTCTTCAGACCTGGACACTGTGGAGTTCTTCAGACTTTGACACGACGAAGTGCTTCAGACTTGAACACTATTTAGTTCTTCAGACCTGGACACTGTGGAGTTCTTCAGACCAAAACAATGTGAAGTGATTCAGACTTGAACACTTTTGAGTTCTTCAGATCTGGACACTGTGGAGTTCTTCAGACCTAATCAATATGGAGTTCTTCAGATCAAAACAATGTGGAGTTCTTCAGACCTGGACACTATGGAGCTTTTCAGACCTGAACACTACTAAGTTCTTCAGACCTGGACACTGTTGAGTTCTTCTGACCTGGACACTATGAAGTTCTTCAGGGCTGGATTCTTTGGAGTTCTTCAGACCTGGATAATATGAAATTCTTTAGATCTGGTCAATATGGAGTTTCTTGAGTTCCTTAGACTTTGACATAATGAAGTTCTTCAGACCTGGACACTAAGGCATTCTTCAGACCCGGACAATATGGGGTTCTTCAGACCTATTATAGCTGTTGCTTTATCTATAACGCATACAAACATGCGCCCATAGGCTATTTTCGAACAGTTTAACCAATGCAGACATATTGTCCTTTTCTTTGTGTGATATTTCCATGTACTTCTTAACAAGATATAATGCTGTCTTTGATAATGTAGCTTACAATAAGAGGCGTATTCCCGTTCTATAACAATATTTTGCATGTCGATATGCTTATGTGTATACTGTTTAGAGTCAACTCCACACATATATGATGACAATAATCCGTGATCACAGTCAATTCAAAAACTTTCGACATCGAATTTATGATAAGGCATGAACAACCATGCAAGGCAGGGTTCCTTTTATCAGCATAGGAAGGTGCCTCGCGTGCTAAAGGCTCCTATGTTTAAAGCCATTTGTTTTAAAATGGATGTTATCTAAATAATGCCTTTTACGCGGGAAAAAACAAGCAATGACGTGGAAAGGAATGTTGGAAACTACTGTTGAGCTTATCCTATGGAGCGTCTTATCCAAACTTCGCTCAGTTATCTCCCCTGCTACGATCCATCGATCAAATGCCACCATGAACTTTTATCCAGATATGGATGAAAATGAATGAGTTTTTTTGGTTCAAGGTTTTATCAAATATAGTGTTAATAATGTCTATTTGCGTTGATTTCTGACCAGTTAAATCAAAATCAATTTCGTTTTCTTTACAAATAAAGAACCAACATGATGATATCTTTAGGTGTTGTCGTCATCTTTAAACGCCACATTCGTTTCTCAGCAAATAATCGTGTGATATTTATGGTGGCAGTGATCAATCCATAAATGGAGATTTGGTCATACGAACACCGTGTGTTTTTTCAAGTGTCATATCAAGAATGTGCGTTCGTCATAATCGTTCGATTCTCTTAACCCATTACCAAACAATGACGACATCTAACCACTTTGTTGCAGACGACTCTGAAAACATTGTGGGGAAAGGAGAAATTGCTCGTGACGAGCAATTGTTTCTTTTCTCACAATGTTTTCTGCCTTATCAGAAGATTGTTTTCCAATTTCATCGCATTTTGATATGTTGTCTGCAAACTCTTTCAATCTGGGACAGTCGAAAATTTGGCGTTTGGTAAAGGGTTAAAGTGATACCTGAGATCTACGATGCCTAAAAAGCAGTCGCAGATAAAACATAATGCAAGATCATCGCAGATTTTTCATATTTGTGGGAAGGATGAACGACTTAGACTTTGACAAACCAACTTGATGCACAGACATGTTGGCGTTATTAGCCCGGGGTTTATATGTTGTTCTTTTCGGATTTTTTCAGAACCAAAATTGTTCTTGAGTAAATCTTTTTGCTTTGTTTTAAAAAGAAAGGCGACGGAGATAGGTAGCCTCATCTTTGTTTCCAAGTCTTCCATTCTGTCATCTTGGTCCAATACTATTCCAACTTTCGTTCCCGAGGTTTCTCTCTTAAACACAATGTTTTCAATTCACATAAGAAATGAAGCATGTTCATAAGTATGGTAAGAATTCGTTTTCCTATCTCAATTGAAATATAGAAATTCCCTGAATTCGTATTATCATTAGCAGGAGCTATATTTAAAGATGCTTGTCAACAGATGTAAGGAACTTTGGAAGTTATTATTTATTTTCATTTCTTTAAATCTTAACGAGTGCACTGATATGTGAAAGCATTGAAGAAAAGTTATTGGAAGCAAACTTAGATCGTTATCAATTTTTTGTGTATACATTAAATTAACATGTATTTCAATCCAAAAGCATGACATCGGTTTTGTGATATAAAAACGCATATAAACTGTCAAAACTTAGATAAATTGATGTTTCCTGAATTAGCTATATAAGTACAGAAGTATTATATTTTTTTACACGCATGAAGCTTATCATCCATGAGTTTAAATTTAAAGCAATCGGTGAAAACAAGCACCAGACCTCTTTTTATTGTTTAGTCACATGATGACCATTTAATCGCCACACAGTGAAATACACATGTCAAGGGTTCAATGCAAGACTATAGTAAGTGCTTCATAATCATGAAGCACTCACTATAGTATGCATCGAACCTTCAATGTTCCGTTAACAAAGGGCAGGGAGAAGGACAGTGAAGAGAGCGTCGACATCCTGACACGACGGTCGTAGGTTCGAATCCCGTGAGTAGCTGGATCTGCCTTGCGAACTTTTATTAATCCACATTCGGTGCGAGTACTGGTTGTGATCCAGGAAGCAGTCGAGAGTGATTAATCTTAGTTTCAAGAACTTGTTTCACAATCGATGTTAGATAAATAAGTTAAAACTACACTATGGGACAGGGTATATGAAAAACAACTAGAACACACTGCATACATCGTAATATATGTATAATCATGATTTAAATGTTCACATGTTTAAGAAAGGAAAGCAGGATTAAAAATCATACAATCAAGAACCTTTCATCATTACACGTAGTAAGGGCCCAACTATTAAGTAAATGTAATTAAATAAAAATATTACCTAGACACTTGGAAGCTAATTACCAAGGCTTAACACATGTATTTACATACATATTACTAATATGCCTATGTTATGAAATGTATTATGTAAAATTAGTTTGTTAAACTTTAAAGTAATTCATTGTGAAACATCTTATTACAAACATTAATCAGAACGCGTTTTCAAAACTCATAACCTTACCTATTTTTATTCAATAAGTTGTAACGTTCAGCTTAGTGTATGGTTTAGCAATGGTAACCTCACTTTGGTTTAGCAATGGTAGCCTAACATTTGATGGAGGGGCCAATACTGATCAGCCCAAAGGGGCTTGACCTGTCATCTGGAAAAGCCATGGACTTCTAATAAGCGAAAAAAAAGAAGACATATTCACATGGTACCAGAATATAACACTCTGGGACTCACTCGGTTATGGAGAGTTAAGTGATTTCAGGTGAAACAATTTTGCCACTTATTCATAAAGGCCACCATGAAAGCACATTGAAAAGAATATTTAGTCTGTTTGAAAACTATTTTGGAAAAATGCCAAATGATATATTTATGACAAATGGTAAAAGCATGTGAGCCATTCCTCTTTATCATTGAGACGATTCTAATGAGATCCAACAATATAGGATTTATAGGAGCACTACAAAGGTTAGCAAGAGAAAAACACTTTTAACCCTTTACCAAACGCCAAATTTTCGACTGTCCAAAAATTGAAAGAGTTTGCAGATGAAATTTCAAAATGTAATGAAATTAATAAACAATCTTCTGATAGGGCAGAAAACATTATGAGAAACGGAGAAATTGCTTGTTAAGAGCAACTTCGCCTTTTCTCAAATGTTTTCCAGAGTCTTCTGCAACAGACGGGTCAAAAATGGTTATTATTTGGTTAAAGGATTAATATCTTTTTTAAATATAAACCTCTGCTTAGAATACATATGAACCATTACTTCAAAAATAATCATTCACCTTCCAGGGTTTCATCACGGGTCTAAATTAAAAGTAACAGCAGGCAAAAATCATGAAGTATAAAAAAAAGATGCAATTCTGTTTGTGTTAATGACTTCAAACTATTAATACTAAATAGGAGAATTCTCATAGACGAATTTTCCATTTTAAAAAGTGTATATTTTTTTCTACTCCAAACATTTTGAATATTACCCCATACTTCAAACTAGTATATAGAAGTATTCAACTTTAAAACTTGAAATTTTGTTATTTTGCCACTTTTGCCCTATCAAGTATCAGAATGAAAATTTGATTTTTCTTACTTTTTAAGAGCTGTCTAATACTTCTTTCAAATTAGACCAGTTTAATGACTCCTGGAAATGGTAAGAGGTTCTTAAATGGTGCTACGCATTAAAAAAGCTAGAAATAAAAAAAGGTAAGTATAGCAGCATTTGCTAATGATGACTTCAATGTAAAAGGTAAAAATGAAGTTAGTTGAAATGTAGTAATATATATAATATATACAATATATACATGATACTGATATGTACACAAAATTAAAACTTTTCATACTGTTATCTACTCAAAATAAACCCTATTTGAAGGTAGAACGGCACAAACTAAATGTATCACATAAAAATAATATATAATAAAACATTATCACAACATATGTGTCTCCTTTAATAAGACCAGTGTACATCGAAAGCAAATGTTAAATTACTTAAGCAGTGAAAATCTTTACCCATTTCCAAAATTGGAGTTTTATTTCATGTCCAAGTTGAAATCTGTGACATATTTGAAATTACAAAATATGAGAAATACATTTTCTAAGTGGAGCTGGCTAAAAAACACTGTTTGTAAAACTGGAGTTACCAGTACTAAGCTAGGGCTCTGAAGTGACATGTCAAAGTTTACTCCCATGAAACAAGAGGTGTCAGTGGGGTTCAAACCCGGGACCCCAATAAATAAGTCTGCCACCATAACCACTTCTATAACAAAAAGTGTCTTACATAGAAATGGTAATATGATGATGTTTTAAATTTGGGGATAAAACTTTAAAGGAGCAGAAGTTAACAACGGAATTAAATGAAATCCTTTTTTCTCTACTTTTCATATCAACTACTGTTCCTTTAAATTTTGAAAGTCACAAATTCTGAATTCTTATGTTTTTGTTCCAAGGCTGTATGATAGAAAGGTTTTGTACTACTAACATATAAGTGAAATGCAGCATTCTGTTACCAATCTTTCATTATAAAGATGCACAATCAATTCATAATGTACCATGGGGTCTGCCTTTAAATGCCATGCCATATTAAAAATGACTTCAACGTAGCAGAATGTGGTGTACAAACAAAGCATCTTGAGAAAGCGTGATATGTGTTATTCCATACAAACAAATGAGGAAAAGTAACACTTTCCTAACAAACAAGTAAATGAGTAAAAATGGGAGAAAACTAGCCTATGGTATCTGAGTAAATCTACAATGACTTTGCCTCAGCTCATTAATGATATCAGTAATCTGTTAACCGTAAAGTGCTGGAACCAACTTCATGCTTATGCAAACAGGTTGAATACAGGCAAGCCGCCAACTAAATTGGTGGCTGGCCTGTGATCTAACCTTTTTGTTACTCTGAATATCTAACCTCATCAAAATTAAGGTTTTGGAAAGCAGACAACACAAAAATGTTTCTTGCCAAAGGTCACTCCAACTTAACTGGAGGTGTCAGAGGGGGCTCGAACCCGAGACCTCGAGTTCTGAGTTCACCATAAAATGAAACCATTTACTAACTCAGCCTTAAGCCTTTACAAAGTAATTTTCTTCAGCACTTTATTTTTAGCAGGGATAAAGATGCAATAGAAAGCATTATGATGTTGACTTTTTTGGTAGGGAAAAATATTAAAACATTTCAACCATCAATTACTAACTTTAGACCACTAGTAGAAAAACTATTGAGAAACAGCTGTGACAAAAGAAGAAATTGCTCCAAAAAGAGCAATTTCTTCTTTTGTCACATTTGTTTCTTATCAAAATCACGAAGAAAATATTATTTTTCTTACTTCACAGAAGCTGTATTCCACATCAATAAATTGGTCAAGATATAATTCCCTACTTTAAACAGACACCACTCTCTATGTTTCCCCCCACTCTCACCCATACATTAACAAACTCACAACACAAGTGCTTGAAAATCAACAAGGTTAATTATCTATGGTAGTGAAAACTAAAAATATAATTGATTAGTGGCCATAGAAAATAAATCTGAATAACATATTTCATTAAGATTACAGCAAAATCAGATCTAGAAGGAAGCATCTGTTATGGTAGAAAGCCATCTGTTATCATCAAGTCTCATCATATATTTCACAGTAAACCATTAGATTATACGACATGATTTTCCCCTAAACCCTTTACCAAACGCTAAATATTGTACTGTCCCACATTAATTTTCAAAATGTGATGAAATTGAAAAATAATCTTCTGATGGGACAGAAAAACATTGTGGGAAAAGGCAAAATTGCTCGTTAAGAGCAATTTCGCCTTTTCCCACAATGATTTCCAGAGTCGTCTGCAACAAACTGGTCAAATGTCGTTATAATTTGGTAATGGGTTAAAGGGTTGAACATGACAGACAAACATCTTGACATCGACTCAGCATTTTAAAGGCATTCCTTAATTTTCTCCCAAAAACTGACAACAATAAATGACCGTGCATTTGACGAAAAAGGAATTCAAAGTACATGTGTTGCGACACAAGAATTCGTTTTTCTTATCATGCCCACATCTTGCTTTTTGAAACTCTGTTGTAATTCATGGTTAAAAGAATCCTTTGACAAATTCCTATTACATCATTGATGAAATATTTTGTTAGCATCTGTTTGATACAATGGCTAGGGGTAGCTATGCGTTGAAAGAGAACCACAACCAATAAAGATAATGAAGACAAGTATCGGGCTTGCTATTGTTAAGGAATGCTCAAGCCTGAAAATCACTACTTGAAGCCTTAACGTAAACATCTTCCATATGAACAAAGAAGGGAAATTTAAAATCTCAAAGCCTGAAATCAGGACCAGGCTTGAAAATTAGCAGACCTGAAGTATAGAAACATTATAATCCACTTATTCATTCCACAGACACCACTTCCAAACCAAACTTTAGTAAATCACATGAGAAATTGCTCATCAGAAATGCTCTGTTCTTTTGGTCACCAAGTTTTCAACTCCTACTTAAAAGCTTAAATTATTTTCTTTCTACTACTAATCTTTCTTCGAATGATGCTGTCCAACAATCTTTTCTGACTGAAACTGTCATTTTTTCTTCAACAGACAAGAAACCAAGCCTTTCTTGTCCTTTTTCATTTTGTCTTATCAAATTAATTCTATACAGATCTAAAATCACAAATTTTGTATGTGAGGCGATCTTAACAATGTTATTTGGCATACTACAATTGCAATGGATAACATATCTAAGTATAAAAGGAATTTCACGATCATTGAATAAAGAAGTTGTGCAAGGTTGAAATAAAGGTAAGACAAAATCTCTACACTAAAAGATAGCAGCAATAAAGGCACAGAACTAGATAAAAGCATTACTTTATTGGAAGTAACTGTGGGGAGGGGGATGAAATGGAGTAATTGCCAATATGAGTCTATTGGTTTTTTTTTTATTTTTTATTGTTTTTTTTTAAACAAGTGCTAGTCATATAAGAGTGTTTTTTTTTTTTTAAAAGTCAGACCAGATTCTACCATTGTTTGATAAGGGTAAAACTTTTCTATCTTACATTGATTGTGGAACATATTAATCAAACTTTTATCAATTATTTTCCTTGCATCTTTCCGATGAAAAGTCGCAATATGAACCTGATGTTTATAGGAATTGACCCTTGTGACTGTAACCCATTACCAAACAATAACAACATTAAACACATTTGTTGCAGACAACTCTGGAAAACAATGTGGGAAAAGGAGAAATTGCTCTTAAAGAGCAATTTCGCCTTTTCCCACAATGTTTTCTGCCCTATCAGAAGATTATTTTTATTCATCACATTTTTAAATGCCATCTCCAAACTCTTTCAATTGGGACAGTCGAAGATTTGGCGTTTGGTAAAGGGTTAAACCCATGCTCTACCCAAGGTAAATTGTCCTCCAATGGTTTAAAATCTGGGTTAACAGTTCCTAAGAATTCCAAGCATTTAAATAGGTTCATACTTTTTGAGTCGAAAGTCAAGAAACATGTTAATTCAATATTTCAAGGAAAAATCAACAACACACACCAGCCACATCATAGGCAAGAAATGGCATCCTGGGAGTCACTCAAATCAACTCTGCTCAATCAATGCTTGGGTTTGATAATTCATTCTTGGTTTTGTTTTGTCAGTAATAAAATAGCTCAAAATTGACCAGTTGGACACCAGATTGTTTAAAGTTTGAGTTTAATTGAGCAATATTTCCTTGTTTTGAACATAAGCACCAGAAAAATGGGAAACATAAATTATTTTGTTGTCTATTTAAGATATTTAAAAAAAAAACCTCATTCATTTGCAGAGTATTTTGCACTAACAGATTCAATAATTCAAAAGATAGTACTCTTGTTTAACGTCCTTACATTAGAGCAAACATTGCAAATATTAATGCAGCAAAAGAAGAAATAATTCTATATGGAACAATTTGCTTGGGTTTTAATGGTTTTTCATTTTGTTAAAGAAACAGTATCTTGAATTGTGTAAAATAAAAAGAAAATCTTTAAGATAAACACATTGTTGAGAAATATGTAGGAGCCATTGAGCCAAAAGAAAAAAATGCTCATACATATAATGTTTCCTTTTATGTCTAAGTAGTTTAACCCATTACCAAACAATAACAACATTTGACCAGTTTGTTGCAGGCGACTCTGGAAAACATTGTGGGAAAAGGAGAAATTGCTCTTATACCTATTCTATTTTTCCCACAAAGTTTTCTGCCCTATAAGATTATTTTCAAATTTCATCACATTTTGAAATGTCGTCTGCAAACTCTTTCAATTTGGGACAGTCGAAAAATTTGGTGTTTGGTAAAGGGTGAAGGGGGACTTGTGCAGGAATTGTGAAATTGGTTTATACAAAAAGAATATCAAAAACATGATTCTGAAATCGCCAACACTTGGATTTAGGAAAAATCTAAAACACACTTAGTTAAAGATTTAAAAATGTTTAAGGTGAAGTTATTCTAGAATAAAAGCTAATAGAGTATAACATACATAAGTCCAAATAAAACCTTCTATTCATAATAGCTCATACATATTCTGAATCAATTAATTCTGATTATGATTATTTCTGAATCTAAATAGTGTGAGACGAGATTGTAATACATGTACATCCATTCTAACTTTCTTCAAAATACTTTCATGCTTGGTTTAGATACTTACATAAAAAACCTGCTAATTAAAAACAGATTCTGTTAAATATAAATGGTATGGTTTGAATGTCATATTCTTTATCAATCTTTGCCTATGGCTAACCCTAAAATTTTTATAAAAGAAGTTATAAAAACATTTAGAATAAAAGCATAGTGAACAAATTCTGCTTTGCCTTGTTTATTTCAATATTTGTTGACCAAATTACTAATAATTAAAAAAACTACATTATAATGCGTTTTAGCTTAAATTGCCTTAGTAGCTTAAAATGTACCTAAAATCTATTTGATAAAATAAGGAATTGCTTATAATAGACAACTAGGCATTTTGGCATTTTTAAAACACTCAGTTATTGATGTGTGTAAAAAGTTGTCAATACCAATAAAAGTATTAAATAAGCACACAACATTAAAACACCTAACAGCAAACAAATATTTCTGAACACTTCCCCAAAGGGACTCATCATTTTCTTTTTTAAACAACTAATTTCATGTAAAAGATTTACTCCTGACACCACAAAGTTGTTATTGTTGATATTTATAACAGTAACAACATGGAGTTTCCTACTTTGAACTGAGTTGTTGGTTCTAATGATAATGTTGTGTGGGTTTATTGTAGTTGGCTGTAGAGGAAAAACAGCATTTTACAAGAGTTTATCATTCAATTAACTTTTCACTACATCTTTTCATTCAATTATCTTTTCACTACATCATCTATCAATAGACCAGTATTCCAATATAATATTGTGGCAAGTCCAAATCAAAAGCTTCAGCATTTTATCAAAGTGCACTGTGAAATGTTACAAAATATGAGTGCTCCTTTCTTTAATTGGACAGGATCTGTTGTGACGATATCCAAAGACTTATCAACAATTTCACAATTTCTTTTATATAAGTGGGAACTCTGCAGCTGGCATTAAAATCCATTAGAACATGAACCAATATAGCAGAGGTCAGAATAGAGTCTTATTATACAGTCTTCTGCTAAGCTGAATTACCAAAACCTTTTAACAAACCCTACTTTGTGGGAACTCATCAGAATTGTTTCATCAAAACCCTTCTAATGAGTTCCCCCAACATAGGGTTTGTAGATGTAATAAAGAACTTGCAACGCAAACACACCACTTCTTCTAAGCTCTTATGATCAGATGTTATTAAACACTAAATCACAATTCCATTTTATACGTCGTCATTGTCTTCGTTGCGAACGGGTTAGCTGTGCCGCTAGTTTGTTTTACAGCCTCTGGTTCCTGGTTTGAATCTCCCTTTGCCGCCCAGGCCACATCGAAAGGGTCAAACGGGTCCGTTTCCTTCGTGTCCTTCCCAGTTGCGTCCCCCGACGCAGAATTTTGAACCACATTGTTTGACGACCAATCAGAGGATTTGGGCCAGGCATTGGCACTAGTGTTTAACTGTAAACTCTGATGCTGCGAAGACATCTGAAGGAGTGTCTTATTCACCGTTGGTCGCGGCACAATGTCACTGGTATTATCCATGGAATGGCTGCGTACATGGTGTTGTAGGTGAGGCGCGGCTGCGTGCGATGGCGGTCCCGTCATACCATTTGTGACGGGGGAGCTCGACGTCGACGTGGTGACAGACGAAGAGGAGGATGTTAATAGGAATGGGTTTGTTGAGAATGGGGGTGGTGTTGGGTTACTTTTGGGTGACGCACCCACACTGTGAGCTGGACTCTGTGAGGACCAGGGGTTGGTTT
Organism: Cerastoderma edule; assembly: GCA_947846245.1. Classification (NCBI taxonomy): domain Eukaryota; kingdom Metazoa; phylum Mollusca; class Bivalvia; order Cardiida; family Cardiidae; genus Cerastoderma; species Cerastoderma edule. Next base: position 16,770,898 of record OX401404.1, read on the forward strand.
CCCGTACGGGTGGCGGGGGATGAATAAACATTGCTGGAAAAGAAGTGAAGATTAGTTAGAAGCAATTAACGCCTGAAATTAATGAGGAGGCAATACTTAATTATCATTGCTTGTAAAGAAGTCATACTCAGTGATTATTTTCTTCTAAATTTAATCAATGGGCTTTTTTTACCAAAACTTAAAAATCAATGGGTTTGTCTATGGAATGGTTCAAATGAATGTAAGTAATGAGTTTTCAAGAAATTTTATGAGACTTTTTGGGCCAAAATTATCACAGTATACTCCACCGCAGAGATTCTTTTATGAGACTTTTCCGTCAAAACCATCTAGATTGGTTAACATTACAATCCTCTCGTTATCTAATGAGTACTAACAACATAGGGGTTATAGAATATAGAAATAATTGATCAAGAGTCATACTCTTCTATGTAGTCATTTCAAATACATTTCACCATAATCTTGTGGACACACATCACAATTGTCTCGCAATGTGTTGTGTGCAAATAACACAGAGCTAAGATAATACATACAGAGGTGAACAAGAGTAAATCTCTACTTCAGTGTTTTTTCGAATATTTTCAGTCAAAACTAAGAATAATTCTATATGTCAATGTTCTTTTTTTTTTTTCTTTTTTTTTTTTAAATATTTTCAGTCAATACTAAGAGTAATTCTATACTTAAGTGTTTTTTCAAATACATTTCAGTCAATTCTCTTTAGAGTTTTTTCAAATATTTTTCTTTTCTACCATCTTGTGGATATGCATTAGAATAATCTCATTATCTTATGACTACCAACAACATAGAGCTAAGAGAATACATTAAAAGGTTAACCCTCTACCTACCTTGTGGTGGGGGCTGGAATGTTGCTGGCATGGAGTGTTGTTTAATGAGTCCAGACGGATGAGAGTGCTGCAAGGGGGCCGACGCAAATGGATCTTCGGGCTCGTTCATGGCCGTCAACCCTTGGGTCAGCTGTTGGCACATCTGTGATATTGAATCCTCTGTCTCTGGGGAAGGCACCTCTTCTATTACACCATTGTTGTTCAGACCTGAAGGAAACAATAAAGTGAACAGCATTTTAGGTATATTAGTTATTTATATGGTACATCACATCAACAATTCATTTATGTAGCCATGCCCGACTCTTAATGATGGAGGAAGACCCAATACTCAACTGCCCATATTATTAAGGGCTGGTCAAGCCAGATAGAACCATCGGCATTAAGGTATATTAGATTTATTGAATCAAACGTGAAAATGAAGAATTGATACAATTTGTTCAGACCTGAACCAAAACAAATTTTAATCATCCTTCTTATTCTTAAGTCTTAAACGAAACCCACCGTAAACATGATTTTGGTTTGTCCTATAAAACCATCAATCTTCAAACTAGACATATAATGACCGTTTGGAATTGTGATGATTAAGAATTAATCAAGAAAATAACCTTTTTTTTTTCATTTAAATAAATTTATTTCTAAAGACTTCTACACAAGATACATTAAAATGTGGTTCTATGGGGTAGAAGGTATTAGTCTAGTTTACATTGGTTTTTTTCACACCTCATCAATTTCAGTTATATTACGATGCCCCTCACTTACGGATGGAGGAAGCCCAATGCTTAACTGCCCATTCGGGTTAGGCAAACCGGAAAGTCAGTCTGAGACTACCTCTCATAAAAATCCAAACACCCTGACTGGGATTTGATCCCACTTGGAGAGGGGCCATGTGATTCCAAGTTTTGTACTCTAACCTCAAAGCCAAAGGAGCCCATCAGAGGTATGTAAAGATATTAGTTTTGCCTGTAGCTACATCAAATTTTACTCAATAAAGAAATTCATTAAAGGAAAGAATGAATGAATGAATGAATGAATGAATGAATGGTGTTTTAAGGCACATTGACAGCTAAGGTCATTAAGCGCACATTATGATGGTGTGGATAACATTAAATGCTCGTTAAAGGAAGCAAGAGGTAAACCTGTCATACCTGCATATTTCGGGGTCGAAAATTCCACGGCATTCTGTCTCTGTAACGTTGATGGAAGGTCATTGAGCCTTAATGAAAGCGTCCGTTTGAACGGAGAGGTCGTCTCCTGCAGTTTGGAGAACCCACGGAAAGATCCCTGTCTCACCAGCAGGTTTTGGGTGGCATGTGGGCGCTGGAGAGCGAACGGGTTGTCCACTGACCTTACAGGTACGGGCTCTGCAAAAGGAAGTTTATAGATTTGGTATAGCTTTTCCCCATTACCAAACAATAAAGACATTTGAATAACAGTTAAATGAGATCAATTAACCCATTACAAAACAATTAACAACATTTGACCAGTTTGTTGCAGACAACTCGGGAAAACATTTTGGGAAAAGGAGAAATTGCTCTAAACAAGCAATTTCTCCTTTTCCCACAATGTTATCAGAAGGTTATTTTCCAATTTCATCACATTTTGGAATGTTGTCTGCAAACTCTTTCAATTTGGAACAGTTGAAAATTTGGTGTTTGGTAAAGGTTTAAAGGGCCTTAAATACCTTTCCTTATACTCATGACAGGTGACAGAATGTGAGCAAGGAACAAAAATCAATAAAAAAAATATTGCAAATTCTGGGAAAAAAATCAGGAATATGATATTGCTTACAATGAAGAGCTGTTTCTATGTAACAATGTTTTCGAGAAAGACACCAGCTGTGATTCAATAGAATGTTCGGTATGTTGATCTATATGTGGCTTAAGTAATTTGCATAAAAGAACACCATACAGAAACAATCTTGGCTCAATTCATGTAGCAATAAGTTAAGATTTTCTGTGATTTGTTTCCTTTATCTGTTTTTTCCCGGGTAGGGGGGGGGGGATTGGGGGGAATGGAGTGCGCAATAAAATGGCTGTATGTTGCTTTCAATTTGGACTGAATGAAAAACAAGAGGGCCATAATGGCCCCAGAACCGCTCACCTGAGATTACCACCGCTCACCTGAGATTACCACCTATTTGAAGAATAGTAAGAAACATCGCTTTTAACTTTTACACAATATTTCTTGTGCATTGACCTTTCTTTTTTATTTCCTTTTACAAGTTGAACACTGTATGCTTGCCCAGAGGTTTGGGAAAAAAAAGATGTTTGTAAAGTTATCAATTTTAGCACTCATGTATATAGTGAAAACAAAAAACATTCAAATTTCAACGAAGCCTCGTGGCCTTGTTTTTCAAGATATCAAAATTCTTTGAACAACTTTTAAGAAGAGGCCCCCAAAGAACATTCCTGTGAAATTATTTTAAATTCTGACCAGTGGTTTGTGACAGGAAGATTTTTTAAAGGTTTTTACCAAATATGGGCATGGCAACCGTTTTGGTCACATGACTAATTTTTTTTTGACAAATCTTTCTCCCCTCCAACTAGGGATGCTTCACATGATATCTCATTGAAATTGGCCCATAGGTTTGGAACAAAAAAATGTTTGTAAAGTTATAAATTTTAGCACTCATGAATATAGTGAAAACAAAAACACGTTCAAAGTTCAATGCAACCTGGCGGCCATGATTTTCGAGATATCGATTTTTTTTTTATCTTATTAGAAGTACCCCCAATGAACATTCCTGTGAACTTATTTTGAAATCTGACCAGTGGTTTGTGACAATTAGTAGATTTTTTTAAGGGTTTTACCAAATATGGGCCTGGCAGCTGTTTTGGTCACATGACTAATTTTTTTTTTACAAATCTTTCTCCCCTCCAACTAGGGATGCTTCACATGATATCTCATTGAAATTGGCCCTGAGGTTTGGAAAAAAAGATGTTTGTAAAGTTATGAATTTTAGCACTCATGTATATAGTGAAAACAAACACGTTCAAAGTTCAACGAAGCCTGGTGGCCATGTTTTTCAAGATATCAAAATTCTTTGAACAACTTTTAAAAAGAGGCCCCCTAAGAACATTCCTGTGAAATTATTTTTAATTCTGACAAATGGTTTCAGACAAGAAGATTTTTTAAAAATTGCAGAAATTCCCCCTTTTTCATGCCACGGCAACCAAAGTTCTGTATGGAATCAATCTTTGAACAACTTTTCAAGAGCATCACCCAACGGACATTCCTGTGAAGTTTGGTTAAGATTGGCTCAATGGTTTAGGAGAAGATGTTTAAAGAAATTGTTGACGGCGCAAGACCGACGACGACGTACATCGGGCGATCACAAGAGCTAAAAAAACCCATCATGATGGAATTCTTTAAAAAATAATGACAATTCCAATAGAAGCCTTTCAAGGCTGTTGGTTGGAGTAGGGATTTTATACAGTTTTCATTAGTACCCCGGTCATATTAAGAAAGTCAGCATGATTATCCATGCTCTTAGTATTTTTCCAACAGTTCTGCACAGAAGTTTGTTGAATTGCTAATTGTTTTCTTGCACAAGCTAAACCCTTTACCAAACGCACAAATTTTGACTGTCCCAAATTGAAAGAGTTTGCAGACGACATTTCAAAATGCGATGATCATACATAATCTTATGATAGGGCAGTAACCATTGTGGGAGAAGAAGAAACCGTCGCATCAGCAAACGAAGCAAACTGTCAATATCAAAATACTTTACAAATTAACCCTCTTTTTATTCTTGCATTCTACCTTGCATCATAACACACTGGACGGAATGTGATAAATATTATCGGTTTTCTTGGAACAACTGCATCGAGTCTACCAATCAAGCGCATTTGGTGACCGACAGCGTGAGCCCTGAGTTGTCTGCAACAAACTGGTCAAATGTCGATATTGTTTTGTAATGGGTTAATTGATCTGTGATGTCTTGATTTCATATAACATTTATATTAATTTAGGATATTGGCCAAGTCCGGTCTGAAACTTCAGACTACTATTTTTCAATCACTGGTTGAGCTAAAAGGTGGGCCCTTTTAACCCTATCCCCGCCAAATTCATAGCAAAAACGTTAATTCAGTGCAAATTTATTAAGCTCTTACTATAAAAAAAGTAGTATGTACACCTTTTTTTTTTGAATTATTTAATGTTTTTGAGATAATTGGCTTACACTGCCCTAGTCAAACTTTGTTGACAGCTTTAACCGCCATTAGCAACTTTATTTGACATATTGTGGTGTAGTAGGTATAAAAATTTACACTCCCATATGACGACTAAAATCGCTAACAGCGGTGAACCAAGCGCTGACTAAAGTCGACTAAGGTGGTGAAAGGGTTAAACCTGATGATTTTAGCTTTGAAATTTCCATTGTGCTCTTCATTCACTTAACCCTTTACCAAACACCAATTTTCGACCGTCCCAAATTAAGAGTTCACATACTACATTTCAATATGTAACGAAATTGAAAAACTTTCTTTTGATAGGACAGAAAACGTTGTAGGAAAAGGAGAAATTGCTCGGTTAGAGCAATTTCTCCTTTTTCCACAATGTTTTCAGAGTCGTCTGTAACTGGGCAAATGTCGTTATTGTTTGGTAAAGGGTTAAGAGAATATGTACTAAAAAAAGGCAAAACTGAGAAGACTTGTGATAGGCATGTTCTCCTCAACATCCTTTTCTAGATCTTTTTTGCGTACATTACTATAAAATGATAGAAATGGATAAATGTTCATTTCCCAAATTCTATCAATTTCCTCCCCTTCAAATAGGGAATTTTGACAAGTTTTACAGTACTTTACTATCATTAATCGTGAAAAGCTGTTTTCTTTTGTTTATAAATGATTTTGGGACGAAAGGACAATTCCTTCGAAAACTCCCAGTGCTGCTAATGAAGATCTATCCCTAGACCTCCATGTCACAAGCACTTCACCTTAAAGGCCCATGAAAAGAGATTACTGCTTTATCAAATTATTTTATTAGGTAAACTTTTGGTCAGATACAAATAGTTATCACAAAAAAGAAAAAAACATGAAAACATCTATCGTGAAAGCTTACTAGAAATAACCCAGATCAGCCAGTTTAATAATTCAGATTGCTGAATCTTCAGCTCTGACCTGTTCACATGATAGACACATTTTTGAACCAACCAATCAGAATTTGTAATTCTAAATATGTAAACAGGTTGTTGATAAACATGATTGAATTCGAAAAAACTATATTTCAAGCACAAAATAACTTATGTTAAATGAGTTTATTAAATAGGGACTCATAGCATTCATAGAATAATTTTCTTGAGTTTTGTGAACATGTTAACTCCATATATTTTTTTTTCGGTAATTCATTGGTATTCATATCCTTTCATGTGCCTTTAAGGCACATGGTCAGGAAGGACTGTTTGTTTGACAAGTCCACATACCTGCCAGTATAGCACTCTGTGGGTCCGTTAGTCGCTCCGTCATCGTGGTTTGCCGGAAGGATCCCATCCGCTCGAACGAGGTGCGATCCTGACTGTATGTCACTGTGACAGTACTCTCTTTATCCCGCTTCTGTTTCCGTTCCAGACAAATTGCAAAGGCACATCCGACGGCGTGACTCAGTCTCTCACCCTGTAGACATAATAAGCGACAAGTTAGGGACATGGGTACCGTTTTACTAAGCTACTTAAGGAAAATATTGCGTAATTTGAAACTGATAAACATAATCGCAACGTAAAAGAAAGAACAATACTGAAATGTGACACATCGTTGGAAGCGTCTCGGAGAGATGATTCCAATGATGTGTTACTTTGCAATATTGCTTTGCCCAATTTTGAAATAACAGGGAATGTTGTTTTGAACTTGTGCTAATCTTAAGCATATAATGTTAGTAAAACGGTACCATGGTCTCTATAGGCATGATACAGGTTAACACCCAAGTGATTATTTATCATTCTATGTTTGGTACTGTAAAATGGACCCATTCCCAGTCAAATTCACTCATTACCAAACAATAATGACATTTAACCAGTTTGTTGCAGATGACTCTGGAAAACATTGTGGGAAAAGGGGAAATTGCTGGGCCCAATTAAAGGGAACAACAGATGACCCAAAAAACATCCTCCCAAATCATGAAAAAACATGTTTCCTTAAAACAATGGGTAGAAAACATTGTGACAAAAGGAGTAATTGATTGTCACAATGGTTCCTTATGTCTTATGATGCAAATGAGGTAAATAGAGCCATTATTGGTTATCAACACCTCCCACTCTAGTTAAATAGATGAACCAGTAGACATCTGCTAAAACAAGAGAAGTAATTGTTTGCATAACAACAAAATTATCTTGTTTCCAAGTAAATGTTTAGATTAAGTTCCAGTGAAATATGCTCAAATTATCAAATTATGTTCCAAAAGTTTAATGGTGATGATTTTGATATAAGACTGCATTTCCAAAAATATTTTATTATCTGTTAATTAGGTTTTTACACTGCATCAAACATATTCAAATCATATTATCAGGGTGCCAGGCTAAAAAAACCCATAACGGCTGGTCAAGCTGGGTATCTTGGTCATTCTATAAGTTAGGCGGGAAGATTCTCTCTCAGATAATCATATCCTGATATATTGTGATTTGAACCTAAATATAAAGGGGCCTAACAGTAAATAACAACAAGGCCATGAAGGCCCAGACATTAATATATACACTGTATGTCTGATTTTTTGTTTTAAAAGGGTATAAGGCCCTTTCAACAATATTTCAGATATTTTAACAGCTTCCTGGTTCCATCAATAATAGACTAGGGGTCAGATGTCTTGCCAAAGGTTTCAATTGCTTTGCCTCCAATCCGTTTCACTATAGTGTTGTAATGTATATAATGGTGTTTATTTCTTGAATAATATATGTTAAAGCTAACCCTCCCATGAAACCAGTGGTATTGGTCGGGCTCAAACCTAGGACCTTGAGTACTAAGAATACGGCCACGCCGGATCCTTGATATGTCTAACAAAAGGATCATAACCGTATAGCCATGTATCACTCCTAGTGCAAAACTGTTGTCCTTAAGGTGAAGGGCAGCAAAAACCACAAGGACATAAAAGAGGGATATAATCATAAAACAAGAGAATAGGGACATTAATAAGAGATTCTTACAGAAAACTTTACAACAGTCTAATTTATAAGATTTCAAAAACATTGTAACAAAATGAGGATTTGCTCATAATGGCTATCATTCAAAATTTCATTAGATTTTTTTTCGCTATCCGTAATGTCTCATTTTAATCACACTATAAAAAGAAATGTCATTTGTTGCACAGGAAATTATGAAAAAGGTTAAGCCATCATTGATTGGTTGTAATGCATATAAAGAATAATTAATGGAGCAGAAAAGTACATCCACCATAACTAATACCCAGGGAAGTCTTGTCTAGTTTCGATCCGCAGTGTTTACTGAGTAATAAACATATACAGCAGTCAATGACTTCTATTAACCCTTAGAATAATGGGTATTTTTCTAAAAATAGATTTTTGTGTCGTCTGCTTTCCAAAACCTTAATATCTGCTTAATTTTGATGAGGAAAGATATTCAGAGTAGCAATCATGTTAGATCATCGGCCAGTCACCATTTTATGGGTTCCAGCACTAAAAGGATTAACCCATTCCTTCATAAAGGAATCTATAATTAGTCCAAATTGAAAGAAAATCAGGCAGCAATCATGGAGCATGACAAATATCATTTTCTTTGTTATCAGGATAGAAACCATTATGAAATAAGAAGATATTACTCATAACCGTCAATTTGTCTTAAAGTAGAAACCTCTCATACAGTATTTTGCAACATGTACACAAAAGCAAATGAATATCATCTTAGAAGCATATTATTTTTTTGGACCTTTTTCATCATCATTTGAAAATATCCAAGAGCAAGAGACACCAATTATAGTTTTTAACAAAATTCTACCACTACTTTTCTTGAGGAGTTTAACACTGTGGTAATACTATTTCAATCAGCTATGTAACACTCAGCTTTCCTTAATTCAACAGTATTAGGCCAGGGCTTTGAAATGTCTTGCCAAAGGATACACCCACAATAGGATAGGTACCTGGTTACCGTTTTACTAAACAACTTAAGGAAAATATTTGAGTAAGTCATGACTGATAAACATGGATAGTATCTTCAATGAAAGTACAATATTGCAATGTGACACGTCATTGGAAGCGTCTCGGGGAGACGATTCCGATGATGTTTTACTTTGCAATAATGCTCCGCCCAATATTAAAATAAGGGAAATTGCTGTTATAGACTTACGCAAATCTTAAGCTTAAACTGTTTAGTAAAACGGTACCCTGGTGAGTTGGGCTTGTACCCAGGACGCAAGAGTTGTAAGTCACATTAACCTTTGGGTCATGCAGGACCCTTTCAGAAGAGAGAATCACATTCTCCCACCCTTCTGTTAACCCATTACCAAACAATAACGACATTTAACCACTTTGTTGCAGACGACTCTGGAAAACAATGTGGGAAAAGGAAAATTTGCTCATATTGAGCACTTTGTCCTTTTCCAACAATGCTTTCTACTCTATAAGAAGATTACTTTCCTTCCAATTTTATCACATTTAGAAATGTCGTCTGCACACTCTTTCAATTTGGGACAGTCGAAAAATTCCGCGTTTAATAAAGGGTTAAGGAATAGTTACATGTATATATTTTGATGATCATGAAAATGAGATACCATAAATAGACAAACAGCTTCACTAATGTTTACATGAGAAATCAAGATGTCATACATTGGTAAGTAAATGTTCCAATTATTGGATAATGCCATGTTTCACCTTGACAACATATTCGAACAAGCATGTAATTTGCATCGATCTGAACGAAACTTACTTGACTACAACCCTTTCAACATGATGCATTTTCAAAACATTGTGATGTAGTTTTTTTCCCTGTATTTGGTTTAATGATGTGTCAACAGTAATTCAATTATATAACAGCTTCCTGGGGTTTGCTAGTTCATCACTAGAACTCTGCAGTGTCATGCTCAAGGAAACTAACAAAAACTGCAGCGCTGAGTGATTGAACCTTGGACCATACAGGTTATATGTCCACCACTAGGCCATACAGGGACCCTCAAATCATTGCGGAATCATTGCTCAAGATGATAATTTAGCATTTTACATATCATCAGTGAAAAAAAATGTTCATAATAAAATTTTCATTGAAAATATCCTTCGAGAATAAGTGAAAAGTTACCACCGAAATAAGGCAAACAAAGAAGAATTTGTTATCATGAGCAAACTATCCCTTTGAAACAATATTTTCAAAGGTGGAAGCTGTAAAGGTATTCAAAAATGTACTTATATGGGGTGGAGGGTGGTGGTTATCTTTCTATCATTTCTAAAATTTGTCTAATCGGTATTAAATGCAAAAGGTAAGATAGAGAGCAAAGGGTCTGTGAAGCAAATGTTTCAGAATTATACCAATCTTTATTTGTATAATGAATTCTTTTTTCAATAAATATCCAATGGCAAAATTTAGCCATCACAAATAACAATGTAAGCATGGTTATAAATTGTTTCTTGAAACCATTTTAACCCCTATAATGTGTATATTTCAAGTAAACAATCATTTATTTAGAATATGTTGCTTATTCTGTGATTAAGCCCATTACTCATTAACTCTTCTTTGAAGCATCTGTTTCCGAAACTTAAGAAACCACTGTGACAAAAGGATACTCTGCTCTTAATGACCAATTTATTCATTGGCAAAAATGGTTGGTTTTTAGTATCACACAAGTTTTCTTGAAGATTTGTTTTTTAAAATCTCCCCCTTTGGGATCTCTGACCTGTTTAACCCATTACCAAACAATAACGCCATTTGACCAGTTTGTTGCAGATGACTCTAGAAAACATTGTGGAAAAAGAAGAAACTGCTCTTAATGAGCAATTTCTCATTTACCCACAATGTTTTCTGCCCTATCAGAAGATTATTTTTCAACTATAACACAAATTGAAATGTTGTCTGCAAACACTCTCAATTTGGTACAGTCGAAAAAGTTGGCGTCAGGTAAGAGGTTAAGACTTAAACCGGGAGCATTTTTCAAAAGAACTACTAAATGGATCATTCCAGTCAAGTTTGGTTAAAATTCAGTCTGCAATTATAATTAAGAAGTTGTTTGATGAAAAATATTAACGAAAGATGCACAATGGAAACTAGATTCAGAACCATCTGTAATTCAATCAAGTATTTACAAAAACAAAAATACTTTTGAGCAATTTTCCTTTTTTACACAACATATTTTTCAGCCTGTGTTGCATTAACAAGAAGCAAAACAAAACAGGACAAAAGAACCAATCTCAAAATTGTTATGATCTTAATCAGTAAATAAGATTAGTGTTTAACCTACATTGTCATCAAATGAGAATGCATCAATTTGAAAATTTTTGTTGGTTTATTTTCCATAAACTACTATTCGAGTGTTCTATCTGGGCTCTATTAGACTATTACTCTGGTATCACACATGCACATAAATAGGTAGTTTTAGGCTCCACCTCCAAATCAATGACACGTGTAAGCCTAGCCTACGGTAGCAATGGAAAGATAGCTGTAACATCGCGGGGGAGAATGAAGGATTATTTGAACTCCTTATGACATGTGAAATGTTAAAACAATGTGATAAAAGGAGATCCCTTTTGTCGTGGACAATTTCCCCTTTCGTCACAATGCTTTAAAAACCTTTATGACACAGAAATGAATAAAAAGGAATAACAATTAACTGGGTTATAGGGTTTAACGTTTTTCCTAACATCGTTGTGAAAAAAAGAAACTGAACTATATTAACCTTTTACCCCATTAGGAATAATATGACGGGTACAAATTAAAAGCAAGCTAATATGTGACGTAAAAAAGTGACGTTTTAATCTACATCACTGGGTAGTGCAGTTTTCTTCTTCCAAATATGGTATGGCAGATTGTTGGCATGCAACTGACAGCCGCAGAAGGCGTGGTTTATTTCGAATTTCAAAATACTGAGCAGCAGTTTTATGCCATTCGCCGATCATACCCGGAGAGGCGTGGTTTACCAGTGCAAGATAGAGCGCTCTATGGAAATGTAGGTTAAACACTAAGTTATTTAGAGTCTAGATAGTGAAATTTAAACGATATAGAAACCCCATCAGTCGCTATCGCTCCTTCCTTGGGGTTTCTATATCGTTTAAATTTCACTATCTAGACTCTAACTAATACTTACAGGCGTTTTTCATTTGTCTTAACATATTTGAAATATGACAGGACATTCAAGGTACAAAAGGGAAAGGTTTACATTTAAGTACACTTTAAATTACATTAGCTCACTAAAACACAAATATTCTGGTTATAACATAAAAAGCATCTAGCATTCTAACTACAGGGAAAGAAAGAAAATACACAAGAGTCAAGCATGATGCAGTAATGCATGGGGTAAGAACCATGTAAACAGCTTACATTGATTTCTGACTTAATAATATATATAAAAGGAGTGTTTATGCAGAGACACAACACTTTTCTAATGACATTATTAGTAGCTTTCTAAGGAAATCACCGGTAGGCATGCCAACAGTGAATTTTATTTCATATCAGGTTTAATGTTGTGTCAACAATTTTTCAGTTATGTTACAGCTTTCCTGGATTCACCAGGATAGGCTCTGAAGGGTCTTGTCAAAGGACACTCCCAAAGGAAACCAGAGGGACCTGTGGAGCTCAAACCCAAGACCTTAAGAGTTCCAAAACCGCCACCTAAATGACAACTAGGCCATGCAGAACCCATGGATTTGATTGTGGATGTTAACAAAGTTATCTTTCAATGACATACTGTTTCTTTACAAAATACAAACTTTCATATCTTTTTCTAAATTCTGTAATCAATTCATATCTACTAAGGTGATATGCCGAATAAGGACACACAATTACTATAATCTAGGGGTCAATGCAAGACTAGAGTAATTAAGTCCTTCATAATTGTTCATAGTCATGCACTATTTCCCTAAATATTAGAATTCTTTCATAGTAAGTATTAACACAGATGTATAGGTATATTGGGCATGTTGGAACATTTAACCCATATAGTGCTTCAACCAACTTATGCAAACAGATACGATTCAGGCCAGCCCCCAAGTAAATTGGCAGCTGGCCTGCGATCTAACCTTTTTGCTACTCTGAGTATTTTTCCTCAAGAAAATTAAGCAGATATTTAAGGTTTTGGAAAGCAGATAACACAAAAATCTACTTTTAGGAAAACTACCCAGCATTCTAAGGGTTAATATGCAGCATTTCAAAGACATGCATTGCTGTGTTCAATCCTACCATGTAAATACTAAATATGATTGTTTCAAAGACAATATATCAATATCATGCAGGTTTTTTTCATACTCGATCAAACCAACGCTCATTTACACTAAAATTGTGAAGGTTCTCGAATAGTTGACAATTAACTTAAAATCACTTTTAATTACCTTTTACAGAGGAATTGACTAACATGCTCACATGATTCTTTTAAGAGTTAATACGATAAGGTTTCAAACAAGATTAGTCATTAAAAACTAGGAACCAATGAAATCTGAGAAATTCTCCAATTTGAATATTCACATTGTTGGGTAAATGACAGTATTTGTATGTGTATCACACAATTCTTCTAACCAGGTGACCACCACTAGTTTATCAGAGCACTCATCACTATTTTTAGACATAACTTGAATGTAGACAATAGATGTCAATTTGTGGGGTAAACAAATTATGAAGACGGCAATTTGCAACATTGATAATAAAAAGTTGACATGATCATTGTGGTGTTTCTTATGTTTTAATAAAGATATTTTTACAAGGATTCAGGGAACCATGAACTTGTAAAGGGACCAATGATTTGTGTCTCGATGACTAAATTGTCATGCCTCCTTGTAAGACATTTAATTAATGATTGACAAGGGAATTAACCAAGTGATCATCTTTCATTTGTTGATGCTTCCCAGTTCCCTCATGTGAAATTTTGAAATTGGTTAAATTGAAAACAATGATAGACACTGATCAGTTTTAACAAAGGATACTTTTTCAAAAGAGGGTAAAAGCCATATTCATAAGAACATTTCCCTTTGATTGTCATGATTTTTCATTGTTCACAATGTCACCTTTTGTCACAATTCCCTAGTCATTTGCCCTTGTTGCAAATTTTTTCTTCATTATGTTGTGATACCCGCTTCACACTTATGGAGAAAGACCCTTAATTGCCTGCCAAATAAGGGCTGGTAAAGCCAGGTAGAACAAACAGAATTCCTTAAGTGAACAGGGCACAACCACTTATGAAAAAGACCCATCTCCAAGATTTGATTTGAATGGTGATTAATGCCGTATCAACAATTTTTCAGTTATGCAACAGCTTTCCTTGATCTATCTTCCAGGATTTGAACCCACTCAAAAGGGACCATATCAACTCGTTACCAAATGCCAAATTTTTTATTGTCCCAAATTGAAAGAGTTTGCAAACGACATTTCAAAATGTGATGAAAATGAAAATAATCTAAAGGGCGGAAAACGTTGTGGGCAAGAGCAATTTCCCCTTTTCCTACAATGATTTTCATAGCCGTCTGCAAAGAACAGGTCAAATTTTGTAATTCTTTGGTAATGGGTAAAAGACTCGGCCAGAAACTGGCCTTCTCGTTGGTGCATTAAGACTTTTCTTTCATATTAGGGTAAGGGGATAAAAAGGGGCTGGGCCAATGCTTGTTTTATTCTCATACTTTAGAGACAATTCCCTGCAACAGATTCAAGAACATATTCATGATCGAGCTTTGTGAGCATCCATGGACATCAAATGGCCATTCATGAACACAAAGATGTTCTTTACTTGTTCATAAATTTTGGGAACATGTTCATGAACATCAAGAACAATTAATGAACCTGTAATTGATTTTAATGAATCTGTTCGTACAAAGGATTTCATGAAAAAGTTCTGTGTTTATAAACAGAAATTCAACATGCATGAACATTCATGAAGTTCATGAATAAGTTCTTGAATCCTCCGAAGAGGATCTCAGACTAGTAAGACACTACAAGATTGAAAAAGTAATTTTCGAAATATCAAAGAATAAATATGTCAAACTAATGAGTAACAAATAACCATTCATCATGCAATATCTAAATAAAATGATTAAAACAATCTTGTTTTAGAATATGTCATGGGTTCAGTGCAATACTATAGTAAGTGCTGCACGTATGTGAAGCACTTACTATAGTCTTGCATTGAACCCTCGATGTAGTCCTTAAAACTCCATGCATGTTAAAAAGTAAAAATGCAGTTACTTAAAAAGAAAAATTCAAAACTGCCTACAAGTTAGTCTATTTTTCCTTAGAATTATATTTGTTACAATAGATTACAACTATAACATATCATATCTAATCATACCGTCTATTGTGAGAATCCAGCCGCCACAGATAAAAAAAGATACAAAAGCAAGTAAAATTAACAAAGATGAAATCTTTAAAAGCATACTAGGACTCAAAAAACTGCAAAGGTGGGTAAATTGAGTTATAAATTATGATTGGATATGTTTAAACATAGCAAAACACCACATGATAATGCCAATATAACCCCTGCACTATTCATTTATGTTTCAAATGCTATTTTCACAAACTGTGTTCCCCACAATTTGACATCATTAATTACATTCAAGTTGAGTCTAAAAATAGAGACGAGTGCTCCGATAAACGAGACAAAGTCACCTAGTTAGAGAAACCATGTGATACACATAAAAATGCTGTCATTTATCTAACACCATCAACGTGAATATTCAAACTGGAGAATTGCTTAGATTTCATTGGTTCTCGACATTTCTTGGCTGACCTTGTTTTATTGTTAATTGTAAATAAACCTTAACATATTCACTCCTTTGAAAGCATCATGTGAACGTTTTCAACATAAGCAAACTCTCCGATGCACTGCCCACCAGTCAACTCTGTCAATAAGAATTTCTTATTGACAGAGTTGACTGGTGGGCAGTGTTTAGAATGAATATTTTGCCTGGATCTAATCTGTTTGCATAAGCCTGAAGTTGGTTCCAGCACTATAAGGGTTAATCACTGGGCCAAGATCTCTTGTTTAACCCTTTACCAAACGTCATATATTCGACTGACCCAACTTGAAAGAGTTTGCAGACGACATTTCAAAATGTGATGAAATTGAAAACTAATCTTCTGATAGGACAGAAAACATTGCGAGAAAAGGAGAAATTGCTTGTCATGAGCAATTTCTCCTTTTCCCACAATGTTTTCCAGAGTCACCTGCAACAAAGTGGTTAGATGTTGTTATTGTTTGGTAATGGGTTAAACTAAAGGAAGGATAAGAAAGTAACTTATCATCACAACAAAAGTTCTTTCATCCAATTTTCCTCATAAAATAACAGTTTATCTAAGCCCACCTATATCAGATGGTCAAATTAACTTTGGTCATGCAACGTCTATAGTATGACATGACCCACTCCAACCTTTGTTTGTTTGTATGGTGTTTAATGCTGTATCAACAATTTTTCTGTCATGTAACTGCTTTCCTGGATCCTAAAGTACTAGGCTCTGTAGTGACTTGCCAAAGGTCACTCCCACAAAACTAGGGGTGTCGGTGGGGCTCGAACCTGGGACCCCGAGTTCTAAGTCCACCAACTCAACCTCTAGGACACGCAGGACCCAACACTCCGACTTTTAATAATGGCTTGAAAATATAACGGGCAAAGGATGATATTCCTCTTTTGAACAAATTTTCATTTTTCTTCCATCAATGTGGACTAAGGTTTTCAAATCCATCTTATTTTTAAAAATAAACCCCTTTCAGTTTTGGATTTTAAAGAAATAATTTGTCATAAATGATCGGTCAGGTGAAACTATCAACCCTTTACTCTTTTTGTTGTCTGCTGTTATACTCAATTTGGAAAATACACAAGTTCTCAACATGGGAAATTGGTTAAAATCGATTTCTTTCATCCAGTATGAAAAGGTAAGGCTACATATCAAATTATCAAATCAAAAGCATTAACCTAGCTTACCAGGGCAATGTTCTATTGGACCATCTTTCTATGAGAACAGTATACTTTCCCTATTAACCCTTATAGTGCTTAAATCAACTTCATGCTTATATGCAAACAGGTAAGATCCAGGCAAGCCTCCAAGTAAATTAGCAGCTGGTCTGTGATCTAACTTGTATGCTACTTTCGTATCTTTCCTCAATAAAATTAAGCAAATACTTAAGGCTTTTCAAAGCAGACGACACAAAAATCAATTTTCTAAGGGTTAAGGACAATTTTTGATCAGAACAGATTGAACAGGTTGTCTGTATTAGGGAATTGATAAGTATACAGACGACATTTTATATCTATCTGTCCTGATGCTAAATATAGACTTTAGGTTATATAATTACCAGGTAAGTCATGCTGTCTTAACAAGTTTCTTTTTGGTTGAACTCTTTACCAGATGCCAAATTTTCGACAGTCCAAAATTAAAAGAGTTTGCAGACAGCATTATAAATGTGATGAAATTGAAAAATAATCTTCTGAAGGGATAGAAAACATTGTGGAAAAAGGAGGAATTGCTTGTTACTAGCAAAATCTCTTTTTCCTCACCATTATTTCCAGATGTCTGCAAAAAAATGGTTAAATGTTGTTATTGTTTGGTAACAGGTTAACACCACTTCAATATTATGTCAACTATATAACAAAAATTCTGGATTTCGACAGTACAAAGGTTCAATGCAATACTAAAAATAAAAAGGATTTCATGTTTGTAAGACACTAATACCATAGTTTTGCAATGAACCCTAGAGTACATTTAGTCAGAGCTCTGCAGTGTCTTGCCCAAGGACACATCCAAGAGCCTACATTGGTATGTCAAATCACATACAAAAGAGTTTAATTGATGTTTAAAAAGCGGTAGATTTCTGTTTTTTAAGGGATACAAGCTTTCTTTTTAAAAAAGTTACATTCACATCACAGATTTGGATTTCAACTTTTTAAACAGGATGTCTTCTACCGATAAAATGACAACATAGATTTCTAAGGCAACATGAGACCAGATTATTGACAGCTTTAAAATCCTGGTTATGACTGTTATGAAGAGATAGATCATTTGTATTGCAGGTATTGCATACAGTTTTTACGTTCTTTCGTAAACAACAAGCAAATCTTGTGGTGCTTCTTTTAGATACCATCGTCATGTGGATCTTCAGATACTTCACCACTCTTGTAACATGGTGTTATCAAGGTGGAAAAGAAGGAATTCCTGTATTTATTAATAACCCAGCTCCCCCCATTAAAGCTGTAACGGTCACGAAGGCTTATTTCACATTATTTAATGAAATCACAGGGTTTCAGCAACTTAGAAGTAAAGAAATTGAAAATGGCCTTAGGTTTAGTGACTAAGATTATCAATATCAAATTTTTAATGTTTATTACCCCCAGACCACTTATCTCTGAATTTGTCCCTTTAAGTTATTTAATTAAATCTTAACCCATTACCAAAGAATGACGACATATGACCAGTATGTTGCAGACGAATTTGGAAAACATTGTGGGAAAAGGAGAAATTGCTCGCTAAGAGCAATTTCTCCTTTTCCAACAATGTTTTCTGCTCTATCAGAAGATTGTTTTTCAATTTCATCACATTTTGATATGTCGTCTGCAAACTCTTTTAATTTGGGCCAGTCGAAAATATGGCCTTTGGTAATGGGTTAAAAAAGCCCTCATGCCTCAATCTGACATTGCAAAAAATGTTCCATTAAATACTATCAGCGATAATGAGCATAAACAGGAATAAAAGCTGCTTTCCCTGAATACCTTTCGGCATGCACTGTCTGAAACACGTCTCTCGTAATTTAATGGTATTGTATGTTAGGCTACACAGACAGATGTGAATCATTGTGCCGGATCAATACTCTAACTGCCACTTTCATTTCTTTCTCCTTGGGGGATTCAATTTCATAACCAATGGAGCTACCATAATGTAGAAAGGTGGGTTTAGTATCCTTTTTGTTTTCTGACCTGTAATACAGATTGACATATACAAGATCCTTAGAGATCAAGAAAAGGAGGGTATAATGAAACATTTTGAGGTTTCAGTGTAATAATTACGTACACACAAGTGCTTTAAATTTGTTAAGGACTTACACTCTTGTGCCAAACCCTAGATTTATTAGGCAACATGCAAAATGTTATACTAGAGTATTATCCTATGTCTTTATGAGCCAATTCTAATCAGTATCCACAATGTAATGCTTAGGGAATTTTTTTTTTTTTTTTATATGGGTTTTACATCACATCAACATTATTTCAGTTATGTAGCGATGCCCGACTCTTAATGATGGAGGAAGACCCCATACTCAACTGCCCATAGGGGCTGGTTAAGGTGGGTAGAACCATCGGCATTCCGTAAGTCAGTCGGGAGACTGCCTCTCATGAAAATCCATATCCCTCTCAGGAGCTTAGGGAATAAATGGAAAAGTATATCAGAGAAATATAGATCATATAAGGTCTAATTTTAAACCCACTATACACCATCTTTCTCCTAATAATGAATTAGAAATAAAATTAAAATCATTTTATCTAAAAACACATGTTTTCTATTCTTTCTAATTTTGTTGTCTGCTATTGCTTACAGTTTTTACCTCTAACAAAACACAGTACGGGGTGGATAGGAACTGTTTGTAGAAATGCCTTTAAATGTCAACCGTTCAAAAGACATTTAAAGGTGTCTTCACTAAATGAGTGTTTCTAGTTTACAAGACTGTAAACGACCATAAATATATTTAGAAAAGTTTCATTAAGAGTTGTGATGGGCAAAGAATACGCATTTAGAAGAATTTGTTGCTATTTTTTCACTCAAGTTAAACTTATGCAAACTCTTCAGCTGCAAGTATGATTAAAGGTGTAAATCTGAAATTTAATGGATAAATTTACTCTTTGAGAAATTACAAGATCCAGTCAAAATGTATGCATTCCATTTTCTTAATGGTGCTTGTTCACAGATGTGAGGGAATTTGGAAGTAAGAAATGTATCTCTTTAAAACTGCTTTACAGCTGTTTTATTATTGTCATTGAAAGCAAAATCAGATCACTTTGTACATACAGTAAATTAGAGTGTTTTTTTTTAATACAAAAGCATGACATCGCTTATAAAACAGCCCATATATCATTTTACATACTTAGATAAATAAATGATTCCTGATTTAGCCATGCTTTCAATAGCTACTTTTAATTGCATTTCAAACAACAATACCAAAACTGTATTGTTTCAACAACATCATTTTTTACTTTAAAATTTTCGCTTCTGTGAACAAGAACCTTTAAAACTGTACATCATCTTTTGGTAGGTAGAACGTAACTGTCAACTTTTGTCTTGTTTGCATATAATTTCGTACAATCACAAATCATGACTGTGTTCAGTACAAGACTGTTGTCAGTAGCTTATGTTTGTGAAGGACTTCCCAGTCTTGCATTGAACCAGCCACATAGGAGAAATGATGTTAGTGAATGTTAGTTATAAACTATAATAACACAAAATAACAAGTGTAACATTTCAAATTAAAATGAATTCTTCCATGGACAAAGGAAAAATTGAATAAAAATGAATTAATGAAAAATATAAAAGAGAACCAACACCCAACCTTGGTTGATAATGAGTTTATGATTTTAGATGAAACAAGTTTAGATATTTTATTCTTTTCATTTATGAGAATTTATGAAAAGTTCAGCACATTAGCAGACACGCTTTATCATTGACCTTGAATATTTTTCAAGTAAAGGATATACTTTGGTCTTGCACTTAGCTCATTATAATTTCAAGTAAAGGATATACCATGGTCTTGAACTTAGATCAAGTCATTATGTAAGTAAAGAATATAATATATCCTTGCACTTAGTAACGGATATACCATGGTCTTGAACTAAGCTTATTATGTTTTCAAGTAAAGGATAAACTATATTCTTGCACTAAGTTATTATATTTTCAAGTAAGGACTTACTATATTTTTGCACTAAGCTCATTATATTTTCAAGTATGGACTTACTATATATTCTTGCACTAAGCTCATTATATTTTCAAGCAAGGACTTACTATATTCTTGCACTAAGCTCATTATATTTTCAAGTAAGGACTTACTATATTTTTGCACTAAGCTCATTATATTTTCAAGTATGGACTTACTATATATTCTTGCACTAAGCTCATTATATTTTCAAGTAAGGACTTACTATATTCTTGCACTAAGCTCATTATATTTTCAAGTAAGGACTTACTATATTCTTGCACTAAGCTCATTATATTTTCAAGTAAAGGATATTCTACAATCTTGCACTTAGCTCCTTTTGTTTTCAAGAATATTATAAACTATAACATTGCACTTGGCTCATTTAAAGTATTTTCTCCTTTATCAACCTTCTGTTTCTCTTATGCACCAGTGCATCTGTTCAACATTTCTATTTTCCATACCAACTGTTACAATCAAAAGACAAAGAAATGAATTGAAATCTGGGCTGACAGAAAGATATGCGACTATGTTTAGGATTTGGGCCACGTCACGGGAAAAGGGGCACTCGGACATAGCAAACAGTGTAGCCCCAGACCAGCCGCCACGTCAGTGATGTGGCGGCTGGTCTGGGGTTACACTGTTTGCCAGCTTAGAGGACATCAAGTTCTACCTTTATATAGATACAAATGACAGCTGTCGTGACTAGATGCTGGAATAATAGCGTTAAGAAAGAGCTGAGTCAGCGGTTTTTATCTATGTCCGAGTGCCCCTTTTTGCGTGACGCAGCCCATTTTACATCATTAGGATAACGGTTGAAACTAAAACTGTTAATATAACCCTTCTACCAAAACATTTGAAACTAACAAGAACTGATGACCCATGTACCAAAATGTTTGAAAATATTTTAAACAAGAACTGCTCTAACAGATATACCTGATGCGTAACTATGGGTCCATCACTTTCTTTTCTTTTGGACTTATGCTGCAGCATAATAAAACAAATGACAAATAAATAATGAAAATGACAAAAAATGGTGTAATGGACAAATAAATGATGAAAATGGAAACAAATAATCTTATTAAGAGCCTTGTGAGCCTGTTGCTATTGAAGCGCCCATGTAAATATAAAAGCATTTGTATTTAAACATAACAATGTGGCATTGTGACAAAAGGATAATTTGCTCATGTGAGCAAATTTGCTTGTGTGAACAAATTCTCCTTTTGTCAGAATATTTAAGCTTTGTATGCTGCAATGATAATATTCCATCATTCATCTAAGGAAGTCTACACAGAGGGCATCTTCAAGACAAAAACAGTTCTCTCTAAAATAAATCCTTTCTCAATCTGTTCAAGTGTATATATAACCATTGATACAAAAAATATAGTTTTCAAAATTGGGTTTAATATTGTATCAACAATGTTTCCATCATGTTAGGCCTTTCCTGGACCCAACAATAATAGGCAAGAGCTGTGAATTAAAGTATACTGCCAAAGGACACTCCAACAAAACTAGAGGTTCCAGCTAGTGGGGCTCTAACCACTGGACCCCTGACTTCTAAGACCTCAACTTCACTAATGGGCTATACAAGACCCTTTGACTTCTCTGAAGTACATCAATTCTATATCAATTGTAAAGAAACAGTTGTTACAAAAGAAAGTCTACATTCCAACCTATGTAAACCAATCATCATTTGAAGCAGCAAACCTGCCTTAATGGTGTACATCAATGTGTGTACAGTAGCCAACCTTTCTTAAGCAGCCAATGTTCTCAGTTTCATTGGCTGGTCTCTTAACACAAGTTTTACTGTACTCGATTCTAGCCGTTTATTCTTTTGTAAAGTGTTTCATAAGGACATCTTAAGCAGACGTGAAAAAGTGAGGTATCAAGGAATTGACCCAGAATTATCAAACTTATGTATGCACCAATCAAAGGTTCAATGCAAGACTATAGTAATTAAGTGCTTCATGTTTGTGAAGCACTTGATATAGTCATGCATTGATCCCTGAGAATGGAACATGGCATTGTAAGGCAAGATAGGTTCAAATGACAGGATGTAAATTATTGGCAACACTTTGGCCACAGTCAAAGTTGTCTTTTATTCAATTGGACAATCACTATACACTGACTCCTTCAGGCACCATTTCAATGAATAATATATCATTTCTAATGGAGAAAAGTTTGCATATGACAAAATGGTAAAAGAACAGTCATGTAAAATCAATCCTACTTCAAATAAGTATGCAACAGAATATTATAAATTTCTAAAGAAAAAAACACTGTATATCATGAAAGCCTAAAAAAAAACCAGTCAAGTAAAATCAGAGTCCTCCTTCAAATGAGTTTGCAACAGAAAAATTTATATTATTTCTAACGCAGAAAACACTGTCTGTATATTACATAATCATTGAAGAACCATCAAGGGAAAACAATCATACTTCAAATTAGTTTGAAATAGAAAACTTCATATGATTTCTAAAGGAGAAAACACTGTATACTATTAAAAGATAAAAAAAAAACAGTCAAGGAAAATTAATCTTACTTCAAATGATTTTCCAACAGAGACCTTTCGAAATTGACTTCAATTACAGAAGACATCGACAAAGTATGTAACACAGTTTTATTTTCGTACCAGATAGAAACATTGGTGACATATTAATGAAAAAATCCTCATTTTGTGGAATTTCCAATGTTTGTAACAGTGAACTAATTCTCCTGTCAGCATTGCTTTTATTTCAACTGTGTTAAAAAGCCTGACATCTGTTTTTAACCCATATCCAAACAATAACGACATTTACCCAGTCTGTTGCAGATGACCCAGGAACACATTGTGGGAAAAGGAGAAATTGCTCATAATGAGCAATTTTCCTTTTCCCACAACATTTTCTGCCCTATCAGAAGATTTTTGTCCAATTTTATCACATTTAGAAACGTCGTCTGCAAACTCTTTCAATTTGGGACAGTCGGAAATTTGGCGTTTGGTAAAGGGTTCAGTCAATTAGAATACGACAGTGGCATATGGTAGTTATATGAAGGTATCATGCATCAAATTTCTTTTCAGATCCAATGAAGAAACAATTATGACAATAGAAGAAATTGCTCGTTATGATGATTTTCTCGTTTGTCAAAATTATTGCTTCTGAAGTAAACTTTTGCATGTACTTTTAACACTTTACCAAACACTAAGTTTCTGTCTGTCCCAAATTGAAAGTTTGCATACGACAAGAGCATTTTCTCATTTTCCTACAATGTTTTCCAGAGTCGTCTGCAAAAAACTGGTCAAATGTCGTTATTGTATGGTACTGGGTTTAAAAAGTCTCTCATGGTATAGTTGGTCAAGTTTTCATCAGCTGGTGCTATAAATGAGTACAAATAAAGAAACCAGGCCAAATGAATTATTCCTTCAGAGAAATGTTTACAGAGTAAACTCTAAGAATGATTTCCCATACAATTTGTTTAATCAAACCCCTGCCTGTTGATAGGGAGGTTGGTCTAGCGTACTTTAGATAAATATATAATATGTTATTCTTTTTCACAGTTCAGTACGATATACATGGATATTGAGGGATTTCCATTGTTGCTATTATCAGTTTATATCACAGTTCAGTAAGAAATGTTAAGTTATTCCTTTGACATCGATTGTGAAACAAGTTCGTACAACTTAGATTAATCACTCTTGATTCTGCTTCCTGGATACATAACCAGTACTCATGCCGAATGTGGATTAATGTTGATTAATGAAAGGTCGCAAGGCAGATCCCGCTACTCATGGGATTCTAACCTACAACCCTTGTGTCTCGAGGCCAACACTCTACCCCTAGACCACTGTCCTCCAGTAAGAAATGTGAAGGACTACGTGATAACTATGGGAGCAATAACCTATAGTATAGATTTTGAAGGATTCATCACCATTTTTAGACTATAATTAACTTATTTTTTACACTAGGACTGTAAAAGTTTGGCAGTGCAATTTTTGTTCGTTATTCCATAGTACAAGGGAAAATATTGCTGCACTGTGGTTCAGGTTTCGTCAAACCATGGATTAATCAAGGCTTTAAAATGCATGGTTCCCTTTCAATAAGGCCTCAAAGCCTGGTACTAGCTTTGTACCAAATGGCTGTTTGAGGCAGCATAAAAGTAGACATACTTCTATTTCTAAATATAGAACTAAATTAAAGAGAAATATTTGACTTAAAAGTTTACTAAGATAGACCTTCTTTCCTTTTTCTATGTTAGTTACCGTTATTTGGCAGTATTTCGGGCAGGCATGAAACTGCAAAATGATGACAATCATAACTGTTTGCTCTTGCCGCACTAAATTGCAATATA
The DNA here is from genome assembly GCA_947846245.1 of Cerastoderma edule. Lineage (NCBI taxonomy): Eukaryota > Metazoa > Mollusca > Bivalvia > Cardiida > Cardiidae > Cerastoderma > Cerastoderma edule. Next base: position 16,796,079 of record OX401404.1, read on the forward strand.
TTTCCCATATTGAAATATTTCACAATACGGTTTTCAACATATTGTTAAACCCTTACTATTAACTATCAGCTAGTAGAAAAAAATATTTCCTTTACATGTACTTCTTTTATCTTGATAAACATATATTGAATCATTTCCAGGTTAAATTTAAATGTTAAAGGTATTTGAAAAATAGACAAGAACTTGCAATGACTAAATGATAGTTAATAGATAATTTGTATTGTCGAGTTAATGATAGTAATTAAACAGTTTGTAATGAGCGTTTTGTCACATTAGCTGCCACCAAACTATCACAAAGAAAAAAATGTTTTTATCAGTCTTGATCATTGTCGTCTGCAGTTTCTTTGAATTATGATCGACCACAAATTGCTGTATGTGGTCAAGGGATCATCCAAGTAAAAACCTTTTCATCATGAATCCCTATTTGGGAGCCACTAGGAACTTATAAGGGTCTTATATCATGTCAGCATCATTTTTTTTTTCCGATTGACCCAAATTGAAAGAGCTTGCAGACCACATTTCAAAATGTGATGAAATTGAAAAACTATAATCAGATAGGTCAGAAAACATTTGGGATAAGGAGAAATTGCTCTTTAAGAACAATTTCTCCTTTTCTACGATGTTTTTCCATGTGGTCTGCAAAAATCCGGTCAAATGCTGTTATTGTTTGTTAATGGGATTAGCAAGCCTTGACACTACCTCTCATGAAACTCGAATTGTAACGCCAAGGTGTTTGGATGCAATCAGAGAGAGGCGAAATTACTTCAAGTTTTGTATTCTTATTATTAGGACAGAACTGAACACTTTATGCTTTGCCTATGTAAAAATCTGTCAGACCAAAGAGGGTCTCTGTCAGACCTCAGGGATTTCGGTCAGTCATGTACCTAGGGCCTACAAAGTGTCATGAAGTCTGCATTACGCCACAGAAACCCAAATGGGAGGAAAACATTTTGGATCACCATAGAGAAATTTCTCTTTTTTCTCTAACAATCTGTCAACAGTACCTTTATAGTAGTTTATATCACCAGAGTCTTAAATGAATAGTTAACCTCATACACCTAACAAAAATTCAATCTTTCTAGAATAAGTCCCACATCTTTTCCAGTTGAAACTGTTGTTTGCAAACTCATTCAAATTTGGAAACAATTCTAATTAGACATAAAACCCTGTTGGTACACTGTTAAATAGTCACCAAAAACAAAAACATTGAGGACATAAGAAAAGTGTCAAATCCTAACATATTATTGTTTGTAAGTCATACTTTGCAAATCATGCCATATGCCTGTGAAAATGGAAATATAAATGCATGACAGTCAATTGTTAACAGCTGTGCAAGAAACATGATTTATTGATCTTCAAACTAACTTACATTTTGTGACAAACCCTTTGCTATTAAATGAAGGATTCGTTTCAAGACTATAACAACCCCTTCAAAAAAAGTAAAAAGGAGTTGCTACATTGCCTTGTTTAGCCTTTAGGGAGTAGCACTTACAGTTTGAGGGTTCAGTGCAATACTAAAGTAAAAGCTTCACTTTTGTGAATGAACTTACTATAATATTGCATTGATCCCTCAAGTAAGACTTAAATCTTGAATCTCAAAAGCTTAACTCTTAAAACAAATTATTAATATCAAAAGAGTTTCAATTATACTCAAAGAAATCTTGTTGGTGGGTTATAGGTTCATAGAATAATGCGTTCCAGAACTGAACCCTATTAGAGAAGCATGCAGAAACCCTCAACCATCAATCATTAACCCTTGAATGCTGGGTATTTTTTCTTCTAAAAATAGATTTTTGTGTCGTCTGCTTTCCAAAACCTTAAATATCTGCTTAATTTTGATGGGGAAAGATACTCAGAGTAGCAAACAGGTTAGATCACTGGCCAGCCGCCAATTTACTTGGCAGCTGGCCTGGATCAAACCTGTTTGCATAAGCATGAAGTCGGTTCCAGCACTTCAAGGGTTAATATATTCATCAATTTCTAGATATAGATGTTATCTTATTAAAGACCTGTTCCCTTAGCATGATCATAATTTGATGTAAAATAATATTTCCATTGCAAAACTATTTTGACATCTGTTGTTCATGTTGCGTGCTTATTGCAAGATTATAATCATAAATATTTGACATATTTCTAAAGGAGTTCCAAAGACATATAGCTATCCTTGGGTCATGACTATGTAATATAATATACATATATTATATTTCATAGTACTGACCCAAGGATAACTATAAACCCCTGTTTTAAAGAAAGTCCCATTAAGAATAGTATGTTAATTAGTTATAAAAACCTATATATATCCCAAGAGCAAATACAGCATAAGATCATATTAAGATTTAACAAAAACGGCATCTTCATATAAAATCGTGTTTATGAAAACATGGTGGATCAATGTTAATTCTATAATGATATACAAATTTGATGAGTAATTAATGCTTTAAATCTTCTTGTTATGTTTAATGTGAACAAAGATGGTATAATGCACCTACAATTTTCTGCCATCAAAGAGTGATTTAAGGTGGAGATAAGGTAAGCTTCCTTCATCTTTTCCATGCAAGATTTTAAACACCTTTTTCACCAAACCCTATGTTATTGGAACTTATTCAAATTGTCTCAAATTAAACGTATTTGTTCACAGATGTGAGGAAATTGTGAAAGTTAAAAATTCATTTCTTTTAAACTGAACAACAGCTGTACAAATTGTTATTGTTATGCACAGAAAAAAGTCATTTGATGCAGAATTAAAAAGTTTTTAATTATTTATAATGTGTATATTGTGAATTAACATGTATTTTAATCCAAAAGCACAATATCATTTTTGTAATCTACATCATAATTATAAACTGCATATATCTAGATAAATTGAGGCTTCCTGAACAAATCATGCTTGCAATAGCTTCTTTTATTTAATATCGAACAATACAATAAGCATATTGTTTCAACAAAATTTTATTTTGACTTTAAAATCTCTCTTTTGAGAACAAACACCTCAACACCATCTTCATTTTCCAATTTAGACCAACAACAAAGGATTTCAACAAAAAGTGAGAAGCAATGGTATGCCTAGCCTATCTCCATCTTGCAATACTATACATATATAAGAGTGTATATAGATATATGGCTACATGAAATAGATAGGTTTATATAATTATGATAGTTTGTAAAACACCCATAACCCCTTTCCATGATTCTAGTCTAGCCCTGAATCATTGCCTATTTCATTATATTTCAAATCGCAAAACAACTTGTGACTGTAGTCGAAAGTGATTTTAGTTTTCAAACAATGTTAACTTAAACCAATCACCTTCTTTAACATATTCCTTAGCAACTGACATGTGAAAATACTTTGAAAATGGATGGAATCAATTTGACAAAAACAAACAACTTGAAAGTTCACAGCAGTATTAAAACTTTCATTTGTCCTTTTCAAATCTTCACAAGTCATGTGAATCAATTATAATACAGGTGCTTTCACTAATTACGGGGATTCAATGCAAGAGTATATTAAGTTCTCCATTAAAATTGAAGGACTTACTATAGTCTTGCACTTGATCATTAATTGAATCAAAGGAATGATCTTGATTTTAGATTCCAGAGCTCTAAGTCGGCAACATTCTGAGGAATTTCTTGTACCAAGCTCTGCTGAAGGTGTCACAAGAGGGTTTCCATCATATTTCCACATGGAAAGTGATTCTTTATGCTTATTATTGTTTTTTGTCATCAAATGTGTTCATCTTGAATCCATCAAATATTCAAATAAATAGCAATTGTTGATAATAAATAAGTAAGTGTGTGTTTAAGATATTGTAACAAAAGATGGCATAGCTCAATCATGAATTTCCTGTTAATTTGAACGAAACTTATATTTTGCCTGGATCAACTGATGCTGTATATACCTACTAGTTGTTTGCAGGCACTAAAGGTTAACCATAGCAAATAAGAGACCTATCTCACAATCGTTTGAACTCCACTTTTTCTCAATCCGAAATATGAAATAAAATCATTTACCCCAGAAACTTGTTAACTTAAGATATCTACAAATGTAAGCCCTAAACAGTAATCTTTCTCTAACTCACATACAAGTTAAACTTTGAATCTCAAATGTGTGTTAGAATATTTCACATATATCACATCTTTTAAAGTTATTTCAGCCTTGTAAAGAAAGACACAAAGTTCCGAATGTCTGTGAGACTTGGGTCAGGGCTTGAGCTCTCATAGAAAAGGCCAATATGGCACACATGCTATTATGTTGAACTAAAAATTCACTGGGTTACCTTAACTTTGGTGGTTCTCCAAAATCTCTGAGGAAAACAAAATGCACCAACATAGGTATCAAAACTCAAAACATAAAATATATAGCTGAGGTCAAGATTTGAGGGTTTAATGCTGTGTCAACAGTATTTCAGTTATTTTACAGCTTTCCTGCATTTCACCAATACTAGGTAGCCCTCTGCAGTCAGTGTCTCGTCTTTTGTGGACATTCCCACAAAAAGTTCCAGTGCTGCAGGTGAGGGTTGAACCCAGAACCCTTCAGTCACATGCCCACTAGGCAACTTAAGATCACTTAACCCCTTCCCAAACAACAAATTTTCGACTGTCCCAAATTGAAAAAGTTTGCAGACGACATTTCAAAATGTGATGAAATTGGAAAATAATCTTCCGAAAGAGCAGAAAACATTGTTGAAAAAGGAAAAATTGCTCGTTAAGAGCAATTTCTCCTTTTCCTACAAGGTTTTCTTAAGTCGTCTGCAACAAAGTGGTCAAATGTCTTTACTGTTTGGGAAAGGGTTAAATTGTCTTTTGTGGACACTCCCACAAAAAGTCCCAGTGCTGCTGGTGAGGGTTGGACTCAAAACCCTTCAGTCACAAGCCCACTAGGCAACTTAAGATCACTTAAGATCCGAGGAATTCCTTAAGTAATGCATTAAATGAACTCTTTAACCCTTTACCATGGGTATCAATAAGAATAATCACATCGAGACCATTCTTATAAGTCCTCACAAAAATGGGAATTTCAGAACAGTTCAAGGGTTCAATGCAAGACTATAGTAAGTGCTTCATGTTTGTGAAGCACTTACTATAGTCTCGCATTGAACCCTCGACTTTATGGAATGTTACTATCAAAATATTCCAATCTACCACCCATATCAAGACCTCTGCATAGCAACATATAAAATACAAAATGTGAAGCAATATAACTAAGGCAACCAAACAACTACATTTATCATAGGCCAAAACAAGAGTCATATCAACATAACTTTCATAAAAAAAAAAAAAAATTCTTCTCTTATCCCTATTTTGTGGGTACTCATAAAAACTGAATCGTCATGACAACTCTTATGAAGACCCACAAAATACAATTTACTGTGCAGTTTTGTAACCCTGCATAATTTTAAAAGACTTCTTTAACCAATTATCAAACATTAATGACATTTGACCAGTTTATTGCAGACGATTCTAGCTTTTACGAGCAATTTTTTCTTTTCCTATAATGTTTTCTGCCATATCAAAAGGTTATTTTTCAATTTAATCACATTTCGAAATGTTGTCTGCAAACTTTTTCAATTTGGGACAGTCGAAAATTTGGCGTTTGGTATAGGGTTGAATGACTCTTATCTGGACCTGCATATAACACATTTATAGACAATATGCAACAACAAGATGAATTGTGTTATTTATTTTACTGATTCCCTGTTTTAAATTATTCCAGGCAGGTGCCATTAGAACCAATTATCATGAAAAATACTCTAACATACCAATTCAAACCAATGAATTATCTTTTTATATTGGACTTTAACCCACATCAACATTATATCAGTAATGTAACTATGCCTATCTTTAAGGCCCATAATAAACTACCCATAAGGGCTGGTCAAGCTGGGTAAAACTATCGTCATTCTGTAAGTCCTTTTTTTTTATGGTGTTTTTTGTTGTATCAACAATTGTTCATTTATGTAACAACTTCCTGGATCCACCAGTACTAGGCTAGGGCTCTGAAGTCACTTGCCAAAGGTCACTCCCATGAAACCAGATGTGTCTGTGGGGCTTGAACGCAGGTCTCCCATTTTCTAAGTCTGCAATCTTTACCACTGGGCCACGCAGGACCCCTCTGTTAGTCAGTCAGGAGACTACCCCTCATTAAAATCCAAATGCCGTCAGTGGGGTTTAAAACCACATAGGCCTTATGACTTCATGTTCTGTACCCTAACTATTAGGCCATGGAGGCCACTTCATAGCTGTTTAACCCTTTGATTCAATATACACAATTTTGACCCACATACCACAGCGGTAATATTAAAGAAACCATTGTTAATTTGTTAAAACTGAATAATTAATTCATAATGACCAACTCTTTATTTTTCATCAAAATGGTTTCCACCAACAATCGTTAAGAAACTTGACTTCTCATGCAGTTTTTGCCATTTGCTGTTGCTGTCAACTTGGTTCAGTCATAGATTCCCATAATGTGGAATATGCTGATAAACATTGACACTGTCAATGACCCAAGATGAGTTTACTAGTAATGAAATATTACAACAAGTAATGTGCTTAACCAGACATGGCTGTTATGACACTATTTCAAAACATTTTTTTCCAACAACTGAGTGGGTAGTGAGGAATCTAAATCTGTTAACAGTCACTCCTAAAAATAGATTACTTTGTCTATAATTACAGTCTTAATTGAGTTTTAATTGTCTTGTTTTTCATAAAGGGTATAACATTTATCACAAAGGTGAAGAAAGTAAACATAAGTTAGTCAAAATAGATATTTTAAAAATAAATATGATGTTCAATTTATTCCTATCAAAAACACTTAAAATGAAAATCAAATTATGGACAACACATTAGAACACAAACAAGACATGCAACAAATGCATGAATATTCATCTACTAAATTAGGTTAATATGAAATAAATCATTTGGATAGGGTACTTTCAGAAATACAAAACATTGCCCAAAAGAAGAGATAATATTTACATTTTGCTTTTTTTGCAATGTTCAAGTTTACTATTGATGCAATTGATATCCTTCTTGTTTAATACATGGTACAGTAAGAAATAATTTGATATGTGTGCAAACATTAGACTATAGCTTAAGTTCAGTGTTCAAGATTACAGGCATATAAGTCTTGCTCATGCATTTTTTTTTAAAATGGGTTTTACATCACATCAACATTATTTCAGTAATGTAGCGATGCCCAACTCTTAATGATGGAGGAAGACCCCATACTGGTCAAGGCGGGTAGAACCATCGGCATTCCGTAAGTCAGTCAGGAGACTGCCTCTCATGAAAATCCATATCCCTCTCAGGATTTGAACTGCTCGTGCATTATTTCCAAATCTATATTAGAACTACATTTTAAAGTGATATCAAACAAATGCCTTGATGAGATGATATTTAGTAATACCAACTTGATTTGGTTGAAGAAATACAGAAGTGCAGAAAGAAACCTGCCTCTTGTTTAGATATCTAAATACTATACAAAGTCCTATATGTAACAGGGTAACATAACCTGAAACACTTTATCAATCACCCAGGTGAAGTACTGTTTCATTGATCATAAGGTCTTTCAAGCCTCCCCATAAAAAAACTGGCTTAAAATACCTAATTAGCACAAAGGAGATTTAGTTAGAATGATTAAAATGATATTTTACCGAAGAAAAAAGGAATCTTATAAGAATAAATCCCTAGGATGATATGAAAACATGGTCTCCTTTCAATTACTTTAACAGGGCTATGGTTTAAAAACCTCTTGTAAAAAAGAGGCAAATATATCTAACAATAACAAATTTTTTTTTAGACAAAACAAAAAGTTTAAGACTAAATTATGAAGCAATAACACCTTTAAACTAAATATTTTCTTTTAATTTGTTAAAAAAAAAAATCAAAATAAGTAGTTTCTGCACCGGATGACTTTAAGAAGCACTTAGATTACTATATGCTGAATATAACCATATCAGGGTTAAATACAAATTCAATGCAAATTCATTGCAAGTTCTATACACATCCTTTACACTACTTTTTTCCTTGAATTGGGAATAGGCCTGGGCCTATTTATTTTGGGGAAGTTTTGTCATTGAAATTGTTGAGTTTGGAAATCCAAAAAGCTGGCCTGACTATATATTTGATAAAACTGCATGGTTTAAAAGAAATTTCCAATTGGGAAGGTGCCTTTAATGGGCCCCTGATATATACCACATGTATAAAAGCCCTGCCTTACTATAGTATTGCATTGAATCCCTGATATATGGTTTGAAAATAAGACATATTGAGCTCCTTTTACCTACGAGCTTCTCGGCAGTCTTCTGATGCAGAATGCAAGGTTAATAAACCTTCCACATTAACCTAATACCAAACAATAACAACATTTGACCAGTTTGTTAAAAACGACTCTGGAAACATTGTGGGAAGAGGAGAAACTGCTCTTTACACGCAATTTCTCCTTTTCCCACAATGTTTTTGCCTAACAGAAGATTATTTTTCAATTTCATCACATTTTGAAATGTCATCGGCATTTTATTTTCAATTTGGGACTGTCAAAAATTTGGCGTTCTGTGAAGGGTTAACAGGCTTATATCAGTAATTCTTTAAAGCATAATAGTCAGAAAAAGAAGGCATCTTAAGCTTCATTCTTAACCAAACAATCAGGCTTATAATAGAATCCATTGAGTTAACTTCTCATTGGAATGGAAAATAAAATAAAGATATAATCCTCAAAAAGGTTTTGAGTATTCATAATAAAAGAATGATCAATTGCTCTCAATGAGTAATAATTGCTTCTTCGACAAATTAAACCAAAAGTTGTCTTCCTCAGACCCATACAAGCCTGTTATGTTTGGAAAAGGATTAAAAAATAATACACAACAATATTTCATTAAAAAAAAAGAATATCTATCATCATTAAAAACATAAAGAAAAAAGATATCATCTTACCGATTCTTTTACAGCGAGAAATCCGTGACACATCCAGCGTCGAGTCGTGCCATCCCTACATATATAGGCAAAGCCCTTCTCATGGTTTCTATCTGGGGCACAGAACGAGACCTTTTCTATGGTCTGGTCCACAATCATACTCTGAATAAAGAAACAATAAATACTGTCAGACCCAACCTGAGTTTGAACACTGTCAGAATTGAATTGAATTGAATTTACAATTATTTGTTTCATATCTTTTTGTATTTTATTCAATGTCATGCTGTTATGTTATTCAGGAGAAGGACTCAATAAACGTATAGCTTCAGTCCCAATCCAATTGTAGAAATGTTTACAATATAACATGTTTATACTTCAACACTGTCAGACCCAGTCTGAGTTTGAACACTGTCAGACCCAGTCTGAGTTTGAACACTGTCAGACCCAGTCTGAGTTTTAACACTGTCAGACCCAGTCTGAGTTTGAACACTGCCAGACCCAGTCTGAGTTTAAGCACTGTCAGACCCAGTCTGAGTTTAAACACTGTCAGACCCAGTCTGAGTTTGAACACTGTCAGACCCAGTCTGAGTTTAAGCACTGTCAGACCCAGTCTGAGTTTTAACACTGTCAGACCCAGTCTGAGTTTTAACACTGTCAGACCCAGTCTGAGTTTTAACACTATCAGACCCCGTCTGAGTTTAAACACAGTCAGAACCAGCCTGAGTTTAAACACTGTCAGAACCAGCCTGAGTTTAAACACTGTCAGACCCAGTCTGAGTTTGAACACTGTCAGATCCAGTCTGAGTTTGAACACTGTCAGACCCAGTCTGAGATTGAACACTGTCAGAACCAGTCTGAGTTTAAACACTGTCAGATCAAGTCTGAGTTTAAACATGGTCAGAACCAGTCTGAGTTCAACACTGTCAGACCCAGTCTGAGTTTAAACACTGTCAGAGCCAGTCTGAGTTTGAACACTGTCAGAACCAAGTCTGAGATTGAACACTGTTAGACCTCTGATTTGAACATCGTCAAACCAAGTTGGAATTCGAATATTGTCAAACCTCTTCTGAGTTTGAATGTTTCTAAATGAAGAACTTGCAGGTTTTCTAAACATTGTCATGAATGAATTGGATAAAGCAAACCTCTAGGTTTGAATAAGTAAGCAATTTATTTAAACTCAGCTTGAATGTGAATCTTTATGGCATGTCTAATTCAATTAATTTAAAAGCAAAACCAAACAACAACAAAAACAGAAAAGAAAGCCATTACAATCATGAGCAATCTATCCTTTTGTAGGAAAGGAGGCAAGTATATTGTAAATACTAATTGAGCAAATTTTCCTCTCTGTCTTCAAAATATGCATTTACTTACAAGGCCTTTAAGGTGTTTTACATATCAACATTATTTCAGTTATGTAGTAATTCCTGGTTAACCCTTATAGTGCTGAAACGGATTCCATGCTTATGCAAACTGATTAAATCAAGGCAAGCTTGTGATCTAACCTGTTTGCTACTCTGAGTACCTTTCCTCAACAAATATTAAGCAGATATTTACGGTTTTGGAAAGCAGACAACACACAAATCAATTTTTAGAAAAGTACCCAGCATTCTAAGAGTTAACAATGATGGAGGAAGACCCAAAGCTGGTGAAGCCAGGACAGAACCACGGCACTCGAGAAGTCAAGAGAGAAACTACCTCTCATGAAAATCCATGAGCTGTTACCAGGATTTAAACCCATTACGAGATTGGTGCTGGTATTTAGTTTAAACTTATTTTTTTACATCGATTGTGACGGAAGCTTGAAGCTTATTTAATTCACTCTCGATGACTGCTTCCTGGATACTGCACCAGGCCGACGCTCTACCACTGCACCACTGTCGCGTATTTCATATTTATTTCTCCAATCACTAGACCAATGAAGTCCCCCTTAATTGTGGATACGTTCTTAGGATTCTATTTGGTGCCTACAAAAATGCAGAGTTAGATATTCATTCAAGTTTTAGGTCCTTGACCACCTGTTTTGCCTGTAGGACCAGTAATTGCATAGCCTGGGTGGTCCTTGTGACCACCAGAAATTGAGGAAAGTTCATATGGAATCGAACCTTTCAACAGAAATTTGTCAACAGATTGTAGAAGGAAGGATATTGTTATTATTTGTTTTATTTCCCATGAGGAAATTTGTGTATTTAATTTTATATTTAAGAATTGACAACATTGCATCTTAAGGTCCTGTTGAAGTTGTGTAGGACCCATAGATTGTACAAGTTACTGGTCCTGTAGACCGCCTTGGTATAGAAGTTAGGGTCGACCCCTGAAATGGACCAATAGTTTAGGTCTAGAATTCTTGAGGACTCAAAACTCCCTTCTTGTCTCACATATGAACCTCTGAGACCTATGGGTTATGATTGTTGGAGATTGGATCAGGGTTTACTGGCAATACAGCTTTACCATGTTATCTTTTCTAACACCCAAACTGACAAAAACAGAAAAAAAGTTTTAAGCTACCTTATTAATCTCATCCACAACACGTAAGGCATCTCCCGATACATATAGAATGGCACGCTGATACTTTCCTTTACAATGCTGAAAGAGACAAGTGAAAATAATAAATTACTAATGCAGTCAACATGATTATAAATGTCAAAAACTTTGTACCTGCTATCTTGCACATTTCTCAGATCATTCACAACTGAAGTGGCTTAAAAAACATAAAATGTTGGAAAATAAATTTCCTTTAGGTATTCTTTATGCATAAAAAACTTTCCTTTATCAGGCCCGCTATAGCAAAGGAATGCTCAAGCCTTAAAACCATTGCTTAAAGCCTGAATTTAAATTGAATTTTTGGTTCAATGTGAACCAAAAAAGAAGATACAAAATCAACAAGTCTGAAATCAGGACCAGGCCTGAAAATAAGCAGGCCTGATTTTATGTTAACATGAAGGTTAATTTATGCCATGTCAACAGGGCCCTGATATGTTTTGCCAAAGGGTACTTCCACGAAACCAGAGATGTTAAAGGGGCTTGGACCCGTGACCACCTAAGTTCAAAGAGTGTCACTTCAACCACTGGACCACACAGGATCCTAGGCATTATTACCTAATCATTGCTGTTAACTCTGAAAACAGGCACATTATCTTCCTGAGTATTTGTGGATATTGCCTGTTTATAGGACTGTAAATTAACCTCGACTTTCACCTAGACAAAAATAACTTTACCAAAAATACCTTATAAATAGCCTAAAATAAACTGTTCCAAAAATACTTTACCCGCAAATAAAAAAGTCATATGACAATAAACCGTTTAAATTAATTTATTTTCTCATATAAGGTAAAATCCAAAAAACCAGAAGTTGGTTGTCACAAACAATTTCGTCTTGTTCTCTTTTATAACAACGGTGATTTTCCCCTTCTGCCTCAGGAAGAATAAATCAAGTATGAATGAAGAAATGTTGTTAACCCTTTACCAAATGCCAAATTTTCAACTGTCCCAAATTGATAGAATTTGCAGACGACATTTCAAAGTGTGATGAAATTGGAAATTAATCCTCTAATAGGGAAGAAAACATTATGGGAGAAGCAGAAATTGCTTGCTAAGAGCAATTTCTCCTTTTCCCACAATGTTTTCCAGATTTGTCTGAAAAAGATGGTCAAATGTCGTTATTATTTTGTAATGGGTTGAGCAATAACTTGAATAGCATATTAACTCCATGTACTCAAGTACTTTAGGAAATACTTCATAATGAGATTGCTGCCAAAGTCCATCCGCAGCACTTATACTCACTTAATCCTTTCCCAAACAACACATTTTCGATGTCCCAAATTGATAGTTTAAAGATGACATTGCAAAATGTGGTGAAATTGAACAATAATCTTCGGAAAGAGCAGAAAACCTTGTGGGAAAAGGAAAAATTGCTTGTTATGAGCAATTTCTCATTTTCCCAAAATGTTTTCTAAAGTCATCTACAACAGAGTCATCAAATGCTGTTATTGTTTTGGAAAGGGTTAACTTTTTACCTCATTTGGTTTTATTTTTGACTGGTCCAAATTCAAAGAAATATCAGACTGTTATTGGTTTTCATTAAAAAATAATGATATCCCCTTTATGGATTTTGGTAAAGGACCCATTGTGGTATTAGGAGAAATTGCTCAATCAGTTTCATATATATGTGAAGGGAATTTAAGAACTCGGCAAACAGCAAAAGTTAACCATTCAACACAATCATCATCAAAGGAGCAGATTTCAAAAGTAATTCAGTCTTAGAGTAACAGTATTTGCAGCACTTTATATTTTCTCTAGAGTACTGAATAATATTCATTTACAGCCTGTTACTATTTCCCCACTTGAACATAATTGATCAGTGTTGAGACAAAAACAAATCATACATGTCACATCTGCTTCATTAAAACTTTAATAAATGTCAGAGACAATTCTGACCCGACAGGGTCTCAAACCCAGAACCCTCTTTAATAAATCTGACATATTGCCGACTGAGCTCATGTGTATTGGTCCCAAATAAAACGTAAAATGCTATATGACACACATTGACTAATTGCCTCTTTAATCAGGATGAAATGCTAACCCTTCACTCAGGTATTCTCATTCAAACAATACAACAATAAAGGCTTAACCCTTTCCCAAACAATAACGACATTTAACCACTTTGTTGCAGCCGACTTTAGAAAACATTGTGGAAAAAGGAGAAATTGCTTGTAACGAGCAATTTCTCCTTTTACCACAATGTTTTTAGCTCTATCAGAAGATTGCTTTTCAATTTCATCACATTTTGAAATGTCGTCTGCAAACTCTTTCAATTTGGGACAGTCGAAAATTGGTTGTTTAGGAAAGGGTAAAGAAACCATTGTGACAAAAAGAAAAATTTCTTGTCTTAATTTCCATTACTTGCTTGGATGTGCTTGTTGTCCTAAAATCTCAAGATGGGTCAATTTCATTGTTATCCCTGTAAGTGCATGGCTACAGCTATCAAGTGTTTTGCATAAGGACACTTCCACAAAATCAGTCAAGCTAAAAATACTTTTAAGTCGTTGTATGTTGCCGCAAAATTGAAGTTAGAGGAATTGCTTTAGCATAATGTACAGACTGATTATGCATGTGCATATATTATAATATCATATCTTCCTTAATCTTCAATTAAAAGGTGTTTGTTCACAGATTTTTGGAAATTTGGAGGTTAAAAATCAATTTTCTTTAATACTGAAGCACAGCTGTACTTTCATATGATATGCACTGAAGAGGAATCATTGGAAGGAAACTTGAATCGTTTTTAATTCTTTCAAGTGTTTATTTCATACAGTGAATTAACATATATTCTAATCCAAAAGTGTGACATCGCTTATGAGATGTACCGCATAAAAACTGTACACAATCAGATGAATTGACCCTTTCTGCATCAATTATGCGGTTCAATGGCTTCTTTTAATTGAATTCGTATATCAAACACCAATGAAAAAAATGTGTTGTTCCAATGACATTTTATTTTGACTTTCAGATTTTCACTTCTGTGAACAAGCACCTTTAACAGTTGGGTCAACAATAGTGAGTGATAGTGAGATGCATTTTCATACATCAGTCCTTGCACAACCTCTAATGAAATCCAAGCTATACCTTTGTCAGAGTTTGAACCCCTAAGAAGAGGAATGAAACCATTTTTTTCCTCAATACTCACAGCTTTAAGTGTCTTGACAGCCTCTTCACACACCTGCATACCTCTGGACTCAAACACTTCAACACATCCCAAGTACTGAAAATAGAAAGATGGATAAAGTTTTCATTGAGAGAGGATGGAACAATTATGTCGAGGAGCAAGCAGCACTTCTTTACTTGGACCAGGAAGGCCATGGGTTGAGTCGTCATCACTTTATATGGAACCAGCAGCACATTTCCTTTCCAGGGCCTTTTTTTGGGAAGAGGTCTAAGCCTATTAATAAGGGGGAGGTCTATCGCTGAAATCTTTGAATTGGGCAACCAAAAGGCTGGTGTGACTTTGAATTTTTTAGAAAACTACCCAATTTTAAAGAATGTTTCAATTGGGAAGCCTTTAAAGGCCCTCTGATATATATATCAGACTTCACGAAACTTCGTAAGCCCTAGACCATTGAATGACTGGAAGCCCTGAGGTCTGTGATGGAGGAAGACTCTACTAAGCTTACAGTCCATAGGGGTTTGTCATGCTTTGCAGCAATTGATATTTCATTAAGTCAGCTGAGACTGCCTCTTATGAAATTCCAAAAGCTTAACAGGTAATCAGGCCAAGAAAATAAAGAGTGATCCTCTAGTTTACTTCATTATTGCTTCTCTGAACTCCATAGCATGGGTACTTATTAAAACCATTTCATGATGAGTCTATTGAGAACAAACAAAATAGGATAGGTCAACATACATCTTGAAATACCTATATGTATAATACCAAACATAGCTTCCCCTGTCTAAGACTCAAGAACTTATTCATGAATGTTCATGAACGTTTAATCACCATTCATGAACAAAAACTTTTTCAAAAAATTAATGAAGATAAGGTACAGATTCATTAATTCATTCATGACCCTGTTCTTGATGTTGATGAACAGGTCAAGAACAGCTTTGTGTTCATGAATGGCCTTTAAAACATTCATGACTAAGTTCTCAAATCTTTGGAAAGGGTTTTCATCGAGATCATAAAGTTATGACACTACTTTAAAAGTAAAAAAGGCTATCATTTCAGGTTTACAAAAACCCTTGAAAATCCTTGCATGTTGCAAAAGAATGCAGGTAAAATGATAAAAACATCAATCATGTACATGTGAAGCAACATACTGGGAATGAAAAATATATTTATAATTCACTGTTGGCTAGGATTTCACCAATAACAAAGTTGTGTACTGCAACACTTAATACTTATGTGTAGGCAGGACCAGAGGTCCATGTAAAAGGTGTATTCTCCTAGCTTACTTCTTTATTGTTTCTCTTAACCTTATATAATTGTGGGTAATCATTTGAATAGTCTCAATGAGACAACTCTAATTAGTATCCATAAAACAGAATTTGTCAAAATATTTTTTTTGAGATGCTTTATGTGAAACATTTAGATTTAATAGCCACCCTATTTCTTAGATCTCTGAACTATTAAGCCAGCGATTTTTTTCCTTATGTATTAGGTACCCTAAAACGAGTCCATTCCCAATCAAATGAAATGACTATTTTCGCCTATTTCCCAATAAAGCTTATGTTTGAAGTTTTCGAGTTATTCTTGAAAAATTAGTAATTTTTGAGAAAAATACCATGATTTTTCCCAATTTGTTGAGTACGCGACACATTCCCAAATCTTTTTTATCAACTCTTATCTTAGTGCTGAAACTGACTTCATGCTTATAAGTGAATTGGCAGTTGGCCCGTGATCTAACCTGTTTGCTACTCTGAATATTGTTCCTCAACAAAATTAAACAAATGTTTAAGGTCTTAAAAACCCCAATATATAAAAACCTATTTTGAGAAAATTACCCAGCATTCTGAGGGTGAAAATCAATTCGAGCAAAGCTAGACACATAGCTATGTCTCCTGGGCCATCAGACATGTAAACCACATCCATATCAAGTCCATGTTGGGCTACATTGATGGGCGAAATCTTATACACACACATGTAACCTAATTGATTTTTTCCCACCATTAATTAATCAACTTTTATCACAGGACTGGGAAAAATAGCTTTTTTGCACCGAGATTACTGACTGGTCTCAACAAGGGCAGGGGAGGGTGGGTGATGTGTCGTTCAGGCTCAATCTGATGTAATATGCACATTTCTATATTGTGGGTACTCAAAGGGTTTTATCACAATATGAAACTGGCCTGTGAAAGACACATTTCCAATTAATAATTAAATGGTTAAGCTATAATGTTTCATTGCTACTTAGAGATTGAGGACCGGCATTATTTAATTACCCCTTTTCAAAATTTGAATTTTTAAATTTTATTCAACTAACATTGATTATGACAGCAGTTTGAAACTTGTTCAATTCAATATTGATGACAGCTTCCTAGATACATGACCAGTACTTGCAATGGTTTGTGAGTTTGTCTCGGCTTTTTCACAGTGACGCTAGCAGAGATCAAACCTTGGACCCTTGTAACTAGATTCATCTTAATCCATGAAGTATATACACAAAGTATTTCATGACCTTTGCGATATTTATCTTATTTTGGGATCTTTGAATGGAATAATTGTTTCATCAAGAAAAATTATATGAATACACTGTCACACAATAAAGGGTTTAGATAAATAATAATCAGCCACCTTTTTCTAACTATGGGAGCAGCATTTGACAAATTGGAAAAAATCTAAATGTTTTCTCTAAAATTTGGAATTTTTCTTAAAAACAAAACAAACTGTTTTTTATGAGGAAGTTGTCACTGATAGATAAGAGACTTGTACTCAGTCTTAATTGTCGCTTTCTTGTCTTTTTTTTTTTCGACACTGTTTTCATTGAATCAATTAACTGTCATTATGGAATATTTCTTATTGAGAAATTGGGAAGAAATGGTCAGTTAATTTGATTGGGAAAAGGTCCTTTTTACAGTCTGAAACCCATGAGTAGCGGCATCTGCCTTGCCCACTTTCATTAATCCACATTCGGCGCAAGTACTAATTATGTATCCAGGAAGAAGAATCGGGAGTAATTAATCTAAGTTGTAAAAACTTGTTTCACAATCGATGTAAAATTAGTTTAAACTAACTAAACTACAGTATCAAACATATATATATCAAATAACAAAATATCTGATAATATAAAGAAAGCATGATGAAAAACACCTCTTGGCAGGATATCTTTGTAAAGATATAGGTCCGAGAATCAGAGGGAATACCAATCCCATTACACAAGACAATGATGGATAAATCACAGCAAGTTAATGACTTAACCCTTTGAATGCTGGGTAAAATTCTAAAAATAGATTTCTGTTTTGTGTGATTTCCAAAACATTAAATATCTGCTTCATTTTGATGATTAAGATACTCAGAGTAGCAAACAGGCTAGATCACAGGCCAGTCGCCAATTTACTTGGCAGCTGACATGGATCTTACCTGTTTGCATAAGCATGAAAGCACGAAGTTAGTTCCAGCACTAAAAGGGTTAATGTGCAAGAAGAAATAAGTCAAGAACAGATTTATGTCCTGTGGTGGCTGTTCCATTGATTTCCGGATAGAAGGGCAAAGACCAGATAAGTCTAGAAATTGCATGACTTTACATATATTAATTAGACTGTAATCCTTTCTCTTAAAGTAAAGGCGAATTTCTAACAACCTTGAAATAAAGTTAATAAAAAAGCATGGTTTTGAAAATAAGAATTAGCTCATTATAAGCAAATGTCCATTTTGTTCCCATTATGATTAACATGTGTTGCCAATCAGGAATACGCAAATCTTCATATCTTCTAGTTGTTCAGGCCCTGCACGGTTGTTCGGAGAAAATTTCTCAAAAAAGGGGTAAAGGTTAACTCATAAATCATTTCATAAGTTGGACGTTGGTGAAATTGAAAGCATAAGTAGCTGATATCCAAGACTTCTTTATGTTATACCTGTATTATATTGCAAATAGAATTATTGTATTGAATTAAACTGAAATATTGTTCAGGGTCTTTCCAATGCCTCTTTCTAGTAGTTAGACTCCAGTGCATGAATTTCAAAATTAGCAACACCTGCGTCTGGATATATTCCACTACATTTAAAATTTATTCACAGCCCTAATAAATTGTACCACAATGTAATCAGTCTACATGCTTTTGACATTGCTTGATACATTTTATTTGGTTTAAAAACAACATTTTTTTCTTTTAATTAAAAAAACACCAAGAATCTTACCATGTTGGGATGCATACTTAGAAAGAATTTGACAGCGGAAGGAAGGTCTGGCCGTTATGCCGAAGATACCTCCCCTAGCATGAAGCACCTTAGTACCTTAGTAACTGAAAAAAAACACCTATTGTTGCCAAAGGTATAAAACCTTAATTTATCCAACCTTACCCTGACTTGGAAGCTACATGTTCCCTCTCTCACTTTCTTCTCATCCTCCTGCCATTGGTGGGGTTTGGAACATTCCGGAACTTTATCTTTCTTTTTCTTCCGAAAGCTGAGGCGACGTTTTAATCCCTCCATAGGCATCCTCTTTGTTGGTTCGGTTTTTTAAATCACAAATATCTGAAATCAAAGGAAACAAATTGATTCATGCAAACTTTCAGAGCTAAGTGGTGTGATGCCAGTAATAAACAGTGAATATCATAATCAGACAGGTCTAGTTTTTGATTTGTCTGGTTGCTGTGTATTTTTACAAAAAAGCTCAAAGTGAATGCATTAGATTCATAGAACATTCCAAATAATAAAAAATAAACATAGTTTCTGTTTAAAAAAAGATTTTGCTGTAATTCGGGCAATAACGGAGAAGCTTGTATCTTGCCTTCATAGTTCATGCCCAAAGCAGAGTTCTAAAACTGAAGAGATATTTTTTCAAAACAACTCATCCTTCAACAATTTTACACCTGGTCAAACTAATTTGACGCTATCAGGAAATATTGAGAAATGTTTGCATCAGGCAATATCTCCCATCACGACAAATCTTCGAACCATTAATTAAATGGTGGCCACTTGTGATGAATTGTTGCAATATTTGAACCAGAATAAAAAAGCTTTCAATCCTGTGTGCTCATTGGGTTTTTTTGCCATTCTGGAACATCTTCTGTGTTAAATTTAAGTGCTGTAGCATTAAAGTGCCGTGTAAAGAAGTTGTATAGGTATTCAAAAAATCTATAAACTGACCAGTTGATCCATAAGCTATGTAAAGTTAAGGGTTTCCTCAACAGTACATCACTAGGGATGCTCCAAAGAAAGGGAAAGCCTGTCTCAAGCAATGAATTGAAAGGATTTGTGGATTTATTAATAGACCTAGTTATGTAAGCCCAATTCATTAA
This sequence comes from Cerastoderma edule, assembly GCA_947846245.1. Classification (NCBI taxonomy): domain Eukaryota; kingdom Metazoa; phylum Mollusca; class Bivalvia; order Cardiida; family Cardiidae; genus Cerastoderma; species Cerastoderma edule. The sequence goes on from OX401404.1 coordinate 16,815,942, forward strand.
AGCAAGAGAGAAGTAAATGCACAATTGTAATTATATTTACTTTCCTCCATACTAAAGGCCGTGTCGAAATCATCGGTGTATTTAACCTTTTGCCTCAACAAAGATTCAAAAAAGAAAATAGGGTTGTGGTTCGTTTTACGCAAACCGGTGAAACCACCATAAAATATTGGCCAAACATCATCATACTGTCATAGTATCCATCGTAGATTATCAACGTAGACATAAATCAGTATGAAAGCATGTTTACCATGTCATAAACCGTCTGACTCACCTGCAAAATTCGAAATGTCAACCTTGTCAAATTCGGTAATTTTCAGAAGTCCTGTCAGGACATCACTGGTTTCTTGAGGATATGAACAACACAGGAAGTAAAGAAATGGCTGAAATAGATGGTCTTTGAAACAAATATTGCGTAAAATCCAGCAAAGCTCCACAAAAAGAGGTATAAACAACTAAAATGTAAAGAATTCGTGTCGTTTAGGTATCCGAATCACCCCATTAAATTACAAACCAACATGGCAGTCATATAACGTTCACTGCGCATGCGTAATGACCTACCTAGGCAAGTGTACTTTCGCCCCGCCTTCTTTTGACCACACGATTGAGTGGAGTGCTGATAGATGAGACAAATTAATTAAAGTTGCAGATTTTGTGTAAAACCAGGTGCAGAGCTATGGTTTACGCACATGCGTTAAAGTATTTTACAAATCAATATGACGTTAAACAATCGATGTGTATGTTGGCGGTACTAGCGTGGGGCTAATGAATTGTGTCACGTTTGGCTTTCAATGAAATCGAATCTGAACAGACGGGAAATGGAGTAGTTCTTGTAATATAATCATATAATAGATATTCTGTTCATAGCTTTTTATTTCATGAAATTGCGAAAAATCTCATATATTTAGAAAATGATTCAAGGCAACATGCCTTTGACACCTTAGACCCTAGTTCAAGATCTTCAAATAGTCCCAACTATGCGCCTGAAAACACGGACATTTTGATATCAATTAAGTCTTTAATTCGTCGATATTGCATTTGTATATTTAACCCTTGTAGTGCTGGAACCGACTTCATGTTTATGCAAACAGGTAAGATCCATGTAAATTGGCGGCTGACCTGTGATCTAACCTGTTTGCTACCCTGAGTATCTTTCCCCAACAAAATTAATTAGACTTGGGAAAGCAGATCCACAAAACAATATTTGAGGAGAATTACCCAGCATTCTATGGGTTAAGAGCATGTTCATAGATAGATCTAGATTTAATTTTATCTTGGCATTTAAATAAAAATGTACGCGACTGAAGGTGTCAGGAAAAACTCCTTGATGTTGAAAACAACAACGTTTTATTACCTACGTATTCTATCAGAATCACATACAGTGCATAAAAAAATGAAATGAATTGCAGAACAATATACAATTTTGATAACACAATCTTTATTTTAGTTTAAACAATTGCCTTTGTACATCGATTGTGAAATAAGTTCTATCAACTTAGATAATTCACTCTCTACTCTGCTTCCTGGAGATATTATCATTAGTCTCGATGACTATTATTTGTTTATACCGTTTATCGTTGTTGGTACAGGATAAAGGCCTAAGCCTGTGACTCCTACTGCTTTCCTGTACCCACCAGTTCTAGGCTAGGGCGCTGTTCAAAGTGACCCAGAGTTCTAAACTCACCACCACTGAGCCACGCATGGGTTGATGATAGAACACAAGGTGTCATGGATCTTGCAACTTACGGTATACGAACCAATGGCCCCCGTGTCCTGAGACCAACGCTCTAACTCTGTCTTACAACATATGTCGCATGTTGTATGTGTGTCTGCATTCTTAATTATTTATCTTCATGCTTAACTAGCTGTCAGCATGCTTAATTATAAGCCTGTCCATAGGCTATGTATGTTTGTTTGTCTGTATACTAGTAATAAGTATGTCTCTTTGTCTCTCTCGATCTGTCTCTTCGTCTCATATATACATTTATATGTCTTCTGTTTGAACGTCTTTATGCTACATCGATTGTGAAACAAGTTTTTTAAAACACAAAAAAATCAATGTCGATTCTACTTCCTTACCTCATCGTTAACAAATATCGAACCCAGAAACCTCTGTACCAGAGGCAGACGCCCCTATCACTGTACCAATATCGCCCACTCGTCTGTCTGTAGACTTTACACCATTTTACCATATTTGTTTTAGATCAATTGTGAAGGAAGCTTAAAGCTTGTTCCAAGTCACTCTCGTTGACTGCTTCTTGGATACTAAGCCAGTACTCGCGCCGATTTGTGGGTTAGTCCCAACAATTTTCTCCTCGTGCTACAGGGATTCGAACCCGAGACCCTCGGTACAACAGACCGACGCTCTACCTCTGCCATATGTATTCTGTTTGTCAAATATGCATTTCTGACTGTATACTAATTCATGCCATCTTTTCTAATACGTGTTTGTGTCTACAGGTATTTATCTTGTCTTAAAAGATATGCGTATCTCTCTTTTCGGCTGTTCTTCCGTCAAATAGAGTAGCCCAGGGTCCTGGCCCATGCGTATACCCCTTACTAGTATGGAGTATACGCATGGGCCAGGGTACCGTTTTACTAAACAACTTACGGGAAATATTTGCGTAAGTCATAACTGATACACATGGATAGTATCTTCAATGAAAGTGTTCGGAGAGTCTCGGAGAGACGATTTCAATGATGTGTTACTTTTCAATATTGCGCAGCCCAATATTGAAATAAGAGGAATTGTTGTTTTAGACTTACGCAAATCTTAAGCGTAAACTGTTTAGTAAAACGGTACCCAGGACCCTTGGCTAAAAAGTAAAGTAGCACAAGTCGTGACCTACTGTTAGTGAGGTTGGGTGCCCTGATCTCCTTAACCCTTTACCAATATGGAAGAGTTTGCAGACGACATTTTCTAAAAATGGGATGACATTTGAAAAAAGTCTTCTGATAGGGCAGAAATGATTGTGGGAAAAGGAAAAATTGCTCGAGCAAAGTGGTTGAATGTCGTTAGTGTTTGGTAATGGGTTAAGTGGCCGTCCTCTTGCATTTTCTTTATCTCCACCACCACTGTTATACAAATATTATCGACAATACGTTGAATTTTTTCCAATTTTTCACAAAGGACTTCATTAAACGTTGGGGGGAAGTATTATTGGCCACGCCAATACAGTATAACTTGTGTTAAGCAACCACCATTTGAAGCAGCTAACCTGCCTTAAACAATCACTACAGAAAATCCCATTGTTAGATTTATAGTGTACATCAATTTGTGTTAAGCAGCCAACCTGTCTTTAACAGCCAATTTACTCTGTCCCATAGGCTGGCGTCTTAGCACAAGCTTGACAGGATATTGGGTTGTGGATTAAAATCAGGCAATTTAATTTAAAGGTGCTTGTTCTTTTCGTCCACTTGGGTTCATATCTCGGTACCGTTGTTTACACTTTCGTGAGAAGTGGGCTCCAAGCTGACTAACGGAATGCGGGTGACCTTATCCGGCTTGGCCAGCCTTTATGGGTAGTCGAGCTTTGGGGGTTTCTCCATCATTATGATTCTTGCATCGAAATTGAACTTAAATTCTGTTTAAGCGACGTAAAACCCTAACAAACGCACCTTCACATACGAACAGGGTAGAGTGAAACGTTCATGAGAAGACCACAAAGCAGGAGGCAAGTCGAGTAGAGTATTTTATTCTGGATTCGGACATTTGGAGTTCGAGTTCCATGAAGTACGAGAGTCATCATACGACGTCATATCATTCAAACCTTCTGGCGAGAGGGGAGCACGGGTAATGGCGTTATGCAAACAGGAAAAGGACTCGGGAGTGATAATAAGCTTAGATCCGTTGTTTCATAAAGGAATATTTTACGTGTCCAAATTGGAAACAAACGGTAAGATGGTATCAGAAAATACATTTATCTCTGATACAGTGTGGAAGCCATTGTGACAAAGGGATGAATTTCTCAGTGGGAGTAAATTATCATTTTGTCCCACATGGTGTCTGAAGAATTCTGGTATAGATGCGTCTATGGGAGATACAACACGGTAACGGGATAATAAGAAGGTAAACAAACGATATTAAATTGACATTTTCAAATCTTGACAAAAGTATCGAACATAAATGTATACTGTCAATGCAGAACCAAAAAGTCGAATATCAAGTAATACCTTAAAGGGATTGACTCAGAGATGTGTGATCTTGGAGAAATATGCGTTTGAAAATTGATATTAACTATCATTGCCACTAAACCAAAGACCATTTCTTTTTTTACATTTAAGTTGCTGAAACCCCATGGTTTCGTTATATAATGTGAAGTAAGCTTTCGGTTCTATTAGCGCTTCGATAGGAATGCCGATTTTTAGATAAACGCAGGAATTCCCTCTCGAGTATGAGGCTAACGTCATGTGCCATTGGTGGTTAAATGTTACCAAAGACCCATGTGACGATGGCATCTAAAGACAGCACCTTTTCTTCTAAGTTAAGGTCTTTGTTTACGAAATAAACCCATTTTGACAGGTTTCAATATCTATAATACAAATGATCTTTATACTTTTTTTGTACGGTCAAATACTTGGTTGGAAAGCTTTAAGAAATTAGAATCCAAATCTGCCAGATAGTCCTTTTACGGTAGTGATCATGTCATAGTTTTGCCACAAAGGTAATCGCTCACAACTTATAATTGCATTCACTATTATCATATGTATGAAACTACTGAACGTTGATGAACATAGGCAATGTGTTATAAGCCGGGGACGATTTACCCGAAATATTGAACCCTACACTTATGTACGAGGTGTATTCCTCAGATCTTGGAAATACCCGACGAGTTCGGATTTAAGACGGACAGACACAGAAAAGACAGTCAGAACGATGGTGACAAACCGACAGAAAAAACAAACACAATGAAAGACAAGCAAAGACAGACAGACATACATATAAACAGACAGACACACGGTGTTACACACATACAGACAAACATGCATACAAACATGTATACAAACAGACAGCTTCCGTGGGGCAAATGGGTCTCATTTCTCTTCCTCTGAATAGATTGTGGCTATAGAACTGCTTTCTTAAAAAGAGGGTGTTGAATTCTTTTCTCCCTGGGACAAAACGAAAATGATCTCTCACCATTAAAGTTGCATGCGTTTGCTAGTACAGTAAAAGGACTGATGGCTCAGAGGTTGAGCACGGCTCCCAAATTGCATGGGTTTGATGTTCGATTCTCACTGGGGCCAAATATGAACAATCCTTTTTTCATCATAGGTTTAATCACGACTTGAAATCAAATTTAAAATGTTTTTGTACGTATCAATGATGTTGAAGATATTTGCCGGTATAGCACAGTGGTTTGGCTCGCCTCTCGTTAATAAGGGGTAATAAGTTCGATTCTCCGAATGAACGAACTTGATCAAAGGTAAGGCAGGGGTGGTAAAATAGAGAGGACAGGGTGGAGAGAAAGGTAAGATTGAGGTGTCAGGGTGGAGAGAAAGGTAAGATAGAGGAGACAGTGAGGAGAGAAATGTAAGATAGAGGAGACAGTGAGGAGAGAAATGTAAGATAGAGGAGACAGTGAGGAGAGTAAGCTAAGATAGGGTGATAGGGTGGAGAGAAAGGTAAGATAGAGGAGACAGTGAGGAGAGAAAGCTAAGATAGGGTGATAGGGTGGAGAGAAAGGTAAGATAGAGGAGACAGTGAGGAGAGAAAGCTAAGATAGGGTGATAGGGTGGAGAGAAATGTAAGATAGGGTGATAGGGTGGTGAGAAAGGTAAGATAGAGGAGACAGGGTGGAGAGAAAGGTAAGATAGAGGAGACAGTGAGGAGAGAAATGTAAGATAGGGTGATAGGGTGGAGAGAAAGCTAAGATAGAGGAGACAGTGAGGAGAGAAATGTAAGATAGGGTGATAGGGTAGAGAGAAAGCTAAGATAGAGGAGACAGTGAGGAGAGAAATGTAAGATAGGGTGATAGGGTGGAGAGAAAGCTAAGATAGAGGAGACAGTGAGGAGAGAAATGTAAGATAGGGTGATAGGGTGGAGAGAAAGGTAAGATAGAGGAGACAGTGAGGAGAGAAATGTAAGATAGGGTGATAGGGTGGAGAGAAAGGTAAGATTGAGGTGTCAGGGTGGAGAGAAAGGTATGATAGAGGAGACAGTGAGGAGAGAAATGTAAGATAGGGTGATAGGGTGGAGAGAAAGGTAAGATAGAGGAGACAGTGAGGAGAGAAATGTAAGATAGGGTGATAGGTGGAGAGAAAGCAAGATAGAGGAGACAGTGAGGAGAGAAATGTAAGATAGGGTGATAGGGTGAAGAGAAAGCTAAGATAGAGGAGACAGTGAGGAGAGAAATGTAAGATAGGGTGATAGGGTGGAGAGAAAGGTAAGATAGAGGAGACAGTGAGGAGAGAAATGTAAGATAGGGTGATAGGGTGGAGAGAAAGCTAAGATAGAGGAGACAGTGAGGAGAGAAATGTAAGATAGGGTGATAGGGTAGAGAGAAAGCTAAGATAGAGGAGACAGTGAGGAGAGAAATGTAAGATAGGGTGATAGGGTGGAGAGAAAGCTAAGATAGAGGAGAGAGTGAGGAGAGAAATGTAAGATAGGGTGATAGGGTGGAGAGAAAGGTAAGATTGAGGTGTCAGGGTGGAGAGAAAGGTAAAATAGAGGAGACAGGGTGGGGAGAAAAGTATGATATAGGAGACAGTGCGAAGAGAAAGGTTAGATAGATGAGACAGGGTGAATAGAAAGGTAAAATAGAGATGTCAGGGTGGAGAGAAAGCTAAGATGGAGGAGAGAGTGAGGAGAGAAATGTAAGATAGGGTGATAGGGTGGAGATAAAGCTAAGATAGAGGAGACAGTGAGGAGAGAAATGTAAGATAGAGGTGATAGGGTGGAGAGAAAGGTTAGATAGAGGTGTCAGGGTGGAGAGAAAGCTAAGATAGAGGAGACAGTGAGGAGAGAAATGTAAGATAGAGGTGATAGGGTGGAGAGAAAGGTAAGATAGAGGTGACAGAGTGGAGAGAAAGGTAAGATAGAGGAGACAGTGAGGAGAGAAATGTAAGATAGAGGTGAAAGGGTGGAGAGAAAGGTAAGATAGAGGTGAAAGAGTGGAGAGAAAGGTAAGATAGAGGAGACAGTGAGGAGAGAAATGTAAGATAGAGGTGATAGGGTGGAGAGAAAGGTAAGATAGAGGTGTCAGGGTGGAGAGAAAGCTAAGATAGAGGAGACAGTGAGGAGAGAAATGTAAGATAGAGGTGTCAGGGTGGAGAGAAATGTTAGATAGGGTGATAGGGTGGAGAGAAAGGTAAGATAGAGGAGACAGTGAGGAGAGAACTATAAGATAGGGTGATAGGGTGGAGAGAAAGCTAAGATAGAGGAGACAGTGAGGAGAGAAATATAAGATAGGGTGATAGGGTGGAGAGAAAGCTAAGATAGAGGAGAGAGTGAGGAGAGAAATGTAAGATTGAGGTGTCAGGGTGGAGAGAAAGGTATGATAGAGGAGACAGTGAGGAGAGAAATGTAAGATAGGGTGGAGAGAAAGGTAAGATTGAGGTGTCAGGGTGGAGAGAAAGGTATGATAGAGGAGACAGTGAGGAGAGAAATGTAAGATAGGGTGATAGGGTGGAGAGAAAGGTAAGATAGAGGAGACAGTGAGGAGAGAAATGTAAGATAGGGTGATAGGGTGGAGAGAAAGGTAAGATAGAGGAGACAGTGAGGAGAGAAAGGTAAGATTGAGGTGTCAGGGTGGAGAGAAAGGTATGATAGAGGAGACAGTGCGAAGAGAAAGGTAAGATAGATGAGATAGGGTGAATAGAAAGGTAAGATAGAGATGTCAGGGTGGAGAGAAAGGTAAAATAGAGGAGACAGGGTGGGGAGAAAGGTATGATAGAGGAGAGAAATGTATGATAGAGGAGAGAGAGGTATGATAGAGGAGACAGGGTGAATAGAAAGGTAAGATAGATGAGACAGGGTGAATAGAAAGGTAAGATAGAGGAGACAGGATGAATAGAAAGGTATGATAGAGGTGACAGAGTGGAGAGAAAGGTAAGATAGAGGAGACAGGGTGGAGAGAAAGGTATGATAGAGGAGACAGGGTGAATAGAAAGGTATGATAGAGGTGACAGAGTGGAGAGAAAGGTAAGATAGAGGAGACAGGGTGGAGAGAAAGGTAAGATAGAGGTGACAGGGTGGAGAGAAAGGTAAGATAGAGAAGAGAGGGCGAAGGGAAAGGTAAGATAGAGGAGACAGGGTGGAGAGAAAGGTAAGATAGAGGAGACATGTCGGAGTGAAAAGAAAGATAGAGGAGACACGATGGAGAGAAATGTATGTTAGAGGAGACAGTGTGAATAGAAAGGTAAGATAGATGAGACAGGGTGAATAGAAAGGTAAGATAGAGGAGACAGGATGAATAGAAAGGTAAGGTAGATGAGACAGGGTGAATAGGTGAAAGGTAAGATAGATGATATAGGGTGAATAGAAAGGTGAGATAGAGGAGACAGGGTGAATAGGTGAAAGGTAAGATAGAGGAGACAGGATGAATAGAAAGGTAAGGTAGATGAGACAGGGTGAATAGGTGAAAGGTAAGATAGATGATATAGGGTGAATAGAAAGGTGAGATAGAGGAGACAGGGTGAATAGGTGAAAGGTAAGATAGAGGAGACAGGATGAATAGGTGAAAGGTAAGATAGAGGAGACAGGATGAATAGAAAGGTGAGATAGAGGAGACAGGGTGAATAGGTGAAAGGTAAGATAGATGATATAGGGTGAATAGAAAGGTAAGATAGAGGAGAGAGGGTGAATAGAAAGGTATGATAGAGGAGACAGGGTGAATAGAAAGGTAAGATAGATGAGACAGGGTGAATAGAAAGGTAAGATAGAGGAGACAGGGTGAATATAAAGGTAAGATAGAGGAGACAGGGTGAATAGAAAGGTAAGGTAGATGAGACAGGGTGAATAGAAAGGTAAGATAGAGGAGACAGGGTGAATAGAAAGGTATGATAGAGGAGACAGGGTGAATAGAAAGGTAAGATAGATGAGACAGGGTGAATAGAAAGGTAAGATAGATGAGACAGGGTGAATAGAAAGGTAAGCTAGATGAGACAGGGTGAATAGAATGGTAAGATAGAGGAGACAGGGTGAATAGAAAGGTAAGGTAGATGAGACAGGGTGTATAGGTGAAAGGTAAGATAGATGATATAGGGTGAATAGAAAGGTAAGATAGAGGAGATAGGGTGAATAGAAATTAAGATAGATGAGACAGGGTGGAGAGAAAGGTAAGATAGATGAGACAGGATGGAGAGAAAGGTAAGATAATGGAGACAGGGCGGAGGGAAATGTAAGATAGAGGGGACAAAGTGGAGATAAAGGTAAGATAGAGGAGACAGGGTAGAGAGAAAGGTAAGATAGAGGAGACAGGGTGGAGAGAAAGGTAAGATAGAGGTGACAGGGTGGAGAGAAAGGTAAGATAGAGGAGACAGGGTGAATAGAAAGGTAAGATAGAGGAGACAGGGCGGATAGAAAGGTAAGATAGAGGAGACAGGGCGGATGGAAAGGTAAGATAGAGGGTAGAAAGTGGAGATAAAGGTAAGATAGAGGAGACAGGGCGGATAGAAAGGTAAGATAGAGGAGACAAGACGAAGAGAAAGGTAAGATATAAGAGACAGGGCGAATATAAAGGTAAGATAGAGGAGACAGGGCGGATAGAAAGGTAAGATAGAGGAGACAAGACGAAGAGAAAGGTAAAATAGAGGTGTCAGGGTGAAGAGAAAGGTATGATAGTGGAGACAGGATTTAGAGGAAGGTAAGATAGAGGTGACTGAGTGGAGATAAAGGTGGAGGTAAGATAGGGGGACAGGGTTGGAGTGCAAGGTAAGTTTTGGGAGACAAGGTTGAGAGAAACGTTAAATAGAGGAGACAGGTTGGGAAAAAAGGTAAGATGGGGATAATTCTTCTGAAAGTGCTGTAATATTCTTGAATCGGTTGTTTCCCTTTGCCTGTCATTTCGCCACTGATTGTTGAGATGCGGTATTATGCTCAAGATGCTACGTCAATAAAGTCGAGTTTCAAAACGTAATGCAGTCTTGAACGCATAAAATCGTGTTCCGAGTACATATCAAAGACCTTTGGTATTTTAAATTTTCCAGACATATTTTTTTTTATTTCGACGATTAAGCATGCTTATTGTCTTTTAAAGAAGAATACCAATAATCCGTCCATTTGAAAATCATTCTTTCGTCGGATAACTTCGGTCGTTCTCGGTATACATTGGTCGGGGTCGAGACTATTCGGTTTGGTACGAATACTTCCTGCCCAGACCGATGTTTAAGGAGAACTAAGGACCCCCTTTGCATGTATCCTACAGGGGAATGGCGGTTCAAACGATTTTCCCTTTCTAAGATGCTTGTTCATAAATGTGGGGAACTTTGGAAGTTAAGATAGATTTCTCTAAAACTGCACGACAGGTATACTGTAATATGATACGCAATGAATAATAGTCATTGGATGCAAAATTAGACCATTTTTAATTCTTTACAGTGTGTATCAAGTGAGTAAACCCATTACCAAATGCCAGATACTCGACTTTCCAAAATCGAAAGAGTTTGCAGACGACATTTCAAAATGTGATGACATTAAAAGATTAATCTCCTGATAGAGCAGAAATCATTATGGAAAAGGAGAGAATGCTCGTTAAGAGTGTTTTCCTACAATGTTTTTCAGAGTCGCATGCAAATAACTGGTCAAACGTAGTTTTTGTTTGGTAATGGGTAAACACAAATTCTAATTAAAAAGCGTGACATTGCTTTTACTTAGGTCATTTTATTTTTGCCAAAAACTTTCATATGATTTCTGTTCATTGAACTAGACAAAACATACACAAATACAACATATACAGAACATTAGGAGTTAGTATGATATAAGAATGCAAAAGGATTGGGCCACAAGTCTTTACAATATTAGCGATCGGCTTGTTCCATCGTTTTTAAGATATACGCCAATATAAACAATATAAGGTCTCGGACCTGTTACGGAGTACTTCCGGGTCGTTACGGAGTACTTCCGGGTCGTGGTACCAAAAAGTAGTCCCATTTAGAAAATTTGAGATTCGACTTCTCGTGCATAGTTTTGCTGGTAAGAGATGAGCTGGTAGAACACTGATGTGTTTCCTGTATAGATTAGTCGTGTAATGATCCAAAAGTTTGTTTTGATTGTTTATTGCAAGACTATTTTTTTTTTATGTATGAACACAAATGCCGGTACCTCGGCTAGATTTGACAGCTAGTGCACTGATTTTCGGACGGTACTGATACACTTTGCTCCGTAGAAAAAAAGTGAGACGATTGAGGTGTCCATCTTATTACAGTTTCTGGGAGTTAAATGGCCAAACTTGATGTATCTTTATATAGCTAAGCGTAAAACAACACTATTCTTCACTCAGCAGAGTCTTGAAAATGCCTGATTCAACATTGAAGTCAATGGGAATTCAAGATCTCAAAAGTAACAGGTGTATGACCTAATACTGTACTTAGATAAATCGACGTTTCTCTAATTAAATATGATATCAATGGATTCTTTTAATTGTATACCAGACGTAGCAAAACTATATTTTTATTGACTTTCAAATTTCCTCTTTCTCGAACAAACACCTTTAACCCTTTCCCAACCAATAACGACATTTGACTACTTTGTTTCAGGCGACTTTAGAAAACATTTTGGGAAAAGGAGATATTGCTCGTAACGTGGTTTTCTCCTCTATCTGAAGAATATTTTTCAATTTCATTGCATTTTCAAATGTTGTCTGCAAACTCTTTCAATTTGGGACAGTCCAAAATGTGTTGTTTGGGAAAGGGTTAAACCCTCCCTGCATTATATCTCACTTGGACGTTTTTGCTGCAGATGTCTCAAGTTATTCCTCATGAGCAATTTCACTTTTCGTAACACTGATTTCTACCCATTAAGAAAATACATTATGACCCAGCAATTTGTTACTTTCTTTTTGTAGTGTAAGTTAAAAACCATTGTTACAAGAATTACTTATTCATTGGGGCCAGTATTTCCTTTTCTCACAGTGTCTTTTCGTCATCCTGTTCTTACAGTGGTTTACAAAGCATTCTGCAACAGCGGCGATAAAGAGAGGGACGATTACGGATGTCGTATAAACACTTAACCCGTATGGTGCTGGAACCGACTTCATGCTTATGCAAACAGGTTTGATCCAGGTCAGCCGCCAAGTAAATTGGCGACTGGCCTGTGATCTAACCTGTTTGCTTCTTTGAGTATCTTCCCTCATCAAAATTAAGCATATATTAATGGTTTTGGAAAGCAGACGCCGCAAAAATCTATTTTTTTAGATTTGCCCAGCATTGTAAGGGTTAATCTTGGTAAATGCATATCGTTCACATTTATAAGTAAACTATGTAATTACCTCCCCCCCTCCCCCTTAAAAACAGTTTGGGGTTTGAATTTGCTTTACAGTACAGATAAGCGTAAGTAAAGAGAGTATATAACTGATGATAAAACTCGATCAATATTTTTTAACATTTCTTTAATAAAAAATGCATCATTATTAACAGAACCACGAGGGAATCGTAAATATCGATCGTCTGGCGATTATATTCTGTTTACAGCGTCATTAAACATTCTCTAATATCTTTAAAGATCTTTTATATCAAGAAGCTATACGTTGCATTATAAATTACTTAGTGAAAGAAATATATGGAGTTCTTTTATTATGTTCATAAAAGTCATTAGATTAAATTATGAATACTGTGAGACCCCATCTAATAAACTCCATTGGCAAAAGTTATTTTGTGCTTGAAATATAGTTGTCTCGATTTCAATCATGTTTATCAACAATCTGTTCGTTTATATATTTGAAATGATGAATTCTGATTGGTCGATTCAAAAATGTGTTAGAACCTAATAAGCGTTTGCTATCGTTCTTATCCATTTCATCTGTGTTGTATTACTTGATATGTATGTATATTGTGTATAAATTGGTGAATGAACTATGTTTCAACAAAAAATATGTGTATCACGTGACTAGGTCAGAGGTGAAGAATCAGACAATCTGAATGATTAAACTGGTTATTCTGGGTTATTTTTCGTTGGCTTGTCACGTTTAAGTTGTGCTGATGGGATTGTTTGGGACAACTTTTTGAATCTGACCGAAATTTTACGAAATAATATAGTTTGATGTAATGTAGCATTAGTCCCCTTTCATGAACCTTTAAAAAGAGAGTGTTTTTTAAAGCTATGAAACTGAGAAATCTTAGTTCATAAAACTATTTTTTTTATTTCAAATTAAATTATTGACAAAAAATTGAGCATTTCGTTGGCAAACATATGCATTATTCAAATCACCAAGCATGAAGATTTGCAAACAACACACATAGGCAACATATGATTAGTACCATTTCTTGGGTAATGCGCTAAATGTATAACTTGGAGTAAGATATGGTAGTACCTATTTATTCAAATAGATGCACCATTGCATCTTGTTCGATCATGTGCTATTGCATCTAGTTCGACGAGCTATTGCATCTAGTTCGATGTGCTATTGAATCTAGTTCGATGCCGAATTACATCTAGTTCGATGTGCTATTGAATATAGTTCGATGCAGAATTAGATCTAGTTCGATGTGCTATTGAATCTAGTTTGATGCGGAATTACATCTAGTTCGATGTGCTATTGAATCTAGTTCGAGGCAGACTTACAGCTAGTTCGATGTGCTATTGAATCTAGTTCGATGCGGAATTACATCTAGTACGATGTGCTATTGAATCTAGTTCGATGCTGAATTACATCTTGTCCGATGGGCTATTGCAGCTAGTTCGATGGGCTATTGCATCTATTTCGCATACGACGTAATGGTAGGACTTTAAGAGCCCAGCGTAAAGGTTAAGCACTGACTATAAAGTTTGCTCTAAACACCATATCTGGAACCGGACCCTTATACAAATACAAAACGACATCAAAACTTTATCAATCATAATCGACCATAAAATCCGACACATCCCTCAGGACCGAAGCCGCAGACTGAATGGTAAAGAGAAGCACGGAGAAGTGTTTCTTCACTGTTTTCCATTCCTGTGTTTCATTCTGTCCTTGTGTGATCCTCGACAAGGAATCGGCAATCCCAGGAAAACTACTTCCGGCGTAATTGTCTTCAATGCTCTCGGCGAACAGAATATGTCTATAAATAGAAATGGTTAATACATGTACCGTCAAGTCAGGTTTATTGTCAATGCTAAAATTAGAAATGGGCATTGCCATAAAATAATGTTTACTATCTAGGCTAAAGATAGATAAATGTCTGATGCCATTAAGTCATGCTTTTGTCCCAGGTTATAAATAGGAACGATTAATGTCATTAAGTTATGGTTACGATCCAGGCTTTAAAGAGAAATGGTATAAATAGAAATGGCAAATGCTATAACTTAATGTCAACCGCCCAGACTATGATCAAAAATTGTATAAACCATCAAGTCATGTTTAAGGGGCTTTAAAGAGAAAAGGTAAATTTCCTTAAGTCGTGGTTAAGGCCAAGGCTACAAAGAAAAATGTAAAAAAAGCCATTAAGCTATGATAAAGGTCCAAGCTCTAATAGAAATGATAAATGCCATTATTCAATGATGACGGCCAAGACTTTAAACATAAATGATAAATAACAATAAGTCTTGGTTAAGTTCGAGGTTTTAAAGAGAAATGGCAAATGGCATTAAGTCATGTTTACGGTCCAGGCTTTAAAGAGAAATTGTAAATGCCATTAAGTCATGGTTAAGTTACAGGCTCTAAAGCCAAATGGTATATGCCATTAAGTCATGTTTACGGTCAAGACAATTCTATGCACAACGGCACAATAACCTTTTGCAAACCACAAAGAAAATCAACATTTAAAGATTCCTGTTCACAAAAGAGAAACATTGAAAGTCAAGATAAAATGTTGTTGAAACAATGCATTTTTTGTGTCGTTGTTTGATGTAAATTAAAGTAGGTATTGAAAGGATAATCTATTCAGGTTAATCTAATATGCACAGTTTATATGAGGTAGATCTTTGCGATGTCACGCTTTTGGATAGCATATACAAATACATGGTCATGGGAAAAGAAACAAAAAACACCCGGCCAACATTGGCCTATAAGTCACATTAAATGTTAAATACAAAATATCCGCACTTGAATACACACTTATGTGGTAACTCTCAAACATATTTGGGCTCGATTGTACGTTTTGGAACAAACGTAGCTCAAAGCCAGACACTATTCGTGAGATATCTGACTTTCCAACCATTTGTTTCACTGATAAGCGAGTTAAACGTGACTACATCATAATACATAAGATATGTATAGTGCAAACGTGTTTGAAACCGTCTCTAACAACAACATAAACATAACACTTTTGATTGATCAGGTCATTTAGACATAATCACACTGAACCAATACAAATCAAGATTATGTTGTTTTTCTTACCTTTTCAATCGTCTACCTGGAAGTCCAGCCGGATCGATGAAAGCCCTGTCTAACTGCATTAACTGGTCGTTAATCTGGCGAACTGCCATTGGACTATAAAAACATAAGCGTACAGTCGTAGAAACGGGTATAACATTCATATTTTTATTACAACATTAGAAGCATTTCCTGGTATACGCTTACATGATGCGCGCTAACTTAGACTGAGAAACAAGTTTTGTATAACAACTTAAAGTAGCTACTCTCAGCTCTAGATTTGTCTGAACAGATGGAATAAGCTTAAACATGAAATAATCTTACGATTTAAGAGATGGTCCATTTTCCAGATCGAGAATTAAAACACTCGGCATAGAAAAGAAAAAAAGTGCCTTTTTAGATACGTTTCAAAAATACTTTTTCTTTTTCGAATTAACCATATACATTTGTTAAATACATTAAATGAATTATCATCTCGATGTTTAATGAATTTTAGGCTTTTGGCATTCCTTTTATCATTGCTTATATAAAAGTTAAAGGTTGCCCAAAAGCTGTAAAACAAAAAGGCATCCACTGTTGCGATTTACTCGAATTATTGAAAACATTGAAAGTTTGAAAGGCACAATCCGTCACAAATCATTTCCAAAAAAAATCTTGAATTATATGTTTACTGGAAGTTAAAATACATTTATTGTTGACGTTTACTTTAAGTCAGTCGAATTAAAAAAGATGTGAAAATATTTTTGAAAAAAAAAATAGAACTTGACTTCGAAATATGGTTTAATTAAAATTAAAAATTACTCACTCGTTCTTGTTAACATTGAGTTTACGTCCTTCAAATTCTGCAGCTTGTGTGGTAAAGTTTTGTATCGATGCCAACAATAAATCTAAAAGAACGCAAAGTCAACATGTAACTATATACAAACACAACTTGTCGAATACGGTCGATAAAGTAACGAGGGACAAGTCAAATTGAACAGCATTCTGTCTGAGTTTTCTTCTACAATCTATATCTAGATATTTCTAGAGTTCATGTATATACAGCAGAATAACATATTTTCGGTGTTTTATCCTTGATACTTGAATCAGTGTTTACCTTTTTCCATAGACAGTTTCGTGGGTTCAATGCAATACTATAGTAAATGTTCAATGATTTTTATAGCACTTATTATTCTCTTGCATTAAAGCATCTATATAGTAGACACATACCGAGGGTTTAGTGCAACACTATAGTAAATGTCCAATGGTTGTAAAGTACTTTCTATAATACGGCAATGAACCTTCTATAAAGTGAATACATATCGGGGATTTAGAACAAAACTGTCATAAAATGTTTCGTGGTTGTGAAAGACTTACCTTAGTCTTGCATTAAACGTTCTATATGCTAGACACATACCGAGGGTTTAGTGCAATATGATAGTAAGTGCTTCGTGTTTATCAAGCATTTACCATTGTGTTGCATTATACCCTTTTCATAGTAGACACATCTTGAGGGTTTAGTGCAATACTATAATAAATGTTTCATAGTTGTAAAACACTTACTATGGTCTTAATTTAACGTAAATGCTTCATGACTGCGAAGCACTTTCCATAGTCTTGCATTAAACCTTCTAGTAAACAAATATTAAGGGTTTAATGCAATACTTTAGTAAGTGGTTCATGTTTTCAAATGCTTTGTATGACAAAATTGTTATCAGCTTTACAAATCTGGTAAAATCTGAATGCAAACTATATGTATACGTGTATGTAATTTTCATATACATTTCATGAAATCTTCCATTAATCTTGGATCTCGATACAATGGTTTCTCAGAGAAACGTCGGCACTTCCTTGGAAAACCTACTTGTGTGCACTGTGCCACAAATACTTACTAGATACACCAAACATGTTATTGAAAGCATTTTTCTTTCGAGGTGGAAACTTGTCCCGACCCCTTTTTGATGAGGTGTAAACACATCTATTTTATACCAGCTACGGCACTGCTATTTCACGTCACACTAATAATTCCTATAAAATATGATAAAGAATTCAAATTTCTGTTACCCCACCTGTCTCAACGTTCTGTGACAGCAGGGAACCAAACTGTAGCATAAGGTCATCGTAAAGGTCATTCAAGGTCATTGCGTAGTCGGATACGTTGAAGGGTATGATGAGTTCGTCTGCGAGTTGTCGCGCCATCTCACTCCACACCTGCCCGATAGCCGTGTGGTACTGGAAAATAACATTAGCAATGAGCCATAGAAAGAAGTCCTTTTATGATATAAAGGTAAAGGTAGGAGTTTATAGTCTCATATTTATGCCAGGCATATTCTGGCGACTCTTACAATTACCTCCCCTATGACTTGGTGATAAACCGTCCCTTTACATTTGGCGCAAATGCAGCCACGGCACATTGTTTTATTCCCCTACAGGTACCCAATACCTGGGTGGACAGGAGCAACGTGTGATGCATTTTCTGCTCCGTAAGATTCCGATGATCCGGCCGATACGAACCCGGGACCCTCTGATCACGAAGCCGACGCCCAACCACTGAACCACGGTTCCCATATATATTGACATTTAATACATTTTTATCATTCTAAGATATGGATTGAGCGTGTCATTGTGAAAGAATAAGAGAACGTTGTGAGAACGTGTGGCCTTTTGCCAAAACTTGTATATTTTGTGTTTGTAATTCATTGTACAAAGAATTCAAGCAATAAAATATGTTTAAAGTAAAGAATAACACAAATAGTATTGTACAGAAAAGTAAATTGATTACGTTAGATCGCCGTCATTGTACTATGGGTAACTGAAAGTGTTTACCTCCAGTTACATTGCATCCCTTAACCCTGGGACTGACTTCATGCGTATGCAAACGGGTTAGATCCAGGCTAGCCGTCAAGTAAATTGGCGACTGGCCTGTAATTTAACCTGTTTGCTACTCTAAGTATCTTTCCACATCGAAAATAAGCAGATATTTAAGGTTTTGGAAAGCAGACGAATCGAAAACCTATTTTTCTAAAGAAAATAACCAAGCATTCTTAGAGATGTCGATGACAAGCTTACCTTAAATCCCCGGTCCACAATTTTGTCGACGAGGTAAAACGTTTCGTAGACGGAATGGTACATCGGGTAACTGGACAGTTTAAGGTTATTCTGAAAAGTAATGTTATAACTCTTTTGTTGAACAATGAGTATGGTTTATATTCCTTTAAAAAAAAAAGCAAGATAAAACGATCACCAAAGCAACATGTGTTTGCAATAGACTGCTATGAAAAAGCTCGAGCCTATTGTTCAATAACAAATTCACCAAAATCTTCCACTTCCTTTACAACTTAAATCAAACAATTCCATTTTTTGTTGTTGTTGGGAGGAGGGCCGAAATTCAGTATTATCATCAATTTCAGTGAAATAGCATTGGAAAAGGGATTTGTTTACTAAAAGATTCATTTTACTTTCGTTATATTGCGATGCCTAACTTATTTTCGATTGAAGAAAACCAAAAGTTTATCCGCTAATGAGGGTCGGTCAAGCCTGGTAAAACCGTCGGCATTCTGAAATCACGCGAAAGGAGGCAAACCCTATATTTCTACATTCTAACCACGAAGCTACGGAGGACAGTTGTCCAGGGGGTAGAGTGTCTACCTCGGGACGACACGAGAGTCGTGGGCTAGAATCCCATGGGTAGCTTGATCCACTTTGCGACCCTTCATTATTCAACATTTTGTGCAAGTACTGGTTATGTATCAAGGAAGCAGAATCGAGAATGATTAATCTAAGTGGTAAGAACTGGTTTTACAATTAATATAAAATATATAAACCAACTTAACTACTCTATAGAGCACCCATAGACCGGTTAAAACATTACCAAACAATAACGACATTTGACCAGTTTGTTGCATACGACTCTGAAAAACACTGTTGGTAAAGGAGAAATTGCTCTAAACGAGCTATTTCTCCTTTCCATACAATGTTTTCTATATTATAAGATGATTATTTTCAAGTTTCATCACATTTTGAAATGTCGTCTGCAAACTCTTTCAATTTGGGACAGTCGAAAATTTGGCGTTTGGTAAAGGGTAAAACAATGCCATTTTCAGGAATCAAGCTTACCGAGTCCCACGTGTAGCGTACATCGACGACAGGAATTCCTATTCTATCTCTAAAAGGTGCATAGTCACTTCCAGACCCTGGAAGTGACACCCTGAAATAGACATAGGAACATATTTTTGTTAAAACAGGCGACTTCATATCCATAGTCTATCTCTAAAAGGCGTATAGTCACTTCCAGATCCGGTTAGTGATACTTTGAATTAGACATGTGAACATGTATTTGTTAAAACAGATGTCTCCATATTCCTATTCTGTCTCTGAAAGGCGCATAGCCACTTCCAGATCCGGGTAAAGATATCCTTAAATAGACAAAGGAACATGTGTTTGTTAAAACAGCAAGGAACACTCGTATTAATTAGTTGCGATTACCTGGTTAGAAAAAGCACGCGACACACATAAAAAAGCTGTCATTTATCCAATATTAACAACGTGAACATTCAAAATTTCTCGGTTATTGGATCCCAACGTTTCTTGTCCGACATTCTTTTACTGCTAATTGTAAACAAACCGTATCGTATTCACTTTTATAAAGGCATCATGTGGACGTGTTACAGTCTCAATTCCTCTGTGAAAGGGACTTTTAAGTACTTTTAAGTTAATTTTCAATTATTCTACAACTTGCACAATTCATGTGTTAATGAGCGCAAGTATGACTTTAACCAGGCTAGGACATGGTCACACACTCTAATCGTAGCTACTTGGATTTTTCCGTGACCTGGGAGTAACACCTCGTACATAAGTGTAGGTTTAAACATTGTGTTTTATTTGTCCCGGCAAATAACACGTTTCCCGTATATGTCGGTGTTGAGTAGTTCAATGTATAGAATGTATAGGAAAGCGTTGGATATCTTAATCAAATGACGACAAATGACCGCCGATGGCTAGATTCGAACTACGGTCTTTCGGTTGAAAACCAGGTGCATTAACAACTTATCGCACAAGCAACCTATGGTGCCCTATTCATAGGCAATCGCAACATACTAACAATTTATGTTGATTAACCCACTCGAACAATTAACAGTTTCACACTCAAATACCTTGTTGTTGATTATCTTTTAATTTGTTTTAAGGTGTTAACGCCGTATCAACAACTTTTCACTTATTTAACGGCTTTCCTGGACCAACCAGTACTAGGCTAGGGCTCTTAAAGGACTTGTCAAATGTCACTCCTGCGAAACCAGAGGTGTTAGTGGGGCTCGAATCCGGGACCCCAAGTTCTAAATCCGCCCGCCAACTTAACCACTTGGCCAAGCAGGATCCTTCTATTTTAATATTTTTCTTTTTCATATGTAATACAAAAAGAAGATATAGTGAAAGCATTCAAGTGAATGCAATACAAAAATACAAAAGCATTTATTTCAATTATAGATATATTTTTAAATGGTATTATCCATTATCAGTTTAATTATCTCTATTTTTAATTCAAAACCTATTTCCTTACGCAGGCATATAGCCGTGTTTGTCTGACGGGAATGTGTGTAACCACGTGTCGTAGACGGTGCTCCTTCCGGCCGCCACTTCCGTTTGGTTGGGATTCGGAACGCTCTTGGTGGCCTCGTACAACACCTTATGGATTAACGGTGTACCCAGGGCACGCAGTGAAAAATTGCCTGGAATCGAAAACTATAATGGAAAGACCAAATTGACTAGAAATTCGAACTTTTCACCACCCTTAATCACCTGGTACCGTAAAAACTAAACAGTTTGCGATTAAAATTTGCGTAAGTTCAAAACAACGTTCCCCATTATTTCCCTATCAGGCTAAGCGATATTGCAAAGAAACATGTCATTGGAATCGTTTCCAATGATGTGTCACTTTACAATATAGTGCTTTCATTGAAGAAACTATCCATGTTTATCAATTTTGTTTTGCTTAGATATTTTCCTTAAGTCGTTTAGTAAAACGGTACCCTGGAGTGACACTACTTTTTATGTAATTGAGGAGGTGGCTGTACAAAACGAGATAGTTTTGAAAATCAATTTTGAAAACTTAGAAATAATCATTGTATGCTAGGCATTTATATTACTTTTTCATTTTTCGGGGGTTTGGTGTCGGGTTGTAGCAAACATTTTAAACCTGTACTTTGTTGGTTATTTCGAACTCCTTGCTCTAGGGAATATCTAAAGATGACGGTTAACTTCGCTGACCTCTGTATTTCGGTAATTAAGAATATAGGGTGGTAAAAGGAAATTACACATAGAAGGAATCTAGATGACCTTGCCCTGGTTTATTCAGTGTTTCGAGTGAATGGATAAGAATTTGATGGAGCAGAGCATTCAGGCGACTTGAGGTTGGTGTTTCCATCGACTTGCTTGACGCTGTCCCAATTGCGACATTGTTTGAACACCCAATTCTTATTCTTGTATGTGGACATAGCAAAATGCCTAGGGTTCTGATAAAGCTACGTATAATCAATTATATAAAACATTTGATTAATAGTTTGGCTTTACTAATGTGCAAACAATATGAACTTTTACATACAATCTTTTGAAAAAATTTCGCATTTTTCGTATTCGATTAAGTGTCTTATTGGATTTCAAAAAGCTCAAACATCAAGTATAGGGGTCCTGTATGGCCGAGTGGTTAAGGTTTGCGGACTTATAACTCGGGGTTCCGGGTTCTAGCCACACCGACACCACTGGTTTCACGGAAGTGAGCGTTGGCCAGCCACTTTAGAGCCCTAACATAGCACATGTGGATCCATAAAAGCCATTACATAACTGAAGAATTGTTGTTACGACGTTAGACAACATACAACCAAGCAAAAACAAGTGTAATAGTTACCTTGTACAGCGATATCGACGTTCAAATATGCAACAGCCCTAGCTCCCAGCGTCTTTGTGTAGTGCTGAAATAATCAAGAGTCTTTCTGTTGATTGATTTGTCTTAATCAAACACCACTTTTTTTTTATTCTTTCTTCTAAACGTCGATTGTGAAATGGTTTTTTGAACTTGCGTACTTGACTCTCGACGCTGCTTAAAGCATACATAACCTGTGCTGAAGGTAGTTAATGAAAAAGTCACAAGGTACACCGCTTTCGCCATGAAAGGTCTATTACACACAATATTTGAAAAAATATCAAATGAATGCTGTCTTTTTGGCACTGATGATGATGATGATAATCACGTAGTAGAACAGCCCGTATCCAGGGTTAATGGTATACATGTTTTGAGAACTACTTTTTTGACCCGAATGTTTGGATTTCCCCGTCTAATAAGCGATTATGTAAGCAGCATGTATTCTAATATTTACAGCATGAGTAAATTGGTCAACGTATTGTGATTGACTAGCGGTCGAGGTTCAACACAAATTACGATTTAATGGTATGTTTTGACAATTTAATATGTGTCATTTATAATTTAACCAAAAGTTTGTTTTGTTTACGGGAAATATTCCCCTCGCTAACATGACCTGCGTATAAAAAAGATAATTTACCCACCTCCACCCACTCTGTGGAGCCGATAAGCCCGTACTCTTCGGCTCCCCAACTGCAGAATAGAATAGATCGTCGAGGACGCCATCTACCTATGGTTACAAAAGTAATTGTATAATTGTATCGATCAAAATTGTAGTATAGATGAAAACAAACTCCTTTTGACTGATATCAAAAATATATCACGAGAATGTGTTGTTATCAGGTTGGAAAAACGAGTTCGAAGAACGAGTTTTTCCTACATGACAACAACCCATTCAAGTGACATATTTTTTATATCAATCAAATGAAGTTGATTATTCTATATACAGTCTAACTTGTGTTAAGCAGCCAGCCTTTTAAGCAGCCAACCTACCTTAAACAGCCACTACAAAAAGTCCCATTGTTAGATTTATAGTGTTAATCAATTTGTGTTTAGCAGCCAACCTGTCTTAAACAGCCAATTTGCTCTGTCCCATAGGCTGGCCTCTTAACACAAGTTTGACTGTACTCTTTTTCACTGCATACAAGTTAATATGCCAAATTATCTCCATAAACGCCAAAGGGAATATAGAATGGGAGGAGCGAAGCAGCTAACCACGCCAATGACGTCATATTCACGCATATGGAAACATTTGGGTGTACACATTTTTTAGTGCCGTGTGCAAAAGCGCGATCATCGCTTTTAAGAATGGACGAAAAAAGTAGTTCGATCAAAACTGATATCGTCTCTAGGGATGATATGACTTTTTGATATCATAACTAGTGACAATATTCACTGTGACAAAATTGAAAATGAATACACTGAGGAATCCCAGTATTTTACTTATAGGAATAAACTAAAGTTGACTATTTCACTATGTAGTGTCCCTGTGCAAGACGTATTTTCTCCCCTTGTACAACTTGATTACTGTGGAAGCCTTTACTTGAATAATGTTGAAAATAAGTTGTAAATATTGTATCCGTTTTTGTCAATTGTATCAGACACAAACAGACACAAATTATATTGTACTTTACGCCGCTCGCTACAATGACTTACACACGTTTTTCTTTTTCACTTTTATGTTTTCTCACACGAATGATGCCAAAATCCTCACAGTAATGAAAATCCCTTGGCTACTCTGCATCGATAACTGCCACTTAAAGATTTTCACCAATATTTAGATAAGATTTAAATAATGTTATTTATTTTTTACCTTTTTTTGGTCGTCTTGTATTTTTTTACGAACTGTGTATAAGAAGAAGTCTGTACAGCTCACCTGTTTTCACTAGGTTTCCCATCACTCGGACCAACTCTGACATCACCGCCGTACCACTGGAAGGGTCAAGAGCGCCGAAAACCCACGCGTCTCTATGGTTACCAATAAGCACGTATCGATCTAGGAATGGTAAACAATCAGGTCACGTGACAAAAAAGCTGTCAAATGTTTCTTTTCTATACCACTTAACGGGTCGTCCCAGATCAGTCAGTGAGACAAACATAGATTGATCTAGGGCGACACTTTAAAAGGACTGTATCACACAGTGAGATTCATTTCTAATAATAATAAAGAACAATATAGATCTAGATTTCTTAAGTAACATATGACTAGATTATTGACAGCTTTCCAACCCCGCTCATAACCATGCAGAAAAGATATATTCATATTGCAGATATTGCAAACCGTTTTAACGGTTTGTTTTATAAACAACCATCTAAACTTAGAATAAGAGGCGGTAATTTTAGATATCATTGTCACGTGGGTCTTGACCGTTCGTGTCAGGCGCACGAGAGAGAATTCCTGTGTTTATTTATAACTTGGCTTTCCTATAGAAGCACTGACTGACGTGAATGATCAGTCCACACTTTTTAAGTAAAACACGGGATTTAGGCAACTTAGAAGTAAATTAGAAATATACTTTAGTTAAAAGATAAAATATGTTATATGAAATTGTTGAGGTTTATAAATCTATGAACAAGTCCCTTTTAGTAAGGCACTTATCAAACACAGTTTGTAATCTGAGCATTTCTTCTATTCGATTTTATTCATTTTGATACATCACGATAAGAACCTTGCTTTTTTTTATTTTGTTTGACCACACGTCAACAGAATGCTAGTTATGTATCGCAATGCC
This sequence comes from Cerastoderma edule, assembly GCA_947846245.1. Lineage (NCBI taxonomy): Eukaryota > Metazoa > Mollusca > Bivalvia > Cardiida > Cardiidae > Cerastoderma > Cerastoderma edule. Next base: position 16,841,012 of record OX401404.1, read on the forward strand.
CGATCCGTGGTTTAAAGAGGATGATTCCAAGCTTAACAATCCACATGGATGGTCAAATCGGGAAGAACACTCGATGAGTTTGTAAGCAAGCCGTGGTGCTATCTCGCATGATCAAAAGCTGATGAATAAATCACACTGTATTAAATTGCATGAAAAAATAGTTGTATTTAGGGATGAATAAGAAAGGCTAGCATGTCAAATACGCCTTTTAATTTGTTCTCTTTTACAATCGCAAGCGGCTCTGTTTAGGTCAGTGATCCAGGGATAGGGCGTTGGCACCAGGACACGAGAGATGTGGGTTCGAATCCTGTGAGGAGCGGTATCCACCTTGCGAAGTTTCATTAATCCACCATCGACACGAGTACTGGTCATGTCTCCAGAAAGCAGAATCGAGAGTGATTAATCCAAGTTGTAAGACCTTGATGCACATCGATGTAAAATTTACATGTTTGCACTAAAGATGTAAGAACGTGATTCACAATCGATGTAAAATAAACATATTTGCACCAAACATGTAAGAACGTGATTCACAATCGATGTAAAATAAACATGTTTGCACTAAACAATTTTAAGCTTATCAGTATTTACCTGGTTCAATGCTTCCCTTCAATATTCCTATGGTGTTATAAGTTATAACGGATTTGCTGCTTGTTGTCACATGGATATGCGCTCGCCTTAAACAAAGAGATTTCTATTTTATCTGAAACAACAAGCTGTTTCACAAACCGTTTGCAGACGACATATAGAACTGTTATACAAGAAAAGATGTGGATCTATCCAGCTGAATCGTTTGTTTAAACGCGATAAACACATTATCATATAACACCACATTTTCTCGTCTTTCATTATTGGGATTTACATCGCGTAAACACTATTTAAGTTATGGTGCGATGTCCGACTCTAAATGATGAATGATAGACCAATACCTAACTGCCCATAAGGGCTAGTCAATCTGGGTAGAACCATCGGCACTCCGTAATTCAGTCTCATAAAAATTCAATTGCTGACACATGGATTTGATCCCACGCGGAGAGGGGCCATGATATTTCAAGTGTTGTACTGTAACCACTGGGCAACGTAGCGCTCCCGTATTGGACTTAAACCGGTTAAAGTGAAACTAATCCTATACGATAAGACATTTTTCAGAATACCCTTTTAACAGAATTTTCGGAAACACTGGTTTAGATATATAATTGGAGATTAAGGTTCATTCTCATCATTTGCTTCAAGAATCGCAAACGTGTCACACAAAGCAAACTCCGTTACTAATTTTGATTGCGTGTCTCAACAAAAAGTACAATACCAGTTTGGAGTGTTGAAGGTCCCGCCATATTTGTACGTCACATTCATTCCCCCTCGCCATTCAGCGATCACCTCATCCCCTCCCATTGCCCTGAAAATATTCATGATTTTGAATTAAAGTGAATTTCAATGGCGAAAGGTATGTTGCATTCACATACATAGCCTGTGATACAAGTAAAATCGAAACCCTGTTTGCGTCGAGCGGTTTCAACATAAGAGGGGTGTGTTTAAATTTTCGAAGTAGAATCTCCTTTGAACTCTAATAATGTTGCTTTGGTCACGTAAAGCCGAATAAAGCTTAACTAAACATAATATCCAACTTGTCGGTCACATAAAGTTAATCAACAGTCTAATGAGTGAGAAGTCGGTTTTTAATACAACCTCATCGCCTTTATATTTACTCGATGCGACATGTGTCTTTTTACATATGGTTTGAAATATGTATAACATGTACAATATGTATAAACACATACACTAATCACATTAAAATCTGTTGACCAATAATATTCTGATAACTATTGTTATGAAGACTAGTTGCAAAATTAATGAAGTTTTTATTTGTTTTAATCAATTGTTTTATTTTTCTGTCATTATGGGATGCATTGCTCGTTTTGGGTTGAGGAAATACCACTATGTTATTTCCCACAATGGCCAATGGCCGGTCAATAATACAAGGCGGGTAGAACCATCAACTTTAGAGCCCAGGTGTAGGAAAGACAAGTGTTGGTATGGCGTTATACACCATACCAACAAATATACAACCATCGACATTCCGTCAGTCAACCGGGAGGCTACCTCTCATCAAGTGAACAGATGGTTGGTGTCGTGAATCGGAAACGTTATCGGGCAAGGCTGAGACATATTATACGGTGAGCCGAAGGCGAAACGGATAATAATCCGAAGCCGAGCCTGATAATTTTTCACATTCAAAGACACCAACCATCTATTCTATTTATCCTGTTACCTTTATGTAATATTTCAAACAAACAAGATGTTAATAAAACACGAGAAAAAAGGAAAAAAAATAAGTAGAGAATGATGTAAACATGACGTCATGTCGTTCTTATGACGTCATGATTCGTCACGTGCATGTGTTATATGGTTAGTGCCGGATATCACAAATGTTATACGGAACCTAGTTGTCGGTCCCAAAATGACACTAGTGACAGGATAAAAACACAAAGTGAAAGAGTTTGCGTTAGTTTTGAACCAAGTTATTGAGATATAACTAAGTAGCTGAATTATTCAATTCATCCTCTAGAACAGTTTGATAGCTGTCAGTATGGTGTTGAATGCGTATCAACAATTTTCCAGTTATGCAACGGCTTTTCTGGATCCACCAGTACCAGGCTGTGGCTCTGAGGTGACTTACCAAAGGTAATTCCAACCATGGAAACCAGAGGTGTTGGTAGGGCTCGAAACCGGGACCGAGGTTCGAAGCCCGCCACCTTAGCAACAGGGCCTTAGTGTAATAGGTAGAGAGTAGTCTAAAACAAGACAATTCGATATTCTATTGGAATCGATATCGGCTTGGAGGACCTTTGGTCCCTGGTTCAAATCCCGCTAGTACGGGTCGGCATCATGGCAAGCCATTGTACAGCTAAATGTCAAAATCTAAGTACACATGAAGAACGAATAAGTGAATGATCCTCATCAATCAATTTGAAACTTGAGACTTTACGATGACAAAAATATAAAGTAGAGATACATTGTTTAGTACATGTATATGTACTGTTGAACTGAGACGATTCCATAGTCGCCAAACTGTTATTTGATCTTTTATCATTACTTTGTACGTACCTTTCTTTTTCTATGGAGGTTTACGCTTACGCCGTTGTCAACCCTTTTAAAGATTATCTTTTGGGTGTACCTCCTCAATTCATACGCTTTTGGTCGCAACAAATAGTCTTTCGGCGGAAATTGTTAATAAGTTAAGAATTGCTCTGCTTAGCAACATACCTCATTAGTTCAATAGCAATTCCGTAACCAATCGGATGACACGGAATCTTGGGCAGGTAAAAACTCCCGTCTATTTCTCTAAACGCCGTCTCTGAAAAGAAGACAAATTAAAGAATAAACCAATTAATAGAAAGACGGATTCCTATAAAGGTGTTGGTATCTAAATGTATACATGTATACTTCTAGCGCTTCCTTGTCTAGTGAGGATTCGCAGCAAATGATGTAACAGTAGATCGTATTCATCTAATGATTCCGAAGTTTTCGATCCATACCTCCCTCAACACGTTTGCAGATGTGTCGAAAAGAGGTTTATTTTCCTCTTATGTTTGTTATTTGTCTCTGAATTAAGACGGTTTGTCAGTCAGCGCCTTAAGGTAGAAAACCCATAATCCACCCTATATACCGGTCGGGATCTGAAATATTCGGTCTCATGTCCCTCATTGACAAATGTGGCTATTTCTTAAAAAATCCATTGTTTATTTTATTACTACCAATCACCCTTTCTCAGGCGTTTACAAGACTTATACGGCAAAATGATGTATGAAAAAACACAAGGAGACAGAGAGATGCACCAACTCGATTTTAGACAGCCAGACCGTAAAATGCACTAGTATTGTAACGTATTTACATAGTAACTCAGTAACTCGCATCACCATCTTTAAACTTCATTTAGTTGTTAATTGGATAGTTATTCAGAACACGAGTCTCGTGTGTTCATATCCCAACAAGAGTGAACGCCACTTTGGGACTTTTCATTAATTCACAAGATGCAAATACTGAGATTCAAGAAGCGTAATCGAGATTAATTGGTATATGTTTAAAGCAATAATTATTGTACCCCAATCGCTGTCAAAATAAATTGTTTAAACTGAAATTAATCTAAGCGTCTACCAATTGAAGGATAATCTGCCGTTTCTGGGTCCCCGTCTCCGGTGTAAACAGTGCCACGCTGGGCACCAGAGGGCGGAAGCCACCAGTCATTCGGATAGACTTGGTTAATATCGCCTCCAGTATAGTCCTCTGGATCGGAAAACAGAATGATGCCGATTGCTCCGTTAGTTTCCGCGTGGTGAACCTGTAAATAAGAACAGATTTGCTTCTATTCATCCATATAGGCTAGTGAATCGGAGAATAGCTCGAACTTGTTGCAAAAGGATTAATCTATAGATTATCAATGTGATAAATCACAGGAAAATGTTGCAAATCTAATTCCTTTCTCAAAATTAGCAAATGAAATTCGAAAGTTCGGGGAGGAGGTCAACATAATCGGTAATGGTACTAACGTTCCACCATACCGGAAAACAAAACACTCATTAATAAACAGATCGATCAAATACATGAAGTTAAATACTAGAATACATTCATTTGTTGCTTTGTTCGTTAATTTCTCCGTTCATGCATTTGAAGAATATCCATCGTACTCTTTTGATAACTGTATGTTACCGAACGTTTATACGAAATATTCTCTGCCACACACATTGCTCCTTTGGAAATAGATGTATTCCATCTTCCGTTGAATTTAAATGGTTTTGTTTCCAATATGCATTTAACTTCTTAAGATTTGAAATGTTCTCTTCTTTCTTTGTCCACTCTGAACACATTGTAAAATACAGTTGGTTACTTCAAAATTTGTAACCCAATCTCCTGTAAAAATTCACACTCCTCCGTTATTTTTATCTTACCTTATCTCCTCGAAATATTTTTCCATATCTCGCAATCACTATTCTACCCGTGACGTTAACGGACACATCCTTAAGATAGAGAAAATCTTCTACTCGGCCATAGTTGACATAAACTAGGTCCCCCTGAAACATAGACAAAGACACATGTATTACATTCGTGACATCTGTTACATAAACAATGTCTTTCTGACACTCAAATGCGTAAATGTTTTAAATATATTACATTCGTTACATCTTTGTCATAAACAATGCCTTCCTTTCTCATAAACAAATCTGTATTACATGCGACACATCTTTTGCATGTACCATATTTTCATAACGCACAACTTTGTAAATGCATAACGTTCGTGACATCTTTAACATAAACAATGTCTCCCTTTAACATAAACGAATTTATATACCATTCATTATATCTTTTACCTAACTATTGTTTCCCTTCAACATAAACGAATTTATATTACATTCATTACATCTTTTACATAAACAATGTATCCCTTAAACATAAACACATTTTAGAACATGTGTCACATCTTTTGCATGAAAAGGGTCTTTATAAACCCGCAAATACGAACATGTTTTATATTCATTACTTTTGTTACACCTTTTACATAAACAATGTCTCCATTAAACATATAGAAATTTGTATAACATTTGAAACATGGTTTTTAGATTAACAAGGTCTCCATTAAGCATAGAAATATTCGAATGTTTGAAAGTCGTATCATCTTTTATATAAACCAGGTCTTCCTATATCATAAACAAGTATGTACATGTGTTGTATTCGTATCATCTTTAGTATAAACCAGGTCTTCCTAAAACATAAACAAATATGTATTACATTCGATCCACCATCTTTTTTATAAAACAAATCTCCCAATACTTAACATAAACAAATATGTACATGTATTACATTCGCTACATCTTTAACATTAAACAGGTCTTCATGGACATAAACAAATTAATATGTACATGTATTGCATTAGATTGTTCATTTTTATAGACCATGCATCACCCCTCAACATAAGCATATATGCAAATGTTTAACATCGGACCCATATTTTTTATAAACTATATCTCCCCTCAACATTAACATGTATGCAAATGTTTAACATCGGATCCATATTTTTTATAAACCATATCTCCCCTCAACATTAACATGTATGCAAATGTTCAACATCGAATCCATATTTTTTATAAACCATATCTCCCCTCAACATTAACATATATGCAAATGTTTAACATCAATAAAACATTTTTTTATAAACCATATCTCCCCTCAACATTAACATATATGCAAATGTTTAACATTGGATCCATATTTTTTATAAACTATATCTCCCCTCAACATAAACATGTATGCAAATGTTTAACATCGGATCCATATTTTTTTATAAACTATATCTCCCCTCAACATTAACATGTATGCAAATGTGTAACATCGGATCCATGTTTTTTATAAACCATATCTCCCCTCAACATTAACATGTATGCAAATGTTTAACATCATATCCATATTTTTTATAAACCATATCTCCCCTCAACATTAACATGTATGCAAATGTTTAACATCGGATCCGTATTTTTTATAAACCATGTCTCCCCTCAACATTAACATGTTTGCAAATGTTTTACAATGAATGGATCTTTTTTTTTATATAACGTATCTCCCAACATAAACCAATATGCACATGTTTTACACACAACAGTCCCCCCATAGGTAAACACATGTGTACGAGACACCATATCAAATCCGGTTTTGTATTGATTGGTAAAAGGACAAAGGGCAATATTACAGATAATTTTTCTTGACCTCATATTTCCACATTTCCACACAGTATGACGCACGCTGAAACTTTCCTCTTTCAAAAAAAGATAAATACTTTAAAAAAAAATATGAATGAATAATTAAAATGAATAAAAGAAAAAAAATAACCAATCAACGCTTACCGTGATATCTCCGGGAGCCGAATACGCGTTAAATGGCGGCACAACATTCGTCTTATTCTCTTCCGGGGTAAGAAACGGCTCTCTAAGGTCCGATTTGTACTGTGTGGTATTATTTCCATCCACAAGCTCGACATAATTCAAATCAGTCTCGTTTGGGTAGGACAGCATCACGTGGTATGGTGTCATAGTCACGTGATCCAACCCGTCCTTCAGCCATTGGTCCTTCAAATCTCGTCCTAGTTCGTGATTTGTTTCCTGGCCTGCAATGTGCGCCTCCGCAGTAAGTTTCCTACAAACAAATAACAATGGGTTTGTCAATGTTTTTTTGTATTAAGTCGGGATTTTGGTTGCTTAACCCTTATAGTGCTGGAACCGACTTTATGCTTATGCAAATGGACGGCTGGCCTGGTAAATTAAGCAGATATTTAAGGTTTTTGAAAGCACAGGCCAAACAATTATATTTGTAGAAGATCACCGCGAAGATGTCGCGAATTTCAAAGTGTTTCAGCGCGGAACATATTTTGAGCAAGACTATTCTAGAAAGTTCCTACAATATGTAGTTTATTTTAACTTAGTATATATATATGTTGACTCTATTACATGTAATGAAGTACCCCTGAACACCCAACCAGCAATTACAGTAACAGCATGCCCCCACCTCTCTTTATACTTTAACATGTTAGCATATTTTAGCAACGGTGACATGCAATAGTCCATTATATCATGTTACCCCCTACTTAACAAATACATGCTCTTACTTAGACGCACAAGAAGTCTTTTTGAATTAGCTGTTATGACAAAAAGACACATTCAATGTGAGTTTTATACTTTATGAGTGGTATTCCCTGTTGTCTTCAAATAGTTCCTATCAACAGGGCGTAACTGTCCCATCGCATATGAAACCAGACGTATGTTTTAACCCATTACCAAACAATAAATACATTTTACCAATTTGTTGCAGGAGACCCAGGAAAACATTGGGGGAAAAGGAAGAAATTGCTAGTAAATACCATTTTTTATTTTCCCACATAGTTTTATACCCAATTAGAAGATTTTTGTCAAACTTCATCACATTCTGAAATGTCGTCTGCAAACTCTTTGAATTTTGGACAGTCGAAAATTTTGCGTTTCGTAAAGGGTTAAGACGCAATTACAAACCTTAAATTTTCCCTTATGTTTTCGCTGCTGATGCCATTGATTAACATATCTCTAATAGCTGGATCACCATCTTCAATCAGAGCTTTTGAAACATCCGGAAGAAACACTCCATCCCTTACTTCCGGTTTATTGTCCGGACATGCCGCAAACCGACCAATCAGAATGCCGATAATGAACGCTGCTATGGCAACAGTTACGCCCCCTATGATAAGACATCGGGTGTTTCCGTAACGTTTCGTATAGATTCCGTCTGTAGATCTGTATTCCTGCATCATCACTGTTTATTCATTCAACTGCCTATCCTGTGAATAATAGATAATTAAATAACATTCACACCTTTGAATAAATTTCCTATTTTATCATGGCTTTTATATTGTTTGAATTCAACGTCGCCGATTAAAATTATACCTGTGACAAGACGCTTAAATAATATGCTTTATGAATCCCATCATCACTAGCTAAATGATGTTCCTTGCCAAAGGCCATGGAGATCAATGAATGTATTTGTTCTTGGACTAAACAATCTATGGAATTTTTTCTGCAATCGCAGAAAAATACATACATCATGTGTTCCTTTAGATATTACCAATTATGGGGAAATCATTTTTTGAAAAAACAAAACAAAAAAGAAACCAAGATATTCCACCAACCTTGAACAAAATTAAATTTCCAATATCAATTACATATATTTCAACAACAAAAAAAATACAAAATAAGATGTCTATGTTTGTTATATCGCCTGCTGCAAATGTTGCGTAACAGAGATAGTGTAAATGCAGCTACATCATGTATGTACAGTCAAACTTGTGTTAAGAGACCAGCCGTTTAAGACAGGTTGGCTGCTTAACACAAATTGATTTACACTATAAATCTAACAATGGGACTTTTTGTAGTGGCTGTCTAAGACAGGTTGGCTGCTTAAAAGGGTGGCTGCTTAACACAAGTTAGACTGTATACATGTTATCGTGCATACACATTAATTACGCTGTCTACATAACACAACGGCTAACTCGTTCTGCATGCAATATACACTTCGAGCACACCCTTAGGCTAATATCAATATACAGACATGCGCCATAAACACAACTAGAATGCATGAGACCGCAATATACCGTTAACAACTATCATGTATTTGGAGAGGATCTTTATCTTTACTAAGATTTAAATCGTGTAAACAGTTTTTAACTTATGTTGCGATTCACGGTCAGTATCTATTTATTTATTTAACTTAATTTCCTACTGTTTCTGGAGAGTTTAAACGAGACGTTTTACCAATAAGGGAAAAGTAAAAAAAATATATAACAAATCATGCAGAATTACATAGTACAAGACATTAATGAACAAAACAACGCATAATTCCGCGAAGACTTCAATTAAGAAACATGAGTAGTTGGCCTATAAGCTATGGTCAGTCTAGAATATAATATAGTATAATATAACTTAACATGTAGATATCCACGCATGCATAGACGCATAGAGAAAAGCACCAAAATTAAAAGCCCATAAGTGCTGATCATGCCGGGTAGATCCGTTAGTGAGTAAGTATTCCTAAGTCTACCGAGAGATATGGATCACCTGGACTACCGGGGTACGATCTCTCATGCATATCGAAATGCTGTGACTTAGATTAGTGGAGATAATCGTCTTTATCATGAAGGAACGATCTATCACGATCAGCCATTTTTGTCACATCGAGCTCTTCAGTCTTCTGCTACTGTAGCATAGAACTTGAAATATGACCTGAAGGCAAGATGACGTGCATCTATACACCCTTAAACGATATTCATTCGAAGTCAGGGGCCCGTTTTACTAAACAACTTACGGAAAATATTTGCGTAAGTCAAAACTGATAATCACGGATAGTATCTTCAATAAAAGTACAATATTGCAATGTGACACGTCATTGGAAGCGTCTCGGAGAGACGAATCCAATGATGTGTCACTTTGCAATATTGCTTCATCCAATATTGAAATAAGAGGAATTGTTGTTTTAGACTTACGCAAATCTTAAGCGTAAACTGTTTAGTAAAACGGTACCCAGGTGCCTCCGTGACTTAGTGGTTATATTAAAGAACTTGAATTCACACGGCCTTTTGGGTTCAAATCCTAGTGATGGCATTTTGATTGTCATGAGAGGCAGTCTCCTCGCCTACTTGTAACGGCATGCCGATGGTTCTTTCTGACTTGACCAGACTTTATGAGCAGCCGGACATCGCAACATAACTGAAATCATGTTGACGCAATGTAAAACCCATATAAAGACAATCCAAATCAGTGGGACAAATTGACAAAGACATTACGATAGATTAAAAGGATGTGTCACAAAAGGACGAACGACTGATAAACCTCGCAGGATGACATTTACAGAGAATCACTTTACCTTGATGACGTCAGTAATGGCTTCATGAAATCACGGTGCTATATGGTTGCATCCTGCAACATGTTTGCTTACGGAAGCAACTGGCTAAATGCCTAATTAGTATCAAATGGAATTAACCATACGTTTGAACCACACCGACATCGGGGTACCATCATACAACGAAATTATTTTTTTTTTCCGGACAATTCCTGTTTGCATGCAACTTACTACCTCGGATTGCCCAATCTATAACTGTGTTACAGTAGTAATCGCTGCAATAAAGATCATCTGTATATTTTCTGTGCGGTTGTAAACGGGGTTGGGCGGCTGTCAAAACTCTAGAATCGTACTTTTTAGAAATCTATGTTGTCATTTGTTTAGTAGAAGACAATTTATTTAAGAAAATGAAATCCCAATCTGTGACATAGCCGTGTTAATGGATATCAAATCCTTTTGTTATAATGCTAACAAACGCAGTCTGTTGCGAGAAATTGGAGGCCTTAGTTGTAGGAAAAGAATAAAGTTGCTTTAAAGCTAAGTATTTGCCAGTTATCGTCTTAAATTCAAATAAGGTGTTGGTCTTGGATAGTCTAATACGCAAGGCACGTCGCTAAGTATGTTATATGTTCATCACAAACAAGACAGTATAGTACATTTGGTTTAGGACTACGGTTAAACTAAAAACATACCGACACGCAATATTCAGTGCACGATCCAAGGCACAACATCAATCGAATCCTTGTGTATAAATGAATGTAATACATATAATGCGTCCTACCTGAGTTGATAAAACCTTAAAACCCAGTTGTGCACAGCTGTGTCTTCAAGTATAATTTATGTTTACACACACGCTCCTCGCCGCAGATTTATCCTATGCATTTTAATAGTTAAATGGGTTGACATTTTGCACACGGGTAAATACAATCGACGGGTAACCTAAATACCTGCGTGGCGAGATACTAAGGAACGACGGAAGCGGCATGGTGAACCTCTCTCTCTCTCTCTCTCTCTCTCTCTCTCTCTCTCTCTCTCTCTCTCTCTCTCTCTCTCTCTCTCTCTCTCTCTCTCTCTCCCTCTCTCTCTCTCTCTCCCTCTCTCTCCCTCTCTCTCTCTCTCTCTCTCTCTCTCTCTCCCTCTCCTCCTCTCTCCCCTCCCCTCCCCTCCCCTCCCCTCTCCCCCCCTCCTCCTCCTCTCCTCTCCCTCCCTCCCTCCCTCCCTCCCTCCCTCCCTCCCTCCCTCCCCTCCCTCCCTCCCTCCTCCCTCCTCCCTCCTCCCCTCCCTCCTCCCTCCTCCCTCCTCCTCCTCCTCCTCCCTCCCTCCTCCCTCCCTCCCTCCCTCCTCCCTCCTCCTCCTCCCTCCCTCCCTCCTCCCTCCTCCTCCTCCTCCTCCTCCCTCCTCCTCCCTCCCTCCTCCCTCCTCCCTCCTCCTCCTCCTCCCTCCCTCCTCCCTCCTCCTCCCTCCCTCCTCCCTCCTCCTCCCTCCCTCCTCCTCCTCCTCCCTCCTCCTCCCTCCCTCCTCCTCTCTCTCTCCTCCTCTCTCTCTCTCCTCTCTCTCTCTCTCTCTCTCTCTCTCTCTCTCTCTCTCTCAGGTTCAAATCCTGAGAGGGATATGGATTTTCATGAGAGGCAGTCTCCCGACTGACTTACGGAATGCCGATGGTTCTACCCGCCTTGACCAGCCCATGTGTGCAGTTGAGTATGGGGTCTTCCTCCATCATTAAGAGTCGGGCATCGCTACATAACTGAAATAATGTTGATGTGATGTAAAAACCCACTAAAAAAAAAGTTCAGAGTTGTATAAATTATGGTTCAAACCCCCATATACACTGTAACAAGGTGCATACATTGTTGTTCACACCCCTATATACTCGTCACCCAGATGTATATGTTATGCTTCAAAACCTATATAAAGTCGGTACTCAGAAGTAAAAATTATGATTCAAACCCTTATATACACGATACACATGTGTCAATATGGTAAACCCCCTATATACACAGTACCCAGGTGTTCAAACCCCTATATACACGGTACCCGGGTGTATAAATTATGGTTCCAACTCTTATATACACTGTACCAAGGTGTATTGATTATGGTTCAAACTCTTATAAACACGGTACCAAGGTGAATTGATTATGGTTCAAACCCCTATATACACGGTGCCAAGGTGTACAAATTATGGTTCAAACCCCTAAATACACGGTACCAAAGTGTATAAATTATGGTTTAAACTCCTAAATACACGGTACCTAGGTGTACAAATTATGGTTCAAACCCCTATATACACGGTACCAAGGTGCACAAATTATGGTTCAAACCCCTATATACATGGTACCCAGGTGTATAACTTATGGTTCAAACCCCTATATACACGGAACCCAGGTGTATGAATTATGGTTCAACCCCCTATATACACGGTACCCAGGTGTATGAATTATGGTTCAACCCCCTATATACACGGTACCCAAGTGTATAAATTATGGTTTAAACTCCTAAATACACGGTACCAAGGTGTTTAAATTATGGTTCAAACCCCTATATACACGGTGCCCAGGTGTACAAATTATGGTTCAAACCCCTATATACATGGTACCCAGGTGTATAACTTATGGTTCAAACCCCTATATACACGGAACCCAGGTGTTTAATTATGGTTCAAACCCCTAAAAACACGAAACGCAGGCGATTTAACAAAGATTCAAACCACTATAAACACAAAACCCAGATGTATGAATAATGGTTCAAACCACTTTATACAGAAAACACAGGCGTATAAATACTGGTTTAAACCCCTTTTTACGCTGAACCCATGTGTATGGATAATGGTTTAAACCTCTATAAACACGAAACACAGGTGTATAAATAATGGTTTAAACCACTATATACAGGAAACACAGGCTTATAAATACTGGTTCAAACCCCTATATACACAACGGAAAGGCGTCTAAATAATTGTTCAAAGCCCTATACACACGAAACACAGGCATAAAAATAATGGTTCAAACCCCTTTATACACGAAACACAGGTGTATAAACTTAGCTCAAACCTCTATATATACGAAACACAGGTGTATAAATAATGGATTAAACCTCTATATTCACGAAACACAGGTGTATAAATAATGATTCAAACCTCTATATACACGAAACACAGATGTATAAATAATGGTTCAAACCTCTATATACACGAAACACAGATGTATAAATAATGGTTCAAACCTCTATAAACACGAAACACAGATGTATAAATAATGGTTCAAACCTTCATATACACGGAAGACAAACGTATAAATAATGGTTCAAACCTCTATATTCACGAAACACAGATGGATAAATAATGGTTCAAACCTCATTTAAGAATAAAGGGGAAATGGAATGTGTTTAGTGATGAGGACTTATCAAATCACTGTATCGAGTGTGTTTTCTGCAGCGCAAAACTGTGAGATCGTCCCTTTAAATTACCAATGTCAACCATCACACATCTCTCAAACAGCAAACAAACAATGTAATAGAAACAGCAGAACAATTATTGTTTCGTATACATATTTTATTCCGCATATATAGACCTATATCATTCATCAAAAAGGTATCATCAAAGTCTCCCAAATTATCATATCATTAGTAACCCTTTAATCAGGTTTTGGAACATTGTGACAAAAGAGAAGTTGTCTCTAAAAGACTAATTTCCTCATGTAATAGCAATATAAAACATTGTCCATATTCACAACGTATCAACCTACTCGAGGAGTAATTAATACATTGAAAACCAAGCATATACAATGACCGACATAACATTACGTCTAAAAAGTATTTCTATACTTTACGGTATTCTGTCTCTGTCTTCTAAAATGCATACACATTTACTTTGTCGACAAAACAAAACGATTCTCGTGTTTTCTTCTTTGTCAGTTTCATAAAATGTCCTGCTTCTTAATAGTGTTGCTTTCCCTACTTGAATTATTGCGTCAGGAAAATAAACCGTGATATTATCATGTTGCACAGTGGGGCACATTATCGATGGAGGAAAAAACCCGAAACTATCTATTAATGTTAATCAGTGCACTAACCTATAGATCATTGAAATCCCTTAACTGGAGTTGTGTGTTATCAAAGAGCAAATAAGATTTATTTGGACACAGGATAAACTGCACATTCGATATGCCTTAGATAACTTAGAGTAGACCTCATTAAAATCCATGTTCGAAATATAAAAGAAAAAGTCATATACAATTTCCTTGAGGCTAAACTGCTCTCAACTCCACAAAGTCTACGGCACAAAAACATTTAAACAATGACATTTATGTATGAGAGAATATCATAACTACTATGTAATATAGATTATACATGTGATAATATGTGAACTATATAGCTATAAACATTTTACATTTTAAAAAGGGAATCCATGATGGCGAAATGCTTAACGTCGAGAACTAGAGGCCATTCAACCATGTTTTCATTACCGATGGTGATCAACTATTTCACTGTGAAGTGTTATTTGGCAAGACACATGTCCTAGTTTCGTTCCGGTAGATTATTCACGGAAATTGTGCTATAAAGCACTAATGTAAGCCCTGAATATTAATGGAGAACAAAAACAAAGATTATTACCCTAAAAAGAAACTAACAAAGATAACAAAACTAACGAATTTACAACGTTCAGCGTGAACACACAGACGCATGGGTTTTTAAGCGGGGTTTAACGCAGTGTGGCGTAAGAAAAAGTTATTATCATGGTTTTTCATTGTTATTTAGAAAAACAGATACAGGAGATATTCATTAGAGAATAAAGGAACACTCTTAAAAGAGCAGCCAAGACTTTCATGAGTTTCACAAATGATACAAACGGTTAATTGGCATCAATAAGATGAAAGCTTTAATAAACGAGCTGTGCCGACAGAACTATTTTATTTTACTTCGAAATTGAAATAAGTTCTAACGATGTAGATTCCGGGAAATATAACCAGCACTCCCAGCAATTTGCAGGCTAGTCCCGACATTTTCACCTCGCCACTAACTGGGATCAACACAGGACCCTCAGTTTCATCGGACGACGCTCTACCTCTGAACCACTGACAGATTCAGTTATGACATCATCCTGAATTCATGTTAAGCGAACACTCAACTTCTGTTTAACTACCCGACTGTCTTGGTGATTGTATAGCATGTTCCATTGTTTGTGTTTTTTAATAATTGATCGCCTCCATATAAGCTTTACTTTTTCAAATTCCTGACGTTTGAAAGGAGATATTTATCACACTTTGACAGTGGTCGTTCAGTGCTCGATGAAAATTTGCCGACCTCATCTAAATAGATTGTTGTATAGCATGAAGGCATTCCCTCCTTGGTCTCTTTTATCTGACGGTTTTGATACATAAGAGGAGAGGGCAAAAACATTGTTATTGCGTTTAATTTTAACTTTGCTTTATAATGATTCCTGATATTTGAAGAAAAATATTCTATAAGTAACGCATTGAATCCATCATCCTTTAGATACCCAGATTCCCTCCCCTAGCCTATCAAAACGAATTTGTGTAGGACCTAGATGGACTCCTTATTGATCACCTTTTATATGGATGGTGCCAGTAGAGAAAAAAAGACGGATCGAATTTGTCTTTCCTTGTAACAATTTAATCCCTGAATATGAGATTTAGTCTATTCTTATTTCTGTGATTTGAAAAAATATACTTTATCCAATCCTAGCCAGTGTCCTCCAGTAATCCAGAAGCTCTCCCCTGTCTCATCAAAACAGATTGCTGTAGGGACTGGAGGCACTCCCTCTTTGGTCACCTTTTTTTTACGACCGGACGGTTTCAGTACATGAAGCGATTTGGTCCCCCTGGAACATATATAGATGTTACCGTCTCTGTCTGTATCCATACCACGTGGGTCTTCAAGGTCAGCATCTCTATACTCAAACACGGGATTCCCCGAATAATCAAAACAATAAACTGCATGATCCTCGGTACAGGACTGTATGATGTGGGATCGGAGCTCGTCAACAGCCACATACCGGAAAGACTTGAACTTTCTACCTGTAGAATCTTGTGTGTAAGACTTCACTGTTTTCATCTCATTTCCGCTCACATCTACGATATCAAAGGATGGCGGAGAATCCCAGGTTACTCCTATTTGTCCGTTATCGAGACAAAGAAGGCTGTATGGTTTCTTGTCCGTTTGAAATGTTTTCACAGCTGTCAGAGTGTTGTTCTCTGTTGAGACGACGTGGATTTGTTTGACGTTTGGTACACTTACAGCTAGTTGGTAGGACTCGTATTTTAATACTGTAACCCCGAATGGTTTATTCATTTTAAGTTTTGACACTGATTTAGATTTGGTATCATACAGACAGACATGTCCACAAGCCTTTCTGTTTAAGCAGTTATCACAGAGTACTAGCTGCTGGTTCCCCGCCATCGTTACTCCTGTGTAAGTCGGGCTACGCTCAGTCACCGGTCTCACAGTATGAACGTCCGTCATCACAAAACGTGTATCCTTCATCTGGGTCAGAACATCTTCATATCTCATACAATCGTCTGGCTTTATCTCTATATCCATTTTTTCATTTTTACATGTAACTATCATTCCGTGAATGTCTTTTAGTTTATCGAGTGGTGGCCATTCCACAGATAGTTCTTTAACGTCAAGTTCACCCGTCTCCATGTCCTTTTCAAGACGTTTATATTCCTCGACCATTTCTTTCTGCAAAACAACTTTGTGTGCTGGAAGGCTATATTCACTAAGAATGTCAAGTTTATCTATATTCTGACGACAGCGTAACTTCGTACTCTCAACTCGTTCAATGATTAATCCCATTTCCTGCTCTTTAGTAGTAATCAATCGTTTTGTAGCCGCATCTAACTCTCCTTGTAAGTCATCTAAAGCTTTGATAATCTCGTCCTTTCTTTGTTTGAATAGACTCTTCGTGTTTTGTATTATTTCGGATAGTGTAATTATGTTTCCCTCGTGACCAATCCGTAGTTGCTCCAAACATTTCTCTGTTAGTTGATAATTCCGTTTCAGGCTTGATATCGTCTTATTTGCCCCTTTCTCCAAATCTTCGATTCCTAAGATACCAACACATTCTCGATGATTTAATGTTGCACATGCTCCACAGCAGAAAATGTTGTGGTTCGGGCAGTATATCTCAACATCCCTGTCTCTATGCTTTACGCATTTGATATCGACCCCTATATCTTTTATTTGGTTTGTGAGTCCTTGTTTGACACTATCAATCAAGTTATGACCTTTGAATACTTTAAACTTTCTGTGTACGTCCACGCATCCTTTACACAAGAGTTCCTGACAATCGACACAGAATTTTACAGCTCTCTTCTGTTCACCGTCCTCCATACAAGGCACACAGAGAGCGATTGAAGCGCCATATTGTTCGTCTTCTTCATTTGCTGGTATTTCCGATAATTCTTTAGCCAGCTTTTCGTTCATTGGAAATGTCTGTATCCATGCCAACGACACGTCACCATCTGGTGGGGCTGTCACGTCCTGTCTGCAAACCGGACAAGGAAACGATGTCCCAAGTTCTCCTCTGTCCTTCAATGTCGATGCATACGTAAATAAACACTCCTCACAAAAACTGTGTTTACATTTTGGCGTTGATCTTGGTATTCTAAACGTTTCGATACAAATCGGGCACATATGTAAAAGGTCTGAATCGCTCTTTTTATCCGACATTTTGATATCTGCTTGTCTACGTTTCATATGTTTTAGAATCGACCGAGTTCATTTTCCAAAATCAAAATTCACTTTCGTTTTCGATTTGCATTTATGAGTTTTCCATTAATGCTTATCAACCTAGCACATGAACTTTACACAGCCCTATTTTAAAGACACACCCGACTCCCTTCCTTTTAATAGTCTTCCATAATGAATTTTGCACATAGATTTTATATACTCGTCATCGGACGAGTTTCTTAAACAAACTGTTTGTTAATTAAGCAGAATAACTCGCACTTGGCAACCGTGTCAGTGTTGTTGAAAGGCCGGACGAATACTGCCGAATGTATCCGATTTGAACCTATTCAGGGGAGGTTACTACATACTCTTGGTCCATAGAGTAAAGTTTGTGTTATATCCCTTGGTTTTGGAAGGCAAGTCACATCTTTAAGTTAACTTGATATTTATATTCATTTGTCTTACTAAAATTCTCTGGCTGGACCTGTCTAGTCATTGATATAGTTCTATAGAAATAAATCAGTGTCTTCCCTCTAAACCCTACAGAATCTTGAGACTTTGTAAAAAAAAAAAAAGCTTACAAAAATACCGTTTATTTTCTGTCTATTTTATATATACTAATTAAAGTGTTGCTGTTAAAGTAGAATGGTTGATGAGGGTTTGATATGGCTTCTTATGTATTTACAATTCAAACCATTCACATGCATTGTTCATCTCCGCATGGGATCATACTTCGGGGGACGGCATGTGGATTTCTATTAGATATAGTCTCCTGTCTGCCTTTCTGAATACACAAGTTTCTATCCAGCTTGACCAGCCTTTACATGCTGTTGATCATGGGGGTCTTCATTCATCATGTTGAGTCTGGCATCGCTGCATAACTGGAATAATGTTTACACGATGTAAAACCCCATACGAATAAACAAAATCAAACATGAGACATTTTGAAATGTTGTCTGCAAACTTTCAATTTTGGACAGTCGTAAATTTGTTGTTTGGGAAAGGGATAAGCGAGAGATCGAAACACAAACGTCTGCAAGCATGGTATCAAAGCCTAAAGGATGTATTGACCTCACAACTGTTATTACGTAATACAACTAGGGTCACCCACACGAGTTACGCACATAGGAAATGGGAAAACAGCAGCAGAATGGTGGGATCGGACCACTTTCTCCCAGTAAGGGGTTTAACCCTTTACCAAATGCCAAAATTTCGACTGTCCCAAATTGAAAGAGTTTGCAGACGACATTTCTTCTTCCAGTTAAGTAGTTGACTCAATAGAGAGCGTTATACTACGGCATGACGGTCAGGATTAAAAGCCCAGAGGGCAATATTTACAATTAAAAACAAGTTCCAGCTATGTCTACTGGAACTGAGAAGCTGGAATGCTACTCAAGACCCCCTTAAATTCTTGCAGGGAACAAGCTGCTGCGGCTGGCGGAGGCAAGCTGTTCCAGTCTCTGATCGTTCTTGGGAAGAATGAGTACTTGTATACATCCCGGTTTGTTGTTGGTACCCGGAATGTGTGTTGACCTCTTGTTCTTATGTCTGAAGGTATGAGGTAGTTGTCTGCTGGGATGGCAACTATTGCATGCTGAATCTTGAATAGTAGAAGGAGGCGGATCTTTACTCTTCTTACCTGAAGTGGTTCCCATCCTAGGCTGTTTACCATCTGTGTGATGCATCCGGGTTGTCTGTCACTGTAATTCCTTGTGGTGAACCTTGCCGCCCTGCGTTGAACTAACCATTTATTACATATTGTAATAACAGCATTCTGACATTTCAAAGTGTAATGCGATTGAAATGTAATCTCCTGATAGGGCAGAAAGCATTGAGGGAAAAGAGAAATTGCTCGTCCAGACGACGATGTTGAAGTATGAAAACTAACATGTGTGTGGAGAAGTAGCCTTGTGTCCCAGCCCATGCATATACCCCGTATTAGGGCCAGGTGTCAGAGAAAATTTACCAGCCAGCACCCCAGGCTAGTTGAGAAATTGAGTAAAAATCATTGAGACAAAAGAAAAGATTGCTCGATACAAGCAAATTCTTCTTTTGTCACAATGGTTTCCTGGCTTGGCTAAGATTGGTATATATAAAGTGAAGTGTAGAACTTTTGGTTTTTCCCTTTCAGATAAATGCTTACATCCTATGTGGGAAGTTACGATCGGCTTATCTGATGGCGGTCAAAGAAAACAGAATACATGACGTGAAGCGAATTCTGAGAGCTGCCAAGAGTATGGGACAGAATGCTGTTATAACAATATGTAATAAATGGTTAGAACAACATGATCAGGTGAGATGAACTTTTGATAGCTCTAGGGCATGTCTCGCAAAAGGCTTGTAAGATAGATTTCCCCGTAAACGTAAATATAAAGAGGAAAGGATGAGGGTTCAATGCAATAGTATAGTAAGTGCTTCATGTTTGTGAAGCACTTTCTATAGTCTTGCATTGAACCCTTGAGGAGTACCTTTTAGAAAAGCTTTTACTTAGACATGTAAGGAATCTGATTCATTCCTGTTATCATACTTTTAAATGCATGTCTATATCTCGTTCATAGAATCAAGATTCCGTTTTAGTTTCAAGGTTTACGACAAATTTGGAAAAGTTTATGTGAAGTTATTATATAAATCCTCGTGAGACAAGTGATATGGCAATTACGATCTTGATTGAAATATTTAGAGAATAGAAGGTTGGCATTTTGATTCAAAAGTGTTATTGAGCAAAATGTAGGAGTGTTATAGTGTAAGAATTCAAAGCCGAGCTTGATGACCTTTCCTATTCAAAAACACACAACTCTCTTTTTGTATTTATCATGTAACTAGATTGAAGTCAAATGTGAAGTACATGATTCTTTATGTTTGGTAATATGTGCATTACAGCAGGTTCTCATGGTACACATCCCTTTCTTTAAAAAAATAGGATGGATTTATGAAAAGTTAATCTATACATGAAAAAATTAGAGTTTTATGTAACTTTTGTTTATTTATTTGTTTGTTTTTCCATTATTGTACAGGACTCAGTATTGAGTTTTAGAGTACATGTTCCCTGAATGACTACCAGAGCTAGGCTTGGAAATGTGTCTTGCCCAAGGACATTCCAGGGTGAAATAGTGTTGCCTTCGGGGATCGAACCCGGGATGACCGGTCTCTTGTCCCTGACACTAACAATTACACCACTGTGGATCTTATTTGAATTTGTTACCTGTTATTATTAGACTACCTTTTATCAGAGACATATATAAAATGTTGCCTATGTTTCTGCGCATATCCACTCTGTAAAAACCACTTTGAATCATTGATACAATTATGATATATTTGTGTAGTACTACACTTTGAATCATTGGATGGGTATGATATATTTGTGCAGTACTACACTTTGAATCATTGGATGGGTATGATATATTTGTGTAGTACTACACTTTGAATAATTGGACGGGTATGATATATTTGTCTAGCACTACACTTTGAATCATTGGACGGGTATGATATATTTGTGTAGTACTACACTTTGAATCATTGGACGGGTATGATATATTTGTGTAGTACTACACTTTGAATCATTGATACAATTATGATATATTTGTGTAGTACTACACTTTGAATCATTGGACGGGTATGATATATTTGTGTAGTACTACATTTTGAATCATTGATACAATTATGATATATTTGTGTAGTACTACACTTTGAATCATTGGATGGGTATGATATATTTGTGCAGTACTACACTTTGAATCATTGGATGGGTATGATATATTTGTGTAGTACTACACTTTGAATAATTGGACGGGTATGATATATTTGTCTAGCACTACACTTTGAATCATTGGACGGGTATGATATATTTGTGTAGTACTACACTTTGAATCATTGGACGGGTACGATATATTTGTGTAGTACTACGCTTTGAATCATTGGACGGGTACGATATACAATGTATTTGTGTAGTACTACACTTTGAATCATTGGACGGGTACGATATATTTGTGTAGTACTACACTTTGAATCATTGGACGAGTACGATATATTTGTGTAGTACTACACTTTGAATCATTGTACGGGTACGATATATTTGTGTAGTACTACATCCTTTCCTCGTACATGCTTCTGAAGAGCAATCCTTTGATAAATGGATATGTCATAAAATAGTAGAATTAGAGAAAAGATGGTTGGTGTCGTGAATTGGAAATGTTATCAGGCAAGGCCTAGGAATATAATATGTGAGTTGAAGGCAAATTGGATAATAATTTAAAGCCAAGCCCGATAATTGCCTATTTAAAGACACCAACCAGTCATTCTATTTATCCTGTTACCTCATGGATTTAATAGACAAGCAAAAAGTAAAGATGAAACAGAAAATACATTCTGACCGCTGTGTGCAAGGGTCACATGATTTAGTTTTAAAATGTTAAAGAGCACACACGGTCTGAAAATTACCTAGGCGACAAGAAAAAGAATCTACTATAATACTGAGAAAAAGTCAAAAACCTTTTTTTAGAGCATACAGTCAAACTTGTGTTAAGAGGCCAGCACATGGGACAATGTAAATTGGCTGTTTAAGAAAGGTTGGCTGCTTAACACAAATTGATGTACACTATAAATCTAATAATGGGACATTTTGTTGTAGTTGTTTAAGGCAGGTTGGCTGCTAAAAAGGGTGGGTGTTTAACACAAGTTGGACTGTACTAAAAACTACTGAGAGCATGAGTGGGAATAATCTAAAATACTGTTATAGCACTTGAATAAATAGATATGTATATAATCTATAAAGGAAAAAGGGTTTAATATTTCAAATGCTGCTTTTTGTACAAACTGCCTGTTTCACTTGCCAAAGTCATACTGGGGAAGATGGCTGATGCAGCAAATCATGATTGGAGTTAGAATTCCACTTGGTGTTTTAAACCAAATCCCCCTTTTAGAAATGTGTTACTGCTTTAACTCTCCTAATAAATTACTTGAGCAGTACAAACACAAAAGGGGTCTCCGTAGCCTAGTGTTTAGAATACTAGCACTAGCCCCTCTCCGCGCAGGTTCTAATCCCGGTATCTGAATTTTGATTTGCATGAGAGGCAGTTTCTTGACTGACTTACAGAGTGTTGATTGGACTATCTGGTTTGACCGGCCATTTTGGGTAGTTGAGTATCGGGTTTTCCTCCACCATTAACATCGTGCATCGCAACATAACTGAAATAATGTTGAGGCGATGTTAAACCCCCATACAAATAACATGAAACAAACACAGAAAAGTTGCAGAATCACCTGTCACATACTGCTCATATGTATTCTGCATATTATCAATCTCATAGAGGTTGTGACTTACTCATTTGTTATCTATTAACCCCAAGTTTTCAACCGTCCCAAAATGAGAGAGTTTGCAGACAACATTTCAAAATGTCATGCAATTAGAAAGCTATCTTCTGATAGATTAAAAAACATTGTGGGAAAAGGAGAAATTGCTCTTTAAGAGCAATTTCCCCTTTTCCCACAGTGTTTTCCAGAGTCGTCTGCAACAAAGTGGTTAAATGTCATTATTGTTTGGTAACGGGTTAAACCAATGTTAATGTCTATAGTCTGCAACTGTCAAATGGTACAAAAGATTGTTCATTAAAGGCTCATAAAAGCAGACTAATGCTATATCAAACTATTTCATTTGGTAAACTTTTGGTCAGATTGAAATAGTTATCACCAAAGAAAAACAGTAACACAAGGAAAATATGAAATCCAATGAGAAATAACCATGATCAGCAAGGTTAACCCTTAAAGTGCTGGGTCATTTCTAAAAATAGATTTTTGTGTTGTCTGCCTTCCAAAACCTTAAATATCTTCTTTATTTCAATGAGGAAAGATACTCAGAGTAGCAAACAGGCTAGATCACAGGTCAGCCGCCAATTAATTTGGCGGCTGGCCTGTATCTTACCTGTTTGCATAAGCATGAAGTTGGTTCCAGCACTATAAGGGCTAATTATTCACATTGCCTTATATATATTCTTCATCTCTGTCCTGTTTATTTGATACACAAAATATGAACCAACCAATCGGAATTAATTATTTGAAATACGTTAACAAACAGGTTGTGGATAAACATAAAGGAAATTGGAGACACATATATTTCAAGCACTGCATAACTTATGTTAAAGGAGTTTATTAAATAGGGTCTCAAAGCATTCATAAATTAATTTTCTTGATTTTTATGGACATAATAAAAGAACTCCATATAATTTTTCATTTATTTATATATACTGATATACTTTCATGTACCTCTAAAGATAAAAACTTTTACAAAAGGAATTTCTAGTTATAAGGTGGTGAGCTATTTCTTTGAATGATTATTATCTGCTTGATGAACAGAAGGTATTCATGATTGAGGTTTAAATTACAAGTGTGTACTTCTCTAAAAAAATTTATTGAGATTTGTATTTGCTCATGTAGATGAGTGCATTGTTTAAAATGTAATAAATTGAATATAGATTTGAATATAAATCAACAGGAACCATATAAGATAAATTTATTTGGTATTCAACAGTGTTATGGTCAAAGAAGGGTATATATTGTTCTTTATTTAACCATTCCTTAGCATATGCTAATGCAAGCTGATTAGCGGCAGATTATATAAGAAAAATCATTGCGATAAAAGGAGAATTGTGAGCATCTTTCTCCTTTAGTTGCAATAGCTTCCGGCAAATAACACATAAATAACAGGTAAAAAGCTTTTCTTCTGAAGCTTATCAGTAATTGCTTTCAATTTGGTCTGCCCTAATCAGTCAGGTTTAAATCCCAGCACCACCTGATCTGGATTTTCATGAGAGGTAATCTATCAGTTGAACTACAGATTGTCGAAGATAACCTTCACCTTGACTAGTCCTTAATATGGACTGTTAAGTTTAGGGTCCTCTTTCATCCTCGAAACTAGGAATTGCATCATACATGCAATAATGATGATGTGATGTAAAACCTGTATAATGATATTATAATTATCGATTTTGACCATTTTAATCTTCCATAGTCGTGGTATTAGGTATATAATTATAAGGTTAAGTGGTTTTCACTGATGCTGGAGTTTCTTGATGGTTAATTTTCAAATGCTGTATTGTAATGCCAAGGAAATGACAGGAATCATGTAAAGGTGAAGCAGATGCTGTCATGTTTGCTGAGATTGAAAAGGGATTTTCAAACAAAACGAGATAATTGGGTATTTACATTAACATTGTAACCCTTTACTCCATAGTGCCTAACTTTAAAGCACCCACTGTATAAAAGTATATAAATCAATTTGACAAATGAATAAATTGCTCCTAATGAGCAATTTATTCATTTGTCACAATGGTTTAAATGTAAAACTATGAACGAAATTTATATTTTGTATTGCTATTCATCATCTACTGCCTTTGCTTTCAAAGTGCATCACTCATCAAGTCCCTGATGGGGAAATGGGTTTAAGGTAGAATACCCTTAACCCGCCATTTTGAAACTCATTCTTTCGTCGGAATACTTTGGTCGTTCTCGGTAAACAGCAGTCGAAATTGGAACTATTTGATTTGGTACAAATAGTTTCGGTGAGACAGATGTTTAACGGTTATAGTTCCGGCCCAGGCTGATGTATACAGAGAACGCCCGAAGTAATCAGATATATGGGTATTCTCCAGTAATAGATAGATAGGTTTATCAACCAATTTCTATATTACATGCTTATCATTGTTTAATTTATATAATTGTTGCCAATTGTTTTTTATTTGAATTATTAAAAGTCATAACGCCATAATTAATGAGTCCATAATTAATTAGTCTGTTTAGTGTTTAGTGTTTGCACTTGTTGTCTTTGTAGAACGACATTTCAAAGGTTCAATGCAAGACTGTAGTAAGTTTCATAAACATGAATTGCATGTAATGCATTGAACCCTCGATTTTTAATAGAAGTATTTATAGAAGGAAGAGTTTGGTAATATTTTAAAGGCAATGCAGTCAACTAACCTTTTTTTAATTAATAGTTTGCTTCCTCTCAGAAGATCTTCCTGTCAATTTAATGACCTCCGTAGAAGCATAAAATGTTAGCGCTAATAACGTTTAGTACGATATCTTAATTGGACTTACCCAAGATAGTTCGGCGTTGTTAAGACTGTAATTGATCGGCAATTAATAATAACTGATAAGTGCAATTCATTCAGTGTCTTGGTTAAACCCATTACCAACCACTGACAGCATTTAACCATTTAACAGACGACTCTGGAAAACACTGTGTTTTCTGTCCTATCATATGGTAACATTCCGATTTTAACACATTTTGAAATGTTGTCTGCAACCTTTCTCAATTTGGGACAGTTGAACATTTGGTGATTGGTAAACGGTTAATGCTAGGACAGACCGCGTATTTCAAGCTTCTAATATACTAGGCTATTATAAAGTACCAATATAGCAGGCCGTGTTAACCCGTCTCTCTCTCTCTCTCTCTCTCTCTCTCTCTCTCTCTCTCTCTCTCTCTCTCTCTCTCTCTCTCTCTCTCTCTCTCTCTCTCTCTCTCTCTCTCTCTCTTCTCTCTCTCCCTCTCTCCTCCTCTCCTCTCCCTCCCTCCTCTCCCTCCCTCCCTCCCTCCCTCCTCCTCCCTCCTCCTCCCTCCCTCCTCCCTCCTCCCTCCTCCCTCCCTCCCTCCTCCCTCCCTCCCTCCTCCTCCCTCCCTCCCTCCCTCCCTCCCTCCCTCCCTCCCTCCCTCCTCCCTCCTCCCTCCCTCCCTCCCTCCCTCCCTCCTCCTCCTCCCTCCTCTCCTCCTCCCTCCTCCCTCCCTCCCTCCCTCCCTCCTCCTCCCTCCTCCCTCCCTCCCTCCCTCCTCCTCCCTCCCTCCCTCCCTCCCTCCCTCCCTCCTCCCTCCCTCCTCCCTCCTCCTCCCTCCCTCCTCCCTCCTCCCTCCTCCTCCTCCCTCCCTCCCTCCTCCTCCTCCTCCTCCCTCCTCCTCCTCCCTCCCTCCTCCCTCCTCCCTCCCTCCCTCCCTCCCTCCTCCTCCTCCTCTCCCTCCTCCTCCCTCCCTCCTCCTCTCCTCCCCTCCCTCCCTCCTCCTCCTCCTCCTCCCTCCCTCCCTCCTCCTCCCTCCTCCTCCTCCCTCCTCCCACCCTCCTCCCTCCCTCCTCCTCCTCCTCCTCCTCCTCCCTCCCTCCTCCTCCTCCTCCTCCCTCCTCCTCCCTCCCTCCCTCCTCCTCCTCCTCCTCCCTCCCTCCCTCCCTCCCTCCCTCCTTGGTAATTGACTAATATTTGACCCAATTGTTTACACTAAGGCAGATATTAATGCACTGTAAGAAAGATAACTTCTATGAGTAGTTTGAAGCAATATTTTGTTTCGGGATGCATTAGATACGTAATGTATTAAGGAATATAGATATATAGTGGTATTGCCGTTGTCATTTTGGCAACATTTCAGACGTATAACTAACTATGCAAGCCAGACCGAAAATGCAGAACTAATTCGCAAGTAAAGCATTCAAGAAATGAGGATTACCCTTCGTACAGTCTCGAAAGTCCTGTCGTCGTTAATCCGGATTATTCGCCATCCGGACAGGGAACAGTCTTTACCTTCATTAATTGTACTGTTTACTCCGGAAAATCCGCATTCCGCATCCATACAATAAAATTTGGGAACCAATCCTAACTTTTTATATTATATGCGTACGGCTAGTCCGGAAACCAGGATAACCGTTTGTCATGCGGTTACCTGCGCGAATATTGACGATACGGGTGTCCGTCTGTCGTTGCAAACGACATCACACCTTTTACAAACTGGCATGTATGCTTGATCATAACATGTCAACCAGTGAGTATATTGAAAAGTGTTCATTGTTTCACCTAAATATCCCCTATGACGAGATGTGTTCGATTGGGTGGGTGGAATTGGTAGTGGTAAGTGGAAAGTAGGGAAAGATGGTTTGCGTATTTGCAAGTTGGTGGGTTGGGTAGAATGTAAATTGGGCGAGTGGAAACTTGGCGGGGTTGGATGGAAAGTGAGTGGAGAGGGGTGAAGGATAGGAAAATGAACAATGGATGGATGTATATTTCGAAGGGAGTTATCTCACTGCTAGAACTACCACTTTGTAGAAGGAAACAGGATGGAACAAGCATATTTGTTCTTCACCATGGTTCATTTAAGATATATCTATGAACAAAAGATATGGACATGTACATCGAATGGACAAGGGTCGCATTCCCCAAGACTTGCCGTGTGGTCAACTTGATGCTGGTACCAGCCCAGTCGGCCGTCCAATTCTCCGCTTTAAAGACGTCTGCTAGAGAGACCTCAAGTCATCCCACATCGATGCTGACACCTGGGATAGCCTTGCATCAGGCCACAACTACTGGCGCCACACCGTAAAGAGTGGAGTGAAGCAAGCTGAAGTGACACGTTCTAAAAAGCGGAACCTCCGAAGGACACTCTGAAAGGAACGTTCTACAAATGACATCACCGACTTCATCTGCACAGTCTGTGCGAGGGACTGCCATTCAGGAATTGGCCTCCACAGCCACAACAGACGCTGTCCTACAAAAACAAACAATATGTGTAATTCTTTGTCTTCAGAGACGAGCAATTTTTCCTTTTCCCATGTTTTCTTCCCTATTAGAAGATTGTTTTTCGATTTCATCACATGTTGAACTTTCTCCATTTGGGACAGTCGGACATTTTGCGTTTCGTAAAGTATTAAACGGAGAGGATGGCCAATAAGTAGCCATTGGCTATTACAAATGGACGTAAAATCCCCGATATTATATATAAAGGGCCAAACTCCGCGCAGGAATACTTCCCCTCGCTACACTTCAGTACAGCTCCCAATCGGAACACCTCGGCCATTTCTTCAAAATAAAAATTATATCTATCGACTTATGCCGAGGATTGCCGAGTAGATACGATTGTACAGCTCCTTAACCAAATCAAAGGGAGATCACTGCGAAGGAGAATGACAAAGGGCAGAACGCCTCTAAATTTACATGCGATATGCACTCGTGTAACAAGAACAACTCCCTTGCTTTACATTTGATCATGTATTTCCAATAAATATTTGTATAATTGAGTATTACAATCGTTTATATGGCAGTACAGATGGATGAAGACTTTACCGACCAGCCAATACGGATATAACCAGTATATAATCCGGTATCGACTGGTTTGTCTTCGATTCTCCCTCGTGCGTAGTTATGATCCTGGTACCATTTTACTAAACAACTTAAGGAAAATAGTTGCGTAAGTCATAACGGATTCAAATGGATAGTATCTTCAATGAGAGTACAATATTGCAATGTGACACGTCATTGGAAGCGTCTCGGAGAGACGCTTCCAATGATGTGTTACTTAGCAATATTGCTTCGCCCAATATTGAAATAAAAAGGAATTGTTGTTTTAGACTTACGCAAATCGTAAGCGTACACCGTTTAGTAAAACGGTACCAAGGGTGAATTTTAATGAGGTAACCGTGTAGTGTTAGTTGATAACACAGTCAGGGGCGTAGCTACCGGTACGAGGAGTCAGCTTTCGGGTACACATTATTCAAAGATAATGAAAATCTAAAAAGTATTCAAATGCATTAAGACATAAGATGGTGGGGGTTCGTGGAACATGGTCGCTATGACATCAGATTATGTCACTTAAAACCGATTGTTATAAAAATTCTTAAAATTCTTAAAGTAACAACAACCATTTATATCAATGTTTTTACTTCATAAGAAAACCTCTTTGTAGCAGGATGGATAAAGGTAATGTATTTATTTTTGTTATTTCATTTTGTAGAAATATGTATATAAGATTACAATGATCAAAGTATATTTAACTTCGAATCTTCCAAAATGACAGAAAATGATATTGGTCCAACATACCAGTTTTAAAATCAACAGAGATACTTTTTTCCCGGGAAAGTACATGTGCGTAGTAAGCCCTTGATAGATGTGGATTCAGGATTAAGCTATTTTTGAAAATAATGGTGCAATTTGGTTCATTCTTGGCGATTTCAGGATCATTAATGACATTGAGGCGTCTAGGGGTTTTATATTAATATTTTTAGTGATCTGAAAAAGGTCCTGATTTTTGTGGAGGTCAGAATCATGCGGATTCAGCAGCATACTTGCGTACAGGCAGCTAGGCGCCTGCAGTGTGCCTCCTAGACCCTTCTAGCCGTGTGAACAATTACATAATGACTTAGCTACGTCCCTGACAGCACAAGATGGGCGGATCAGAGCATTGTGCCACAGAATACTCCAACCACCAATATACATGACACCAACAAAGATGGCGCCCCAGCTGTGACGTCATCCGCAAACCGGATGTCCTTCCGGAAGGGGATGATGACGGCGATTTCGAAGCTAATGTTGAATCCGATTACGCCATTTCCGGTCGACCTGATAAACTCGACTGGGTATCGAAGAGTGAGGTTTTCGTTGAACACGCGTTCGATGGCGTATTCCCAAGGCTCCGACATCTGGAAGTTGAAATTGTCGCTGTTTTGAGTCGGATATAAAACGCCCTTGATGCGGTTCATCTCGAGTTGAAGAACGCCACCTTGTGAGGAGTTCCCGGTCTCTATGGAAACTGTCACATCCGGTAAAAGATGGCTGCCATAGGTGCCGACAAACTCGGTCACGTTGTCGTTCGTGAACTCCTTCTGTGGAGGAACTGGAAACGCCGACACGTTACTCCATGGGCTAGGATAGCTGCAGGCGGTCTTCGGGTCTAGCCAAGGATCGAACCCGAGAAGAATGTCTGACAGGTAGTAGAATATGGAATTTAAACCCGGTACGCTTGTCGAAGGGAGCCCTGGTCCGTTAGTCGAAGCAAAGATGCCGATATTCTCGTCCGGGTAAAGCCAAACGAGGGAAACGTAGGCATACATTCCACCACTGTGCCAGACCTTTCGACGTCCTGAAAAATGTAGAGTAAAATGCAGGTTATATAGAGAATAGATGGTTGGTGTCGTGAATCGGAAATGTTATCGGGCAAGGCTTAGGAATATTATCCGGTGAGCCGAAGGCGAAACGGATAATAATTCGAAGCCGAGCCCGGTCACTTTTCCTATTCAAAGACACCGACCATCTATTCTATTTATCCTGTTACCTTCATGTATTCTTTCAAACAAACAATATGTAAATAAAACACGAGAAAAAAGGAAAAAATAAGTAAAGAATGATGTAAACATGACGTCATGGCGTTCTTATGACGTCATGATTCGTCACGTGCATGTGTTATATGGTTAGTGCCGGGTATCACAAATGTTATACTGCACCTAGTTATCGGTCCTAAAATGACACTAGAGACAGGATAATGTTACGTTATCGAAACGTTAATGCCAATTAGGTAACCTAATGTATATAGAACATGTAGATATATAAACACGGCTGATCACTATGTGGGAGTTTTGTAATGTTCTCAGAACGTTGATGCAAATGAGGGACCATGATGCATTGTTATAGAGAACATGTGGGTATATAAATGGACAACACAACTGATCAGTGAACGACAGTGTTTTCCGGTGATCGGATGTGGTTTTGATTTTGAGAGGTTTGTTAGATCGGTTCGTTACATTAGTGGCAGCGGTGGGTTAAGGTTTTCTTCAGATATATCGGAGTTGCCTTTCAAACGTATATATCCCAATATCACGAGGCCTTATGCAAACAGGTAAGATTGGCGGCTGGCCTGTCATCTAACATGTTTGATTCTATGAGTATCTTTCCTCATCAAAATAAAGCAAATATTTAAGGTTTTGAAAAGCAGACGACACAAAAATATTTTTTAGAAAATTAGCTAGCATTAAATGGGTTAAGAATACATCAATTGTAGTTTGGTGCTTGATATAAAATAAAACGTTTAAACGAGTAATTGTATTTGATCGACACATGTGTTAAATTTCTACCAAGCTGTTAAGAACGGATTTAGGAGACGAATTGATTTTTTTTTATTTTTACTTGATAGAAATACCTTTTCATTTTATCCGTAGAATACCTGTCATTTTTTTTTTTAGAAAAGGGCTTAAATCACAATCTGTGAGATAGCTATTTTAAGTTAATAAACAAAACGTTTTGAAAAGTCATTTAAATAGATGTAACTAGTTGTCAGTTTTATGTGCTGTAAATGACCTAAATAGTATCATGCGGAATCATTGCATTGTTTTTTAGATATAAATATATATTCATACACCGTGTTCAGGCTCTAAATACGTTAATACGAAATAATTATAATTCCAATCACTATTCTCCAGCACATATGAAACAAAAATACAATTTTAAAGATTTTATATTTTTACTTCAAAATATTCTCAAATCTGTGAGCAAAAGAATTTAATCTAATCTTACCCGCTTTAGATGATCTCCAACACAAAACCATTTCCCATACCCCAATTTATCTTTGACGGACTTAATTTCTATTACACATTTACAAACCTCTGTACGTGGCTGTAAACCAGGCGTATCCATATCCGGTTGTGACGTCATTAACCGGAAATTTGGGCTTCTTTATGCTGTAAACCGATGAGGCGATAGATGAAAACTCAAATTGTTCCTGAAATAAAAAATGGCGGTCATTTTACAGCGACACTGCCTTAAAGGACACATGTATTACGACAAACATTTAAGTATCAAGCATTAAGGTAGAAAACCAATATTCCACCATTTCGAAAGTTTTCGGAAATATTTCGGTATACATCGGTCGGGGCAGTGATTATTTGCACTGAACCGAATAGTTCCGGTCCCCACCGAGAACAACCGAAGTATCCGACGAAAGAATGTGATGCCGCTTCGCTCTTTATATAGTGTAACCAACAGTTAGAAAAGAGGTACCTTTCACATTTTAGGATCGTAATGAGGTTTCAAAATGGCGAATTATGGGTATTCTGCCTTAAACAATTAACGAGGGCTTCTTCGTCTTGTGATAAGTATTTTCTGTTCTCCAATTTGCCACTGCTTATAAGTGATGGGAGAAACATTTACCAGGCATTTGTTTGGTGATAGAGGCAAGAGCTCAGTCAGAGAGACTCAAACAACTTGTCAGAAACCATCCGGAATCCCTTGTTGATGTTGACAGGCCACTGCCTGATCCATTCTGCCGGAATTTGCCGAAGAGTTCCGATTGGTTAAAACCATAGACCTTCGGAAAATAAAATCAAGTCTTTGTAATTGAATCCGTCGATGATAATAGCAGGCGACTGTTTGATTCGGTCTGTCGTAATTTGCCGAAGAGTTCGCATTGGTTAAAACCATCGAACTTTTGAAAAAGAAATAAAGCTATGTATTTTAATGTTTTTCCACAGCTATGTCTCCGGTGATACAGACTCCTGTACGATGCTAGTGTTCGTGCGATTTCTTACCCCGGAATACTTTAGTTTGTGGGACAAATGCTTTATAACTTATGATGAAATGCTTCCAAACGTTACATACCTGGTACAGTATGTGTATTTTTCAACTTTGTACTTGTATACAAATTGCAGAGCTTCTCAATAACATTTGGGCATTGTTTCATTTTTTCCACCAATATCAATATCAAAGTCCCGAAAAAGTTTTCATGACTACTAAGTGACCATTTAAGTGATGCACCAATATGAAGAAAACTGGGCCTTTGATTTCCATAACTAGATTTTCACCGACTACAGAATACACATGTAGCCTTTCCTGCCGCTTTTCCCGACAATATCGGTTTAACCAAAAACCTCAAAGGCAACACAATGTTTATGTCTTCCTCCTATAACACACAGTGTAATTTGGGTCGTACTCCATCGAAAGGGTTCGCTATGTTTGAAGAACATAAAAGAGATTGATGGCAAAAACTGTCACCGACTAACCGAATAATTGTTGAAACACTCAATTACAAACAAACGAACAAAACGAACGAACGAACGAACGAACGAACGAACGAACGAACGAACGAACGAACGAACGAACGAACGAACGAACGAACGAACGAACGAACGAACGAACGAACGACGAACGAACGGACGAACGGACGGACGGACGGACGGACGACGGACGGACGGACAAACGAACGAACGAACGAACGAACGAACGAACGAACGAACGAACGAACGAACGAACGAACGAACGAACGAACGAACGAACGAACGAACGAACGAACGAACGAAAACAAAACAAACAACAAGCAATCCGACCACATCTGTATACCTGAAAGGCTTGGGAGAATAACTCTGGTTCCATCATGGCCACACCGTCTTTGGATGTGGCGTTGTTTAGGATAAACTTCATCCACGTGGTCATGTCTAAACTGGTGGAGAGGAGGCAGCCGGCAGGTTCTAGCGGGGTTAGTCTGTAAAGGTAAAATAATGATGGTGATGATGATGCCCACGATGAAGATGCTGCTGCTGCTGCTGCTGCTGCTGCTGCTGCTGATGATGATGATGATGATGATGATGATGATGACGATGAGGAGGAGGAGAAGATGGAGGATAAGGAGGAGGGGGTGGGACGAGGAGGAGGGGGAGGAGGGAGGATAAGAAGGAGGATATATTTTACTTATGATAGATCACAGTTTCAACGTTTTAAATCTTTTTTCTCAAAGAGTCTTATGTTTGACTTTAAAAAATAGATAACTCCAGAGTTTCATCAGAAAAAGACGTGTAAGCTCATAATTAGATTATATGCAACATGAAACTCATCTGGTATTTTCATTTACAGTGGAATCTCTCGTACATATTCATGTATGTATATACTTTTACTTTTTTCACACATACCGCGTTAATGAAATAAAAAAATGCCTTATCTTATCTTATCTTTTAACAAATATCCTTTAAGTGGCTTGGAAATCTATGGTAGACGGTGGTACATATGTAAGACCGAAAATCATACCTGTTAGAAAGAAGAGCATTTCGTTTTGAGACAAAGTGAACTACGCATTCTCGCCCTTCAGCATTTACATGCGATTGACTATATTGAAAAGGTTGGTCTGATTTATAGGAAATGAGCTATAATTAACGTCCCCTTAGCAACCATTTGTGCGTTCATGACCTCAGATTTTAAGGGAATAGGGTATAACCGTACTTTGGTCCTAAAACATGTAAACACATTCATATTTACTTGTATATTCCTTTAGTACTTGGTTGTATCTCGCCCTCTTTCAAAATGTATGGCTTTGCAGAACTAGTTTTCAGCACGTCACTTGAGTAATTTAAAAGTGTCGAGTCCCGCATCCCGATTGGCTCCAGAAGACGTGACGTCATCAAGTTTTCCCAGGAATCTTTGCCAAGCGTTTCCGTCACGTGACCAAGCACCATATACATGTAGTTATTGTAATTGAATCCTTTTCTCATTGTCTGCGTAGCTGGGAGGTATTTCACACGCCTGTGCAATGCAAGGAACATGATGAGAAAAAAAGAAAAGACACATACGTTAACGTCGGTATTACATATTAATAACGTCAAAGTGCCGCGTGTCATTGTTAGTAAATGATTTCTTTTAAATGTATTTTAGAAACTTTTCAGTGTAACTTGTTCATTTTTAACACAAAAACTATTCCAGAAATTATCCATATGCTTATGCAACATAAAGATTTATAGTGTATGTATGTTGGATAATGTTGGCCTTGTCTACGTAATTTCTGGACATATCTCGAACAGTACGTAACGTTTGGAATATACGTAAAGTGGCATCTTTCATCGGATGTATTTTCCAGCCATTGCTTAATTGAATTAATTGACTCAGTGTTTTAAAAAATGAATAATTCATAAGATAACATACAAAAAGCCGATCTCTATTACCCCTTTCAACATAAATTAAATATATCACCCAAGCGTTTGCTTTGAAGTTTGATTTACCTATTTTGAGTTTTTGCTTCACATCGATTTCGAACGAAGCTTGAAGATTGTTCAAAGTCACGCTTGGGGACTGCTTACAGGACACGAAACCAGTACTCGCGCCGGTTTTGTGGGTTAGTCCCGGCAACGTTCACCTCGCCGGGGATTCGATCTCGGGACCCTCGGTACAAGAGGTCAACGTTCTACATGCACCTCTGCACCACTGTCGCCTATTGAACGTATATATAGCTACGGCAATGCGTTTGGGTCAACGTAGAATAGATAAGAAGTTAAGGCTCCCTTTCTGATGCCATATCAAAAGAAACCGTATACAGAAACGATTATAAAATTGCTGTTGATTAAACTTGATCATTCTCTGTTCATTGCAGTGAAAATGTATGTTATCTTTTCACTGATACAATCTCTGACAACTCAGTTAGCCTAAGGCTAAGCTGTACTCCTATTTGACTTGCTATCAATGCAACATCATCACCTGTCAAGACTACTAACTATTCAAGGCAGCATTTGTAGGTCATACGTGGAGTTAGCCAGAGGACTTGGCCAAGAGTCCATGGTCGAGAGTCGACGCCGACTAGACTCCACTACGATGTTCGGCCAGACCGGACTTACCTCGACATCGTCTGCTGCGTTGTTCCATCCGGGTAACCAGCTATGAAACCGTAATCGGCAACGGACGATAACCCAGAGCGGTGTGAAAGAAGATCGGACACAGTTAACTCCCTTGTACGCTCTTCATCCACAAATTGTACGTTGACATCGGGTATGTCCGATAGCTTTGTGTCCCAATTATATCTTGTAAAAAGAGAAATAAATGTATGTACCCTGGTAGAGTGACATGAACTCAGACACAGTTTAGAATAGAGATTTTTTAATTAACTTAACACATACGATCTCCTTAAAACTACGAGGTGTCTATCACAGGTTACGGCTAAAAATACAACCTTTAACTCAGATGAGCTGAACCCAAATAGTGCTGGAACCGACTTCGTGCTTACGCAATTAGGTTGGTTCTAGTATATCCAAGTAAATTGGCGGATGGCCTGGGATATTCTGTTTGCTATCTGAGTATCTTTTCTCACCAAATTGAAGCAGATATTTAAGATTTCGGAAAGCAGACGAAGAAAATGACCCAGCTTTTCTAAGGATTAAGATGTACCTTTGGGACACGTAATAACAAATCTCAATCCAAAGATATATTTGTATTCGAAATGCTTATTCCTTTTTCACAGGATGTAAGGTTATAAGCACGTGCTAGGCCTGACATGCAAATGGGCGTGATTTCGTCTTGTTTCGACATAACTTTAACCCTTTGAATGCTGGGTAATTTTCCAAACACATATGTTTGTGTGGTCTTCTTTCCAAAACCTTATATATTTGCTTTATTTTTAGAAGTGTA
This sequence comes from Cerastoderma edule, assembly GCA_947846245.1. Taxonomy (NCBI): domain Eukaryota; kingdom Metazoa; phylum Mollusca; class Bivalvia; order Cardiida; family Cardiidae; genus Cerastoderma; species Cerastoderma edule. The sequence goes on from OX401404.1 coordinate 16,878,272, forward strand.
TCAAAAGCAAAGTTGTCTGTAACCTTATGGATGCGTTATGTCATTTTCTTCGACGAAGACATTTCCAATCTGTTAGATAATCCGTTTAAAGCTTCATTTCCTAAAACATATATAGCATCTGTACTGGTGTATATGACGCGCTGGAGAATAACCATTTGAAGGCAACCTAGTTCGTATGTAAGAATAAGAACCTGTATTTAATAAATATATTCAGATCCAACACCATTGAGACCGTTTTGCGATTCATTACTTATCGTCTATACATATTAAGACATATCTATAAGTTCTGAATCAAGTTTTCATTAAATATTAAACACCGCAATACAAAAACATAAATGTAAGTAAACAACATTTCCTCATGTGTGGACAAGTACCTTTAATTAAATCACGATGATAAGAAGATAAAATAAAAAAAAATGGAAAAAGACAAGAAAACTTTGTTATAAGTGTTGGAAGTATCAAAGTCAATTAAAGTATTTTCTTATTTCAGTTTTGTCAGCTAAGGTTAGTTTGGATGATCAAGAAATAGATATTTCAGTTACAACCTTGATCATCCAAGTTAAGATTAATGTCGAAACAAGTAAATGTTGGCTAACCAACAATAATGATAGAAATAGGCCTACGCATCAGCATTCGAGTGATATTAAAAAGAGCTTCATAACATTGGATGATATCAACCAACCGCAACTACTCGGGTATTTCCGTAAGCTGTGAAATACTGTGTTTTCATTGGATAAACCCGATGTGTTCAGATTGGATATCAGCCTCATGTGGAACGAACGTGTTTTCTTCTTTGAGATAACATCCCGTTTAGGTGCGACAATTTGGATATGAAATTAATGTAGTAGTTTATAATGTTTGTTCTATTCTTCAGTAGCGGTACTTATCGTCAGTGCGTGTCCTTTAAATGAAATAAAAACTTGGACAAGCGATGGGAATTTACCACACCCATGACCTTAACCCTCAAAGTGTAGGAACCGACTTCATGCTTATGCAAACAGGTTAGATCCAGACCAGCCACCAAGCGGCTGGTCTGTGATCTAACCTGTTTGCTACTCTCAGTATCTTTTGTAATCAAAATTAAGCAGATATTTAAAGTGTTGGAAAGCAGACACCACAAATATTTTTTTAGAAAATTTCCCAGTATTGTAGTATGGGTTAATAAGAAGTTTGAATACATGAGGATATAGAAGCTGGTATTATCACTAGTGACCACGCGATGCTTTAACCCTTTCCCAAACCACACATTTTCGACTGTCCCAAATTGAAAGAGTTTGCAGACGACATTTCAAAATGTGATGAAATTGGAAAATAAATCTTCTGGTAGGGCAGAAAACATTGTGGGAAAAGTAAAAATTGCTCGTTACGAGCAATTTCTCATTTTCCCACAATGTTTTCTAAAGTCATCTGCAACAAAGTGGTCAAATGTCGTTATCGTTTGGGAAATGGTACAGTTGTATTAACTTTCCTTCAGTTTTTAACGATGATGTATGTAAATGGTCCCATATGTAAATATGAATGATAGCTCAGCTTTTATGGACTTATGGAATTTATTTCTTTCGTGAATTTTATAAAGGTGGAATCCAAATAATCATTTTTTTTCCTTTTGGTGAAGCTGCAAGGCTTCCTTTACTTTCCATAATTATGTACAAGCATAAAATCAGATAAAAACATTACAAACTATTTCAATATATATGATCAATCTTATTTTCTGCTATCTAAACTTGTACTTCTTTTGCTCTTGCATAATAGGTCTAACCTACATAGATTTGTGCATAACAGTTAATATATTAAAAGAATAACTCACATATAATCCCAATAATCAGCCATTTTGGAACCCACTCTTTCGTCCATTTACTTCGGTCGTTTTCGGTATCCATCGACCTGGGCCGGAACTATTCGCATTAAGCCGAATAGTTTCGGCTCCGACCAATGTATACCGAGGTACTGCTGTATACCGAGGTACAACTGAAGTACTGTGACGAAAAAATAAGTTTGAAAATGGTGGATATTTGGGTTTTAGTTTAAATATGTATGCGTTAACTATTTTATGAAATATGGTTAGGACTGTTAAGGCACCGTCTCTCTAAACAACAACAACCCGCTGTCAGAAATGAAGCTTTATTCTTGAGGTAGTAACATGGCTTTTAAAGGCTTTTAAAGAACATGTGCAAATATCGAAACCGGCCAATAAAAACACACGTCCGACCCTTGACCCTTTAATGTATAGAGATAAGTCTTATCAGTGACACCATAGGTATAAACCATCCGACTATCGGAGATCATTAACGCATACATAATTAGTCACCCTAGGTACCTATTTGCACAGGATTATCTCCGATAATTGTCACTGATTGGGGTACTGTTAATCAAACCAAAATTAATTCATTTCCATTAATCCAATAGATTTTCACAGAGAATAAAGGACGACGAGAACAAAATTTCCTTTAAGTTGGTGTCTTTTTCTTTATTTAGTGATACATACATATTAAGATTAAGGTGTAGAAAATTAGACAAACAATGAAACTGTATATTGCGGTGTGAATTATACAAACTCAAAAGTAAAACAATTGTCTCATGACAATGAGAGATCCCTGATTTGTTTTTTCTGTTTTGTCATCAATTGCAGGGAATTTTGTTGACGAAAAATACCATTCATGACGGAAAAACATGCTGTGTCTTTATATATTTCTCAACAAAACTGAATCGTTTTACTTCTTTTTCCATTAAAACCGTTTCCAAATGAATTTTTTTTTTCAACGCAATATTGATAAAGTAGTCAAACCTGGTCCTCTAATACATGTAAAACTGTAAAAATCAATTCATTATGGCAACAAAACATGCTTATATTTCCGTAAAATATGTGTCCATGAGTGATGAATCTACCAAAAGCTCGTTGTTGTAGTCAAAGTCGGAGGAATAATCTTATTTGCCTGTCCGCGAATTGGTAAGATTTATCAACATTTCATCATCTTCATGCTCAAAAGCCCAATCAAATGACTGCTCTGATTCTACATTGATGTCTGACCTGCGATTGGAAGCACCAAAATTGACATACTACTTTAAGTTGCCGTCTTTATAACGTCAATTATTCGACGGCTTTATGTTCAATTGCCTTTCAACTTTGAACAACAGTTCCGTGTCATAAACATCCTTTACAGGTCGCGTGCCTTATGCTTGCTCTGATATTAATTAGATAGTATTTATAGAAATGTGTTAATTTTCTAAAAAATTGCATGAAATCCTTATCGAGTCTTTACAAATCGGCATTGTTTTGATCTTTCATGACCGGACATTGACGGCCTCTCACATTAATTGGGTTGGTAATATAAAATCCCTTCATCTCATTTGATAGCGTCTTTTTCAGAAGGGTGTCGTGGGACCATTATCAAAAGATTATCTCTAGAACAAAAGTTTATACTTTGACCCTATGATTTTATCATTGGAAATGAAGGAAAACATATTTATTTAAGAAGAAAATGAAATTTGGATAAAGTGATGTGTGTGTTTATGTGTGTAATTAAGGGTTAAAGTTGAATCAATTTTTCAGCTGTCAAAAAGCGTTCTATGCGGTCATCGATAAAACGTCAAAATGGGTTTTATACGGTAATAAACGGCGAAAAGCGTTTTATGCGGTAATCGATAAGGCGGCGAACGGCGCTATATACCGTAAAGGGTTGGAGAATCTTTTGTATAAACGTGTTATATTTTAAGATCAAAATAAGTAGAGGGTAGCAAACATACTTGATTATGAATTATCAACTTTTAATACGTTCTCACATCATAAACTCGTCGCATGACTATGCAGGGCGTACCAAGAAAATCAGTTCATTCCTTAAAATGGAAATGTTTATCTTAGTTTAATTTAGTTTAGTTTATACTCATTTATTTCTCGATTGTGAAACAAATCCTTATTTAGAACTTAGATGAATCGCTCTCGATTCTGCTTTCTTGAAACATAACCGATACCCGCACCGAATGTCGATTAATAAAATGTCATTGAAAACAACTACAGACATCATTCATAAAGCTGGATGACTTAAATTATATTGCGATAATAAGTACAAAGCATTGTGGCAACAGGAGCAATAGCTCGCAACGAGGAGTTTCTACAGTGGTGCCTGTGATTTCCGATGCATTTTGCTGTAGATGATATTAGGTGAGGTTTTCACAAGAACAATTCGCCTTTAACCCTTATAGTGGTGGAACCGACTTCATGCTTATGCAAACAGATTAGATCACAGGCTAGCCGCAAAGTGAATTGATGACCGATCTGTGATCTAAACTATTTGCCCCTATTAGTATTTCTCCTCAACAAAATTAAGCATATATTTAAGGTTTTGGAAAGCAAACGACACAGACATCTTATTTTAGAAAATAACCCATCATTCTTAGTGTTAAAAGTTAAAAACATTTAACACTTAGAATGCTGGGTAATTCTCTAGAACCTATCTCACAAAAGGTTTCTTACAAAAATTACAAAGGTATTCGGTATTGAGCATCCTCTACCCTCGGACGTTTATCTGGATAAAGATACACGCTGTCTTCGTTGTACGAACTTACGTGAATTATAACGCAGAAAACCAGAACCAGAAGGCAAATAAACAAGGTTCCTAACCCATTACCAAAAGGTAACGATATTTAACAACTTCGTTGCACACGACTTTGGAAAACATCGTGGGGAAAAGGAGAAATTGCTCCTTCAAATTTCATCACATTTGGAAATGTCGTCTGCAAACTCTTTCCATTTGGGACAGTCGTATATTGGAAAATAATCTTCAGACAGGGCAGAAAAAATTGTGGGAAAAGGAGAAAATACTCGTTACGAACAATTCCTCTTTTCCCACAATGTTTTGAGATTCATCTGCAACAAAGAGTTTAAATGTGGTTATTGTTTGGTAATGACACAAAGTAAAAGTGCCCCGAAAGTTCATTTGGTAGAGCAAATATACGGAAAATAAGCACCCTAGATTTGATTTTTGGCTTGCTGCTTTTGACTTTCAATACTTCCCTTTTGTGAACAAACCTCTTTTAACAGATGTCTTCTTTTCATTACCAGAAACAAACGGCAATTCTGTGAATGTAGACGTAAAGTTACGAATCTCTCTACGACAGGTCCTTGGTGGTATGTTTTAAATAGCAATTATACATGTAAGGCGTGTGTTTGATGAAATCTTAAAGTAAACCATTTGTTGTACAAAATACAAATACAAATGGAAAATACAAATGAAGTAAATAGGTCATCGGTCCAAACTGCAATCATGCAAAGTCAATAATAATATAAAAGTTAGTTTGATGTGCATATCATACTGCTTCTAAAAGACGAGTAACATAAATTGAAAGCTTTTGTATAATAAATTTGTTATCATTTTGTAGAATGGTGTATATATTTTGCCTGGTAGGATAAGATGTATACCATGAATTGAGATAGATTTTTCTGATTTCACTATATTTTTCACAAAGAAAGAGTGCATGAAATTCGTCCTCGACCACTGTAATATCTTTGTTAAGAAGGCAGTACAGACGTACATTGTACTCTATCTTCCTTCTGAGTGTTAAAATGTCGCCCTACTTCAATGTTAAGTCTGTCGTTCGAGCATAAACCTTGCTAAAGCTCGTTTATAATAAAATGGAAAATCAAGTTTAATATATCTCTCAGTTTTAAGTAAAGATTTAAAATTACGATAAAAAACTAGATATAGACGAATTTTATATATCGTTGTGTCATGTTTGGCAGATATGTCTTATCACGAGGAAATCGGTCATTTGTTTTGAACAAACTCGTGAAAAAATCGTCTTCTCCAAAACCAAAACGTATCTACATGCTAGAATAAGATAAAAAGGTAAATTCCAGAGCCCACGTAATCATGATAAGAATTATCGCGATCATTTCTGTAAGGGATGAGGAATGTAAATATCTACAGCAAAGTGTTTATACTTGTGGACCGAGTGTTTACGCTATAGAAAATGCTACCCTGGTTCTTTATCCGGAAATCGCCCGCGTCCATGGGACCAATAGTGCTGGAAAGCGGAATGAGAATCAGAAAGAGAAAATAATCCGTCTCATCTCTCTGATTTGATGCGTTTGCTTGTCTTAATGCATTTATCAACATTATTCGCTTATACCATGTAGGTTTCGTAGATCAAGCACTTCGTAAAAGAAATGTAAAAAGGAAACGAGAAACAGAAACGGAATAGAATCCTTTTCATCTCTCTGATTTGATGTGTTTGTTTGTTTTAACGCATTTATTAACATTATTCGCATTTATCATTTGGGTTTCGTACATCCAGATCTCAATGGAGAGAACTACAACGGAAAACGAAATGAGAATTAGAAACAGAAAAGAATCCGTCAAATCTCTCTGATTTAATGCGTTCCCTTGTTTTAACGCATTTATCAACAGTATTCGCTTATACCACGGTGATTCGTAGATCAAGCTCTCCGTGAAAAGAAATACATCGGAAAAAGGAAATGAGAAAAAGAAACAGAAAAAATCCTTCTCATCTCTCTGCTTTGTAAAGTTTCCTTGTTTTAACGCCGTTTTCAACAGTGTTCACTTATATCGAGGTGTCTCGAAGATCCAGATCTCCGTGGGAAAAAAACGGCGCCGGAAAATGGGAATAAGAAACAGAATCGGAATAGAATCTTTCTCATCTCCCTGATTTGTTGCATTTGCTTGTTTTAACGCATTTATCAACACTATCCGCTTATACCACGTGGGATTCGTACACCCAGATCTCCATGAAAATAAATGCATCGGATAAAATGAAATGAGAATCAGATACGGAATAGATTCCTTCTTATATTACTGATTTGTTGTAGTTGCTTGTTTCTGACGCTTTCAACACTATTTCAACATTATTCGCATATATCACGTAGGTTTTGTAGACCCAGATCTCAATGGAGAGAGCTCTGCCGGAAAAAGGAAATGAGAATCGGAAACGGAATAAGTTCCTTCTCGTCTCTATGGTTTGTTTTGTTTCATTTGTGTCTCAAGATAAGACTCTCACCACTTGTAAACCGGATATGACTGGCTAATTTTAGTGGTACTTGAATTCAAACTCCTCACAGTGATCTCCTTTTAAGGGGGTTGATCCCTGCCATCACAACCATGACATGAGCATCTGCTCAGAAACAAAAATGGCGTTTAATAGGGGCGGCGACATCTAACACAATTACATATATACATTTGTGCTTTATTTGTAAAGGAAAACGAAATGTATTTCAATCTAACCGGTCAGAAATCAACACAAGAAGACACTATTGCTAAATTAACTACTTCGTTCGGAAAAAAAACTTGAGAACAAAGCAAATATAATTTCAATCAAAAGCTGGATGACAATATTGTATTGGAAGAGGTCGATGCAACACAGCAAGGGGAGATCACTGTGAGGAGTGTGGTTTGTAGGTCGACATACGTGGATTGGTTGGTAGTATGGGTGGGCAACAAGTGGAAATTATCTACGACGTTGACAAAAACCTACCGGTGACAAAATTAGAGCCCTAAGCGGAAATGGGCCCCGTGTTCCATGGTCAGCAAGTTAACACCGAAGCGAAAGAAACCTACAGTTATTAGTCAAATCTTTCATTTCAACCCTAAGAATGCTTGGTAACTCTCTTAGAATTAATTTTTGTGTTGTCTGATTTCCAAAACCTTAAATATCTGGTTAATTTTGATGAGAAAAGTTACTCAGAGTAGCAAACAGGTAAAATCACAGGCCAGTCGCCAAGTAAATTGGCGGCTGGCCTGTATCTAACCTGTTTGCATTAGCAAGGAGTCGGTTCCAGCATTATAAGGGTTAATACTATAGTTTCGTTCAAGTAATGATAGCAATCATATACGTACAGTAAAAGGGAGTTGTAGTACAATTTGATTGAACACCAACATAATTTAATACCTGTTTTAAATGTAAATGGGATGGAAGCAAGGTAAAAATGATGCTTTTGGAAGTGTAAAGAATCTTTACACTTCCAAAAGCATCATTTACTAAAGATGGTAATGTTTATTTACAATTACTGATAAAACGATCCAAGAATTGACGGGGAAGTTCCCGTCAAACGTCGGGGACCAATGATTCTAAATATCAGTATCCCTTACTCTTGTAATTGTTGCATCTTCATAAATTGTGTTTATTACGTGACTTTTTTAAACTGTTGACTCTAATCGTTTTTCTCCCAACGTGCACGGGTAATTTTCGATAGACCTCGATTGTACACAAAGATACTAAATTTTTGTCCTAACAAATGTTTGAACGTAAGACATTGAAATACCGATTATGAATGCAACAAGCGGTGTAAAGTCATGTTCATAAGTTTATTAATCAACATAAAGTTTTAACATATATAACACAAGAGACCAATCGACAAAACCCCGCCCCTTATATTTGTCGAAGTTGTTTTCACAAAAAGAAACATTGAAAGCAATATTTACGAGCACATATGCAGTTGTTTGTCGGGGTTTTGGAAATACTTAATACCACGGTTGTAATCTTCCTCGAAATGTCGAGAAGTATCGGCAGTTTATTCTCCGCTATTCCCGTCATAACTTCACCAATACTTCTCTGATAACGATTAGAAATTATGAATTATTCGAACGTCTTCACACATGCTTTATGAATATATTTTGTAAGCTATAAACATGTTTTTTTTATGTATAATGCTGAATAAAATTGTATCATGTTATTAATATGTTATTTACAACATTTCACTGGGTAAACTGATATGAAAATTCAAATCGAGGCGTATTGGCTACTCGTCATTTAAAACCGTTTAACACCGTTTCTCGGTCAAAGTTCCTGCTTTAACCCTTTACCAAACACCAAATGTTCGACTGTCCCAAATTGAAAGAGTTTGCAGACGACATCTCAAAATTTTATGAAAAAGGAGAGTAATCCTCTGATAGGGCAGAACACATTGTGGGAAAAGGAAACAATTGCTCGACACGAGCAATTTCTCCTTTTCCCACAATGTTTTCCAAAGTCGTCTGCAACACAGTGGTTAAATTTCGTGATTGGTTATGGGTTAAATGTGTTTATTTCTCGAAACTTACCCATTCTCCTGTAGAACAGCTCCGAGGAGTGTCATTGTAAACGACTTGCCGAGCGATCCGATCAAAAATTCCGTGTTGACCCCCACCCGCCTGCCGGTCTCAATGTCGGCCACCCCGTACCCCCGGGCCCATGTCTCGTCCCCCTTAACAACGGATAAACTGATCCCCGGGATGTTCCGACATCCCAACACACTCTCCACAAAGTCTTCAATACGAGATTCTTCCTCACTGGTGAACACTGCACCGTTGACGAATAGCACAGAATTTAATAAAATCAGAACTGTAATTCCGAAGTCTGAACCACTCATTCTTGAATGTGTGCGTTGAGTAAGCCAACGTATTCGCAAAATAAACTTTCAACTTTCCCAAGCCTTAAATAATTCGAATCAAGTTCATCGGAGTTTATGATCAAGAAATTTTGTTTTCATTGATTCGTTTTAGAAGTAAAACACTAGTCGATTGCAAATGTCACATTAATCCATTCTTGCCACATATTCGTTAAACTTTTTAACAAACATGAAACTCCTTGTGCAAAGAAGCAAACAAGTTACATTACTAGAAAGTAACTGAGCATGCGCATAAGTATGCGCCCTGAGATTTCGGCTATCAATCAGTGCAGTCGCACCGGAGTATAAATATACAGACATACATACATACATAGATACATACTGTCTGTCTGTCTGTCTGTCTGTCTGTCTGTCTGTCTGTCTGTCTGTCTGTCTGTCTGTCTGTCTGTCTGTCTGTCTGTCTGTCTGTCTGTCTGTCTGTCTGTCTGTCTGTCTGTCTGTCTGTCTGTCTGTCTGTCTGTCTGTCTGTCTGTCTGTCTGTCTGTCTGTCTGTCTGTCTGTCTGTCTGTCTGTCTGTCTGTCTGTCTGTCTGTCTGTCTGTCTGTCTGTCTGTCTGTCTGTCTGTCTGTCTGTCTGACTGTCTGTCTGTCTGTCTGTCTGTCTGTCTGTCTGTCTGTCTGTCTGTCTGTCTGTCCGTCCGTCCGTCCGTCCGTCCGTCCGTCCGTCCGTCCGTCCGTCCGTCCGTCCGTCCGTCCGTCCGTCCGTTCGTCCGTCCGTCCGTCTGTCTGTTGCGATCTTGTGATGTTGCGATTTTTCTTTGTTTCTCTCTTGTGCTCTTTTCTGTCTTTTCATGAGGCATTAAAATTGTAGATCATATGACCGTTTGAGAAATATTATAGTGTTGACGTGCATATCAATATACATATAAACATACGACTATAAACAATCAACCTCCAGTATATATCTCGGGTGATTACCTCGATAATCATAATGCACCGCCTGGAACCAAAAATGTATTACACAATGCATCATTCCGCTTTAAACAGAATCATCACATATCCTTCATAGGTCAAAATACTTTTGCATTTACTTTTTAAATATAACAGTGAATCATAGACCTGTATACGGGGTTAACATATGCTTTGAGCTGCTTTTTTTTCAAACACTGCTAAAAGTGTTAAATCACACCAAGAATTCTGTTCTACGATGTTGTGACCAGCGCCATGCCATTCTTTGTCATAAAGTCAGGTAAGGAGAGGAACCTTATAAGCTTTTAGCTTTCGTTCCAATCCATTTCACAAAATTGTTTGTAATGTATATAATATATATATAATGGTGTTTTTTTCATTGAATAAAAAATGTTTAAAGTCAGGTAAGAAAGGTTAATTTACTTTTTCTCATAGTTATTGAATGATTTCATTATGCAAGTCGATTTCTTTCCTTCTTGTAACATACAACTGATATGTAATAATTCTAGAACATTTGCATTGGAACCGATTCACCCACTTATTGCATACTACAATATGTTAAATTATTGGATGAATTAGAGTCTGTCGTGGGAAATACAGTGTATCTTCTTTTGCTTTAATTCAGACATTGAGGCAGTTCGCATCGAAATAAAAGAACCGTGGTAGTCACAAAAAGCGATTAACCCATTACCAGACAATAACGACATTAAACCACTTTATTGCAGACGACTTTGGAAAATGTTGTGGGAAAAGGAAAGATTGCTCGTAACGAGCAATTTCTCCTTTTCCCTCAATGCTTTCTGCTTTCTGCTTTCTGCCCTATCAGAAGATTACTTTCTTTTCAATCGCATTACACTTTGAAATGTCGTCTGCAAACTCTTTCAATTTGGGACAGTCGAAATTTTGGCGTTTTGTTAAGGGTTAAACCCCTTACGGAGTGAAAGAGGTCCGATCCCACCATTCTGTTGCTGTTTTCCCATTTCCTATGTGCGTAACTCGTGTGAGTGACCCTAGTCGCATTCCGTAATAACAGTTGTGAGGTCAATATATTCGTAAGGCTTTCATACCATGCTTGTTGTGTTTCGATCTCTTGCTTATCCCTTTCCAAAGCAACAAATTTACGACTATCCCAAATTGAAAGAGTTTGCAGACGACATTTCAAAATGTCTCATGTTTGATTTTGTTTATTCGTATGGGGTTTTACATCGTGTAAACATTATTCCAATTATGCAGCGATGCCCGACTCAACATGATGAATGAAGACCCCGTGATCAACAGCATGTAAAGGCTGGTCAAGCTGAGTAGAAACTTGTGTATTCAGAAAGGCAGACAGGAGACTATCTCTAATAGAAATCTTCATGCCGTCCTCCGAAGTATGATCCTATGCGGGGATGGACAATGCTTGTGAATGGTTTGAATTGTAAATACCTTAAGAAGCCACATCAAACCGTCATCAACCATTTCACTTTAACAACAACCCTTTAATTAGTATATATAAAATAGACAGAAAAAAAACGGTATTTTTGTTAGCTTTTTTTTTTTTTACAAAGTCTCAAGATTCTGTAGGGTTTAGAGGGAAGACACTGATTTATTCCTATAGCACTATATCAATGATCAAACAGGTCCAGCCTGAAAATTTTAGTAAGACAAATGAGACTTACCTTCCAAAAACAAGGGATATAACACATATTTTACTCTATGGACCAAGAGTATGTAGTAACCTCCCCTGAATATGATCAAATCGGATACATTCGGCAGTGTTCGCCCGGCCTTTCGACATCACGGACACGGTTGCCAAGTGCGAGTTATTCTGCTTAATCAAATGTCAGTCTGTTTACTCGAAACTCGACCGATGACGAGTATATAAAATCTATGTGCAAAATTCATTATGGAAGACTATTAAAAGGAAGGGAGTCGGGTGTGTCTTTTAAATAGGGCTGTGTAAAGTTCATATGTTAGGTTGATAAGCATTAATGGAAAACCCCTAAATCCAAATCGAAAACGAAAGTGAATTTTGGTTTTGGAAAATGAACTCGGTCGATTCTAAAACATATGAAACGTAGACAAGCAGATATTAAAATGTCGGATAAAAAGAGCGATTCAGACCTTTTACATATGTGCCCGATTTGTATCGAAACGTTTAGAATACCGAGATCAACACCTAAATGTAAACACAGTTTTTGTGAGGAGTGTTTGTTTACGTATGTCTCGACATTGAAGGACAGAGGAGAACTTGGGACATCGTTTCCTTGTCCGGTTTGCAGACAGAACGTTACAGCCCCGCCAGATGGTGACGTATCGTTGTCATGGATACAGACATTTCCGATGAACGAAGAACTGGCTAAAGCAATAACGGAAATATCAGCAAGTACAGAAGACGAAAGAGATGGTGCTTCAATCGCTCTGTGTGAGCCTTGTGTGGCAGACGGTGAGCAGAATAGAGCTGTAAAATTCTGTGTCTATTGTCAGGAACTCTTGTGTAAAGGATGTGTGGACAACCATAGGAAATATAAAATATTCAAAGGACATATCCTGGTAGAAAAATACAAACAAGGACTCAAAACCCAAATAAAAGACATAGGGGTCGATATCAAATGCGTAAAGCACAGGGACAGAGATGTTGAGATATACTGCCCGAACCACGACCTATACTGCTGTGTTACATGTGCAACAGTAACTCATCGAGACTGTGTTGGTATCTTAGGAATCGATGATATGGAGAGAGGGGCGAATAGGACGATGGCAAGCTTGAAACGGAATTATCAGCTGACAGAGAAATGTTCGGAGCAACTACGGATTGGTCACGAGGGAAACATAATTAAACTTTCGACAATAATTAAAAACACGAAGAGTATATTCAAACAAAGAAAGGACGAGATTATCAAAGCTTTAGATGATTTACAAGGAGAGTTAGATGCGGCTACAAAACGATTGATTACTACTAAAGAGCAGGAAATGGGATTAATCATTGAACGAGTTGAGAGTACGAAGTTACGCTGTCGTCAGTATATAGATAAACTTGACATTCTTAGTGAATATAGCCTTCCAGCACACAAAGTTGTTTCGCAGAAAGAAATGGTCGAGGAATATAAACGTCTTGAAAAGGACATGGAGACGGGTGACCTTGACGTTAAAGAACTATCTGTGGAATGGCCACCACTCGATAAACTAAAAGACATTCACGGAATGATAGTTACAAGTAAAAATGAAAAATTGGATGTAGAGATAAAGCCAGACGATTGTATGAGATATGAAGATGTTCTGACCCAGATGAAGGATAAATGTTTTGTGAGGACGGAGGATCATACTGTGAACCCGGTGACTGAGTGTAGCCCGTATTACACAGGAGTAACGATGGCGGGGAACCAGCAGCTAGTACTCTGTGATAACTGCTCTTCCAAGGCTTGTGGAAATGTCTGTCTGTATGATACCAAATCTAAATCATTGTCAGAACTTAAAATGAACAATCCATTCGGGGTTACAGTATTAAAAAACGAGTCCTACCATCTAGCTGTAAGTGTACCAAACGACAAACAAATCCACGTCGTCTCAACAGAGAACAACACTCTGACAGCTGTGAAAACATTTCAAACGGACAAGAAACCATACAGCCTTATTTGCCTCGATAACGGGCAGTTAGGAGTAACCTGGGATTCTCCGCCATCCTTTGATATCGTAGATGTGAGCGGAAACGAGATGAAAACAGTGAAATCTTACACACAAGATTCAACAGGTAGAAAGTTCAAGTCTTTCCAGTACGTGGCTGTTGACGAACTCCGATCCCACATCATACAGCCTTGTACCGAGGATCACGCAGTTTATTGTTTTGACTACTCGGGTAATCCCGTGTTTGAGTATAGAGATGCTGACATTAGAAGCCCACGTGGTGTGGATACAGACAGAGACGGAAACATTTATATATGTTCCTGGTGTACCGACTCTCTTCATGTACTGACACCGTCCGGTCGTAAAATAAAGGTGATTAAAGAGAGAGTGCCTGAAGGTCCTATAGCAATCTGTTTTAATGAGACAGGGGAGAGCTTCTGGGTTACAGCAGGATTTACTAGTACAATCTATGGATATTTCTTCGAATCACGGAATTGATCAACCAAAACTCATATTCAGTGATTTAATTGTTATAATGAAGTTCACAAAATGGCCCGACTCTCTTTCTCTTCTGACATCATCCGTATAACAAGTAATCAATGAGGAAGTACATCTAGGTCCTACAGCAATCTGTTTTGATGAGACAGGGGAGGGCTTCTGGACTACTGGAGCAATTTATCATTTCTGTGATAAAGTGTGGAGGTTCAAGTCTCAGAAATAAGAATAAGCCAAAACTAGTATTGGGTGATTATATTGATTCATTGAATGACAAACAAGAGCCCACTCTCTTTATGTCCTCACACCGTCCGGCTGTAGGCTGAAAATAAAGGTGATCAAGGAGAGAATGCCTATATCTCCTACAGCAATCTGTTTTGAAAAGACAGGGGAGAACTTTTGGGTTACTGCAGAATGGTTATTTCATTTTTATGATAAAATATGTTTGTTCAAGTCTTTGAAATATGAATAAACCCAAACCTATATTGGGTGATTATATTGATTTATTGAATGACAAAAGGAGCCCGCTCTCTTTATGTGCTAACGCCGTACGACAGTAAATTAGACAAAGGTTATCAAGGCGGAGTACCTCTAGAACCTGCAGCATTCTGTTTCGATGAGGCAATGAAAGAATTATGGGTTACTGCAGGAGGGGGGGGAAAGGTAGGCGGTTAACATGAAAATACAGAAGTGTTGTAAATATTATGTTTTACGCTGCCATAATAAACCTTACTTTTGCGACTCTTTAATGTCCTTTTTTTGCATAATACAAAAAATTAAGATATCATTGGGTTTAGAGATTATTTTTTTAAAAGAAAATGTAATTTTAGAATAGTGGTTAAAATGCAATGTTTATAGATAAGCCATTCAATGATATTTTATAAGTATTGTCAAACTAAAGTACTTGAAGCTCAGTATTACAGTGGATTAAGACATGTTTATTTTAAACTTTTAGCTTAGATAGTATTCATGCAAAATAGTTTATGAATTTGTTAATTGACGAGGATATATAGTATTGCGTTGTAGTAATCAAATAATCTCTACCCCAAGTACTCCTCCTTATAGTTATAATAGACAGACATTTCTTTTCTACTTGCTACAATTTCCAGAGCAACATCAATGGTTGCTCTGGTTACTGTAGCAGGCCATCATCACATACAGGTTTTTTATTCGCATACATCTTATCTACTTATTAAGATTGCATAATGTGTGCTTGACACCTTATTTATGACATGTATCAGGGAGAGATACATATGCTAGAGGTTCATTGATCTCCCCATACTGCTTTAAGGAATCTTTTCATATTGATGAATTATTTTTTTGTTTATAGTATTTTGTTAAATTGTCCTTTACTAAATGACATAATATGAAATTGTAATTTTGTTTTAAAAAGAGGGTCTGTTCCAATCTCGGAAATAGGAATAAACCAAATAAATAACGAGTGATTATTGTGATTTATTAAAGATCAATCGAAGAACCACTCTCCTCATTTATAGACGCCGTACAGCCATAAAATCAAGCTGATCCAGTAGGGAGTGCGTACACATTCTACATCATTCTGTTTGACAAGATAAGAGAAAGTTAAACAATATTTTAAGGACCACATTTGTTTATTATTTGAATTCATTTTATAAGAAAACAATTCTAAATAAGTTATTCGAAGGTTATGGATGTCGGTTTAACTTCAAATATGGGACCCAAAGCCTCTGTAATATAGAAAGGGGTCTTTTAAAGACTAAGTTTGATGTAGATTTGATCAATTGGCAGGTTTAAAGGGGAAATAAAGCCCTAAATCACGTCAAACCCGTTTGAAAATAAGTTATTATTGATAAAGCCTCATGTTAAAACATAGCAGAATATAGTATGAGTCTGACTTAAATACGAATGCTTTTAGTGATATAGAATCTTAAAGTTTTATTTGTTAGTATCGCCGGCTTTACAGCTAACAGATGTCTTGTTTTAAAGAGCTCAAATATAAGATCACAGAGAAGCCGAAGTATAACTAAAAAGTGTTGATTTGGCCTTAAATCCCCGTACAATAAATATAAGAAGAAGAAAGCAGATACTCATAACATCGCTTAACCATCTTTGTGCAAGGATGTTCGTCTACGAAGGCCACATTCGAGCTTTATGCAAAGAATGAAATACGTCATCTTCAATAGGGTATGATTGGTATATCATTTAGATTATTGTTCCTTTGTCACAATGTTTCTAATGAGGAATTAAAACGTGATGATACCGTGTGTATAACAGGTGCAATTAGCGATGTTCGTCGTTAGATTGAATTTATGTTTTAATCACGTTTCTTCTTTTGGCACAGCGTTTTCATGCGACGTTTTAGAGTTTGATTATTCGCCTGATATATTGTTTGTAAATACATATGTTAATCCAAATATATTGTATCTGTCTATATATTCAGAATAAATGATATATTCTCTTCAATTAGTTCTGTTGCAATATGGTAAGTTTATTTTTGGAAACTTCAGACCGGGTGTATCGGGTTTGATACATTACCACGGATATTATAGATAAGTTATGATACGTTGGGAAATTAATTGTTTTAGCCATGGACTGACTGACACAATACATGTGCGTAGAACTTTTGCAATACACGTCGTGCACAGTCTAATAGAAGTGGGTTATCTCGAAATGTTATAAATTAAATGTACATGTAAATCGTTAGACCCACTTCCAATATAGCGTGTTATCTTGATAGAAATGTGGGTTATAATTTAACGATACATACTCCATATCACTTGTAACATAAATCGGCTTACCCTTTCCTAAACGTCAATTTGTCGGCCATTCCAAATTGAAAGAGTTTGCAGACGACATTTCAAAATGTAATGAAATTGAAAAAAAATCTTCTGATAGGGCAGAAAACATTCTGGGAAAAGGAGGAATTGCTCGTTAGGGGCAATTTCTCCTTTTCCCACAATGTTTTCCATATTTTTCTGCAACAGACTGGCCAAATGTCGTTATTGATTGGGAAAGGGTTAAAACAATTACATCAACAGTCGATAACTTATATACGCAGAGAGAGACGGGTTAACACGGCCTTCTTCTATATTAGTACTTTATTAGCCTAGTATATTAGAAGCTCGAAATGCTGTCCTAGCATTTACTCTTTATCAAACACCAAATTTCAAACTATCCCAAATTGAAAAGGTTTGCAGACGACATTTCTAAATGTGATAAAACTGGAAAGAAACCATATGATAGGGTAAAAAACATTGTTGGAAAAGGAGAAATTGCTCGTTACGAGCAATTTCTCATTATCCCACAATGTATTCCAGAGTCGTCTGTTTAATGGTTAAATGGTTTAATGCCGTTAGTGTTTGGTTATGGGTTAAATCAAGACACTGAATGATTTGCGCTTATCAGTTATTATTAATTGCCGATCAATTACAGTCTTAACAACGCCGAACTATCTTGGGTGAGTCCAATCGAGATATCGTACTAATCGTAATTAGCGCTAACATTTTTATTACCAATCTGCCAAATAATAACGATTTGATCTTTGAAACCTTTTTTTTCGAAACTGTTGTCATTGCTGCAAAAGAAGAAGAAAAAGGTTATGTGTGATAATACTTCAGTCTTCCCCAAGAAATGTTGTAACTCAATTCCCGAAAACGGGATGTGGAGTTGACCTACCAGAGTTAACCCATTAGCCGAGTTGGAAACAGGCCGAGCCAACCGTAAACCGATATTCCTGGTAGTAGAGGTAGTTGACTTGTATCTCCGGGAATCAATGTTTGAATCCCACCGGCACAATGGATTTTTTGAGAATTCATTTTGGAGACAGCCCTTATCTAGAACTGATAAATCAAAAGACGAACTTTAAAGTCTGTAAGGCTGGACTTAGTTGACCCCCCTTGTATGGCATGCTATCAATGCAAGGTAGTCGTGATTCTTGTGTCGGCTTGTGCTCTAATGATCAAATATACGAGTATAAAACGCTGTGCACAACATTCAGATTCTAAGTCAAATTGTTGGTTCGCAAATCCGTATGTTTGCAGGAGAGAGCTAAATTACTATGCCAGGAGAGCTAAACCAATACGTGTTCAGAAGAGCTTTATCACTTTACAGCTGTATCTACAAAAATGCTAAATCACAATATTCAGGTGAACTAGAGCACTTTATGTTCAGGGAAGCTAAAGCACTATGCAGTCAGCAGAGATAAGCACAATATGTAAACGATAGCTTAAGCGCAATGTTTTAGGAGAGCTAAAGCACTTTGTCGCGAGAAGAAATAATCACAATATGTTCAGGAGAGCTAAAGTACTATGTGTTCAGGGAAGCTGAGCACTTAATGTGTTCAGGAGAGCTAGAGCACTATGTGTTCAGGAGAGCTAGAGCACTATATGTTCAGGTAAGCTAGAGAACTTTGAGTTCAGGAGAGCTATAGCACTATGTGTTCAGGAAAGCTAGAACACTATGAGTTCAGGAGAGCTAAATCACTATGTGTTCAGGAAAGCTAGAGCACTTTGAGTTCAGGAGAGCTAAAGCACTATGTGTTCAGGAAAGCTAGAGCACTTTGAGTTCAGGAAAGCTAGAACACTATGAGTTCAGGAGAGCTGCAGCACTATGTGTTCAGGAGTGTTAGAGCACTTGATCTGTACAGGAGGTCTAGAGCACTTAACGTTTTCAGGAGAGCTGGAACATTTTATGTGTTAAGGAGTGCTAGAGCACTTTATGTTCAAGGAGCTAGAGCGCTTTATGCTTTCAGGAGAGCTAGAGCACATGATGTGTACAGGAAAACTAGAGCACTTAATGTGTTCAGGAGAGCTTGAACATTTTATGTGTTAAGGAGAGCTATAGCACTTTATGTGTACACAAGAGGTAGAGCACAAAATGTTCAGAAGAGCTAGAACTTTTTTGCTCAAGATAGCTAAAAATGTGTAAACCTTTCAGCGCAATGATTAGAGCTAAGGGTTAAAGCAAAACCAAAGACATGTCATAAACACCCTTTATGAACATAATGTTGTTGGGTTTTTTGCAAACTCCCACAGGGAAAATGTCCTCATGCTAATCCAATCCTACTTTCCAATCAATTTTAGGTGATTAAGATGTTAATGTTTTTTCCCCCAAAATAACACAATTGTATCAAGATTTTATTCTCACTTCCTGAGGGAGGTTGAAGGTGAAATATGAAAACTCGTAATACAGGACTACTCCCTTTGTTTGTGTGTGTTAGGGTTTGACATTGCTTCAATAATATTTCAGTTATATTGTGATGATTCATGATTGCTGGAAACTAAAACCCACACATCAACTGACCAAAATGGCTGGTCAAGTTGGGCGAGACCAAAGGTAATCCGTACCTTAAATGGGGGAATAACTCTAATGAAAATCCAATTGACCGCTCATGTGATTTGAATCACACAGTTAACAGTACGGGGGTCATTAAGATGACGAGAAATTATTCAGCGAGGAAGCAAACTAGAAAGTCCTAAAAACTGCATTGACTTTAAAATCTTACCAAACCATTCCTTCTATAAATACTTCTATTACAAATCGAGGGTTCAATGCAATACTATAGTAAGTGCTTAGTGTTTATGAAGCACTTACTATAGTCTTGCATTGAACCCTTGAAATGTCGTTATAGAATTATAACAAGTGTAAACACATGGGGATACCATTTAAACAGACTTTTTAATTATGAACTCATTAATTATGGCGTTATGACTTTTAATAATTCAAATAAAAACACTTGGCAACAATTATATAAATTTAACAATGATAAACATGTAATATAGAAATTGATTAATAAATCTATCTATTACTGGAGAATACCCATATAAAGTTGCACTTAACATAAATCTTCTGAAATTAAGGTTGAATATCTATTATCCACCATTTTGAAACTCCTTCCTTCGACAGATAACCTGGAGCGTTCTCGGTATACATCAGCCTGGGCCGGAACTATAACCATTAAACATCTGTCTCACCCAAAACTATTTGTACCAAATCGAAAAGTAATCTGAAGAAAGAATGAGTTTCAAAATGGCGGATTAAGGGTATTCTACCTTAAACCCATTTCCATATTAGGGACTTGATTAGTGATGCACTTTGAAAGCAAAGGCAGTAGATGATAAATAGCAATACAAAATACAAATTTCGATCATAGTTTTACATTTAAAACATTGTGACAAATGAATAAATTGCTTATTAGGAGCAATTTATTCATTTGTCACATTGATTTATAAACTTTTATACAGTGGGTGCTTTAAAGTTAGGCACTATGGAGTAAAAGGTTACAATGCAAATGTAAAGACCCGACCTCCCTGTAATGTATTTATCTCTTTGTGTCTGAAAATCCCTTTTCAATCTCAGCAAACATGACAGCATCTGCTTCACCTTTACATGATTCCTGTCATTTCCTTGGCATTACAATACAGCATTTGAAAATTAACCATCAAGAAACTCCAGCATTAGTGAAAACCACTTAACCTTATAATTATATACCTAATACCATGAATATGGAAGATTGAAAATGGTCAAAATTGATAATTATAATATCATTATACAGGTTTTAGATCACATCATCATTATTTCATGTATGTTGCAATTCCTAGTTCTGATGATGTAAGAGGACCCTAAACTTAACAGTCCACAAGGGCTAGTCAAGGTGAGGGTAATCATTTGCATTTTGTAGGCCAACTGATAGATTACCTCTCAAATAATCCAGATCAGGTGGTGCTGGGATTTGAACCTGACTGATAGGGGCAGACCAAATTGAAAGCAATTACCGATAAGCTTCAAAAGAAAAACTTTTTATTGTTGTGTTTTTTGCTGGAAGCCATTGCGACTCAATGAAAAAATGCTCATAATTCTCCTTATAACAATGAAATCTTAAATAACCTGCTGCTAATCAGCAAGAAATAGCATATGCTAAGGAATGGTTAAATAAAGACCAATATATACCCTTCTTTGACAATAACACTGTTGAATACCAAATAAACCTATTCATCTATATTATATGGTTCTTGTTGATTTATATTCAAAGTTATGTTCAAATTCATTACATTGTAAACTACCGGTATACACTTATATATGAACAAAACAAATCTAAATATTTCTTTTCTTTAGAGAAGTACATACTTGTACATTGTAGTTTAAACTTAAACCATGTATAATAAACCACCGGCTCATCAAGCAGATGGTAATCATTCATAGAAATAGCTCATCACTTTATGAATTTATATGTAACAGGAAAACTAGTATTACCTTTGGTAAAATGATAATTTGCTCACACGTTTTTATCTTTAAAGGCACATGAAAGGGTATGAGTACAAATAAATAACTGAAAAATTATATGGAGTTCTTTTATCATGTTCATAAAAATGATGAAAATTAATTTATGAATGCTGTGAGACCATATTTTAAAAAAATTATTTAACTAAATTCTATTTTGTGCTAGAAATATAGTTGTCTCCAATTCAATCATGTTTATCCACAATCTGTTTGTTTACATATTTCAAATAACTAATTCCAATTGGTCGGTTCATATTTTGTGTATCACATAAACAGGTCAGAGATGAAGAACATGGCAATCTGAATAATTAACCTTGCTGATCATGGTCATTTCTCACTGGCTTTCATATTTCCCTTGTGTCCTGTTTTTCTTTGGTGATAACTATTTCAATCTGACCAAAAGTTTACCAAATGAAATAGTTTGATATAGCATTAGTCTCCTTTTATGAGCCTTTAATGAACAATCTTTTGTACCAATTGACAGTTGCAGACTATAGACATTAACATTGGTTTAACCCGTTACCAAACAATAATGACATTTAACCACTTTGTTGCAGACGACTCAGGAAAAAACTGTGGGAAAAGGGGAAATTGCTTCCCCCTTTTCCCACAATGTTTTTTTACTCTATTAGTAGATGACTTTCCAATTTCATCACACTTTGAAATGTTGTCTGCAAACTTTCAATTTTGGAAGGTCGAAAACTCAGGGTTTGGTAAAGGGTTAATAGATCACAAATTAGTATGTCACAAGCTCTATGAGATTGATCATATGCAGAATACATATAAGCACATTTTGAAATGTTGTCTGCAAACTTTCAATTTGGGACAGTTGAAAAGTTGGGGTTTGGTAAAGGGTTAATAGATCACAAATCAGTTTGTCACAAGCTCTATGAGATTGATCATATGCAGAATACATATAGCACATTTTGAAATGTTGTCTGCAAACTTTCAATTTGGGACAGTTGAAAAGTTGGGGTTTGGTAAAGGGTTAATAGATCACTGATTAGTATGTCACAAGCTCTATGAGATTGATCATATGCAGAATACAAATAGCACATTTTGAAATGTTGTCTGCAAACTTTCAATTTGGGACAGTTGAAAAGTTGGCATTTGGGAAAGGGTTAAAGGAAGGCTCCTCAGAAGCATGTGCGAGAAAAAGGTGTAGTACTACACAAATATATCATATCCATCCAATGATTCAAAGTGGCTTTTACAGAACGGATATGCTCAGAAACATAGGCAACATGTTATCTATGTCTCTGATAAGAGGTAGTCTAATAATTACAGCTAACACATTCAAATAAGATCCACAGTGGTGTAATGGTTAGTGTCAGGGATAAGATACCGGTCATCCCGGGTTCGATCCCCGAAGGCGGCCATCTATTTCACCATGGAGTGTCCTTGGGCAAGACATATTTCATAGCCTAGCACTGGTAGTTATCTAGGGAATAATGATGAATCCTGTACATTACTGGAAAAATGAACAAACAAACAAGCAAAAGTCATATGAAACTTATGTATAAATTAATTTTCCATGAAAGGGGATGTGTACCATGATTACCGGCTATAATGCACATATTACCAAACAGCACAAACATTTCTGTACTTCACATTTGACGTCAATAAAGTAACATGATAAATAGAATAGATCATTGTGTGTTTATGAATAGGAAAGGTTATCAAGCTAGGCTTCAAATTATTATCCTATAACACTCCTACGTTTTGCCCAATAACACTTTTGAATTAAAACGCCAATCTTCTATTCTTTAAGAAATGTAATCAAGATAGTAATTGCCATGCTACTCGTCTCACAAGGATTTATAATTTCACATCTACGTTTCAAAAATTGTAGTAACCATTGTATCTCAAACGGAACCTTGATTCTGTGAATGTAATAAAGACATGCATTTAAAAGTATGATATCAATTTTACAGGAAGGAATCCTGTTCCTTACCACTCTAAGTAAAAGCTTTTCTAAAAAGTACTCCTTTTCTCTTTATATTTACGTTTATGGGGGAAATCTTTCTTACAAGTCTTTTGCAAGACATGCCCCAGCTCTATCAAACGTTCATCTCCCCTGATCATGTTGTTCTAACCATTTATTACAGATTGTTATAACAGCATTCTGTCCCATGCTCTTGGCAGCTCTCAGAATTCGCTTCACGTCATCTAATCTGTTTTCTTTGACCGCCATCAGATAAGCCGATCGTAACTTCCCACACAGGATGTAAGCATTTATCTGAAAGAGGAAAACCAAAATTTTACACTTCACTTTATATAAACCAATCTTAGCCAACCCAGGAAACCATTGTGACAAAAGAAGAAATTGCTCATATCGAGCAACTTTTTCTTTTGTCTCAATGATTTCTACTCAATTTCTCAACTAGCCTGGGGTCCTGGCCGGTAAATTTTCTCATAATAATAATAATAATAATAATAATAATAATAATAATAATAAAATCATAATAAAAATCATATCATGATAATGATATAAACAATTATAATAATAATAATATTCATAAAAGTTATCAATAATGATAATGATATCAAAAGAATGTTAGGTTATACATATTTCACACATTAGAGTATACATACCTTGTTGGCATCTTTTCTCAGCAGTTTAATAATGTTTTCTGCCTCCTTAGCCTGAAAAAGAGGTGAACAGTAACTTTGAACTTTTGTTTTCATTTCAAAGTGCTTTTACACAGATAGAGAACTTTCAAAAGTGAAAATGAAGTGACATTGGAAAAGTACATTTTTTTTTTATAATTGTATGATATACAATTCAAAGAAGCTATTGAAATCATAATTTCGTCACGAAGCATTCATATAAGTATATCTAAGTATGTACAGTCTACCGGTATATATGAGAGAACTTAAGTTAAAAGTGATATAAAGACAGGTCAATTCACTATAAACAAACTTTAAAGAATTAAGAAATTGGTTAACTCATCTGTTGCTGTTGATACAACTAGAGATAGGGGGCACACTCTCTCTTTATGTGCTAACGCCGTACGACAGTAAATTAGATAAAGATTATCAAGGCGGAGTACCTCTAGAACCTGCAGCATTCTGTTTCGATGAGGCAATGAAAGAATTATTGTTTACTGCAGGAGGGGGGGGGGGTGAGATAGGCGGTAAACATGAAAATACAGAAGTGTTGTAAATATTAGGTTTTACGCTGCCATAATAAACCTTACTTTTGCGACTCTTATTTAATGTCCCTTTTTTGCATAATACAGAAAATTAAGATATCATTGGGTTTAGACATTATTTTTAAAAGAAAATGTAATTTTAAGAATAGTGGTTAAAATGCAAGGTTTATAGATAAGCCATTCAATGATATTTTATAAATCTTGTCAAAATAAAGTACTTGAAGTTCAGGATTACAGTGGATTAAGACATTTTATTATAAACTTTTGGCTTAGATAGTATTCATTCAAAATAGTTTATGAATTTGTTAATTGAAGAGGACATATAGCATTGCGTTGTAGTAATCAATCAATCTCTTCCCCAAGTGCTCCTCCTTTTAGTTCTATCAGACAGACATTTTTTTCTATTTGCTACAATATCCAGAGCAACATCAATGGTTGCTCTGGTTACTGTAGCAGGCCGTCATCACATACAGGTTTTTTATTCGAATACATCTTATCTACTTATTAAGATTGCATAATGTGTGCTTGACACCTTATTTTTGACATGTATTAGGGAGAGATACATATGCTAAAGATTTATTGATCTCCCCTTTCTGCTTTAAGGATTCTTTTCATATTGGTGAATTATTTTTTTGTTTATAGTATTTTGTTAAAATGTCCTTTACTAAATGACATAATATGAAGTTGTAATTTTGTTTTAAAAAGAGGGTCTGTTCCAATCTCGGAAATAAGAATAAACCAAATAAATAACGAGTGATTATTGTGATTTATTAAAGATCAATCGAAGAACCACTCTCCTCATTTATAGACGCCGTACATCCATAAAATCAAGCTGATCCAGTAGGGAGTGCGTACACATTCTACATCATTCTATTTGACAAGATAAGAGAAAGTTAAACAATATAATAAGGACCACATTTGTTTATTATTTGAATTCATTTTATAAGAAAACAATTCTAAATAAGTTATTCGAAGGTTATGGATGTCGGTTTGACTTCAAATATGGGACCCAAAGCCTCTGTATTATAGAAAGGGGTCTTTTAAAGACTAAGCTTAATGTAGATTTGATCAATTGGCAGGTTTAAAGGGGAAATAAAGCCCCAAATCACATCAAACCCGTTTGGAAATAAGTTATTATTGATAAAGCCTCATGTTAAAACATAGCAGAATATAGTATGACTCTGACTTAAATACGAATGCTTTTATTGATATAGAATCTTAAAGTTTTATTTGTAAGTATCGCCGGCTTTACAGCTAACAGATGTCTTGTTTTTAAAGAGCTCAAATATAAGATCCCAGAGAAGCCGAAGTATAACTAAAAAGTGTTGATTTGACCTTAAAACCCCGTACAATAAATATAAGAAGAAGAAAGCAGATACTCATAACTTCGCATAACCATCTTTGTGCAGGAATAATTGTCTACGAAGGCCACAATTGAGCTTTATGCAAAGAAAGAAATACGTCATCTTCGATAGAGTATGGTTGGTATATCATTAACATTATTGTACCTTTGTCACGTTGTTTCTGATGATGAATTAAAACGTGGTGATACCCTGTGTATAACAGGTGCAATTAGCGATGTTCGTCGTTAGATGAAATTTATGTTTTAATCACTGTTCTTCTTTTGGCATATCGTTTTCATGCGACGTTTAAGAGTTTGATTACTCGCCTGATATATTGTTTGTATTTTGTTAATTCAAATAAATTGTATCTGTCTATATATTCAGAATAAATGATGAATTCTCTTTAATTAGTTCTGCTGCAATACGGTCTGTCTGTCTGTCTGTCTGTCTGTCTGTCTGTCTGTCTGTCTGTCTGTCTGTCTGTCTGTCTGTCTGTCTGTCTGTCTGTCTGTCTGTCTGTCTGTCTGTCTGTCTGTCTGTCTGTCTGTCTGTCTGTCTGTCTGTCTGTCTGTCTGTCTGTCTGTCTGTCTGTCTGTCTGTCTGTCTGTCTGTCTGTCTGTCTGTCTGTCTGTCTGTCTGTCTGTCTGTCTGTCTGTCTGTCTCTGTCTGTCTGTCTGTCTGTCTGTCTGTCTGTCTGTCTGTCTGTCTGTCTGTCTGTCTGTCTGTCTGTCTGTCTGTCTGTCGTCCGTCCGTCCGTCCGTCCGTCCGTCCTCCGTCTGTCCGTCTGTCCGTCCGTCCGTCCGTCCGTCTGTCTGTCTGTCTGTCTGTCGATCTTGTGATGTTGCGATTTTTCTTTCTTTCTCTCTTGTGCTCTTTTCTGTCTTTTCATGAGGCATTAAAATTGTAGATCATATGACCGTTTGAGAAATATTATAGTGTCGACGTGCATATCAATATACATATAAACATACGACTATAAACAATCAACCTCCAGTATATATCTCGGGTGATTACCTCGATAATCATAATACACCGCCTGGAACCAAAAATGTTTTACACAATGCATCATTCCGCTTTAAACAGAATCATCACATATCCTTCATAGGTCAAAATACTTTTGCATTTACTTTTTAAATATAACAGTGAATCATAGACCTGTATACGGGGTTTACATATGCTTTGAACTGCTTTTTTTTTCAAACACTGCTAAAAGTGTTAAATCACACCAAGAATTCTGTTCTACGATGTTGTGACCAGCGCCATGCCTTTCTTTGTCATAAAGTCGGGTAAGGAGAGGAACCTTATAAGCTTTTAGCTTTCGTTCCAATCCATTTCACAAAATTGTTTGTAATGTATATAATATATATATAATGGTGTTTTTTTCATTGAATAAAAAATGTTTAAGTCAGGTAAGAAAGGTTAATTTACTTTTTCTCATAGTTATTGAATGATTTCATTATGCAAGTCGATTTCTTTCCTTCTTGTAACATACAACTGATATGTAATAATTCTAGAACATTTTCATTGGAACCGATTCACCCACTTATTGCATACTACAATATGTTAAATTATTGGATGAATTAGAGTCTGTCGTGGGAAATACAGTGTATCTTCTTTTGCTTTAATTCAGACATTGAGGCAGTTCGCATCGAAATAAAAAAACCGTGGTAGTCACAAAAAGCGATTAACCCATTATCAGACAATAACGACATTAAACCACTTTATTGCAGACGACTTTGGAAAATGTTGTGGGAAAAGGAAAAATTGCTCGTGACGAGCAATTTCTCCTTTTCCCTCAATGCTTTCTGCCCTATCAGAAGATTACTTTCTTTTCAATCGCATTACACTTTGAAATGTCGTCTGCAAACTCTTTCAATTTGGGACAGTCGAAATTTTGGCGTTTTGTTAAGGGTTAAACCCCTTACGGAGAGAAAGAGGTCCGATCCCACCATTCTGCTGCTGTTTTCCCATTTCCTATGTGCGTAACTCGTGTGAGTGACCCTAGTCGTATTCCGTAATAACAGTTGTGAGGTCAATATATTCGTAAGGCTTTCATACCATGCTTGTTGTGTTTCGATCTCTTGCTTATCCCTTTCCCAAGCAACAAATTTACGACTGTCCCAAATTGAAAGAGTTTGCAGACGACATTTCAAAATGTCTCATGTTTGATTTTGTTTATTCGTATGGGGTTTTACATCGTGTAAACACTATTCCAATTATGCAGCGATGTCCGACTCAACTTGATGAATGAAGACCCCGTGATCAACAGCATATAAAGGCTGGTCAAGCTGGGTAGGAGCTTGTGTATTCAGAAAGGCAGACAGGAGACTATCTCTAATAGAAATCCACATGCCGTCCCACGAAGTATGACCCCATACGGAGATGAACAATGCATGTGAATGGTTTGAATTGTAAATACGTTTAGAAGCCACATCAAACCGTCATCAACCATTCCACTTTAACACCAACCCTTTAATTAGTATATATAAAATAGACAGAAAAAAAACGGTATTTTTGTTAGCTTTTTTTTTTTTTTACAAAGTCTCAAGATTCTGTAGGGTTTAGAGGGAAGACACTGATTTATTTCTATAGAACTATATCAATGACTTAACAGGTCAAGCCTGAGAATTTTAGTAAGACAAATGAATATAAATATCAAGTTAACTTAAAAATGTGACTTGCCTTCCAAAACCAAGGGATATAACACAAACTTTACTCTATGGACCAAGAGTATGTAGTAACCTCCCCTGAATAGGTTCAAATCGGATACATTCGGCAGTGTTCGCCCGGCCTTTCGACAACACTGACACGGTTGCCAAGTGCGAGTTATTCTGCTTAATTAACAAACAGTTTGTTTAAGAAACTCGTCCGATGACGAGTATATAAAACTATGTGCAAAATTCATTGTGGAAGACTATTAAAAGGAAGGGAGTCGGGTGTGTCTTTTAAATAGGGCTGTGTAAAGTTCATATGTTAGGTTGATAAGCATTAATGGAAAACCCCTAAATCCAAATCGAAAACGAAAGTGAATTTTGGTTTTGGAAAATGAACTCGGTCGATTCTAAAACATATGAAACGTAGACAAGCAGATATTAAAATGTCGGATAAAAAGAGCGATTCAGACCTTTTACATATGTGCCCGATTTGTATCGAAACGTTTAGAATACCGAGATCAACACCTAAATGTAAACACAGTTTTTGTGAGGAGTGTTTGTTTACGTATGTCTCGACATTGAAGGACAGAGGAGAACTTGGGACATCGTTTCCTTGTCCGGTTTGCAGACAGAACGTTACAGCCCCGCCAGATGGTGACGTATCGTTGGCATGGATACAGACATTTCCGATGAACAAAGAACTGGCAAAAGCAATATCGGAAATACCAGCAAATAAAGAAGACAACAAAGATGGTGCTTCAATCGCTCTGTGTGAGCCTTGTGTGGCAGACGGTGAGCAGAATAGAGCTGTAAAATTCTGTGTCGATTGTCAGGAACTCTTGTGTAAAGGATGTGTGGACAACCATAGGAAATATAAAATATTCAAAGGACATAACCTGGTAGAAAAATACAAACAAGGACTCAAAACCCAAATAAAAGACATAGGGGTCGATATCAAATGCGTAAAGCACAGGGACAGAGATGTTGAGATATACTGCCCGAACCACGACCTATACTGCTGTGTTACATGTGCAACAGTAACTCATCGAGACTGTGTTGGTATCTTAGGAATCGATGATATGGAGAGAGGGGCAAATAAGACGATGTCAAGCCTGAAACGGAATTATCAGCTAACAGAGAAATGCCTGGAGCAACTGCGGATTGGTCACGAGGGAAACATAATTAAACTTTCGACAATAATTCAAAACACGAAGAGTATATTCAAACAAAGAAAGGACGAGATTATCAAAGCTTTAGATGACTTACAAGGAGAGTTTGATGCGGCTACAAAACGATTGATTACTACTAAAGAGCAGGAAATGGGATTAATCATTGAACGAGTTGAGAGTACGAAGTTACGCTGTCGTCAGTATATAGATAAACTTGACATTCTTAGTGAATATAGCCTTCCAGCACACAAAGTTGTTTTGCAGAAAGAAATGGTCGAGGAATATAAACGTCTTGAAAAGGACATGGAGACGGGTGACCTTGACGTTAAAGAACTATCTGTGGAATGGCCACCACTCGATAAACTAAAAGACATTCACGGAATGATAGTTACATGTAAAAATGAAAAATTGGATGTAGAGATAAAGCCGGACGATTCTATGAGAAATGAAGATGTTCTGACCCAGATGAAGGATAAATGTTTTGTGAGGACGGAGGATCATTCTGTGAACCCGGTGACTGAGTGTAGCCCGTATTACACAGGAGTAACGATGGCGGGGAACCAGCAGCTAGTACTCTGTGATAACTGCTCTTCCAAGGCTTGTGGAAATGTCTGTCTGTATGATACCAAATCTAAATCATTGTCAGAACTTAAAATGAACAATCCATTCGGGGTTACAGTATTAAAAAACGAGTCCTACCATCTAGCTGTAAGTGTACCAAACGACAAACAAATCCACGTCGTCTCAACAGAGAACAACACTCTGACAGCTGTGAAAACATTTCAAACGGACAAGAAACCATACAGCCTTATTTGCCTCGATAACGGGCAGTTAGGAGTAACCTGGGATTCTCCGCCATCCTTTGATATCGTAGATGTGAGCGGAAACGAGATGAAAACAGTGAAATCTTACACACAAGATTCAACAGGTAGAAAGTTCAAGTCTTTCCAGTACGTGGCTGTTGACGAACTCCGATCCCACATCATACAGCCTTGTACCGAGGATCACGCAGTTTATTGTTTTGACTACTCGGGTAATCCCGTGTTTGAGTATAGAGTCGCTGGCCTTTTAAAGCCACGTGGTGTGGATACAGACAGAGACGGAAACATCTATATATGTTCCTGGTGGACCGACTCTCTTCATGTACTGACACCGTCCGGTCGTAAAATAAAGGTGATTAAAGAGAGAGTGCCTGAAGGTCCTATAGCAATCTGTTTTAATGAGACAGGGGAGAGCTTCTGGGTTACAGCAGGATTTACTAGTACAATCTATGGATATTTCTTCGAATCACGGAATTGATCAACCAAAACTCATATTCAGTGATTTAATTGTTATAATGAAGTTCACAAAATGGCCCGACTCTCTTTCTCTTCTGACATCATCCGTATAACAAGTAATCAATGAGGAAGTACATCTAGGTCCTACAGCAATCTGTTTTGATGAGACAGGGGAGGGCTTCTGGGTTACTGGAGGAAATTATCATATCTGTGATAAAGTGTGTTTGTTCAAGTCTCAGAAATAAGAATAAGCCAAAACTAGTATTGGGTGATTATATTGATTCATTGAATGACAAACAAGAGCCCACTCCCTTTAGGTCCTGACACCGTCCGG
Organism: Cerastoderma edule; assembly: GCA_947846245.1. Classification (NCBI taxonomy): domain Eukaryota; kingdom Metazoa; phylum Mollusca; class Bivalvia; order Cardiida; family Cardiidae; genus Cerastoderma; species Cerastoderma edule. The sequence continues at coordinate 16,909,867 of OX401404.1, forward strand.
CTGTAGGCTGAAAATAAAGGTGATCAATGAGAGAATGCCTATATCTCCTACAGCAATCTGTTTTGAAAAGACAGGGGAGAACTTTTGGGTTACTGCAGAATGGTTATTTCATTTTTATGATAAAATATGTTTGTTCAAGTCTTTGAAATATGAATAAACCCAAACCTATATTGGGTGATTATATTGATTTATTGAATGACAAAAGGAGCCCGCTCTCTTTATGTGCTAACGCCGTACGACAGTAAATTAGACAAAGGTTATCAAGGCGGAGTACCTCTAGAACCTGCAGCATTCTGTTTCGATGAGGCAATGAAAGAATTATGGGTTACTGCAGGAGGGGGGGGAAAGGTAGGCGGTTAACATGAAAATACAGAAGTGTTGTAAATATTATGTTTTACGCTGCCATAATAAACCTTACTTTTCGACTCTTATTTAATGTCCCTTTTTTGCATAATACAGAAAATTAAGATATCATTGGGTTTAGACATTATTTTTAAAAGAAAATGTAATTTTAAGAATAGTGGTTAAAATGCAAGGTTTATAGATAAGCCATTCAATGATATTTTATAAATCTTGTCAAAATAAAGTACTTGAAGTTCAGGATTACAGTGGATTAAGACATTTTATTATAAACTTTTGGCTTAGATAGTATTCATGCAAAATAGTTTATGAATTTGTTAATTGAAGAGGACATATAGCATTGCGTTGTAGTAATCAACCAATCTCTTCCCCAAGTGCTCCTCCTTTTAGTTCTATCAGACAGACATTTTTTTCTATTTGCTACAATATCCAGAGCAACATTAATGGTTGCTCTGGTTACTGTAGCAGGCCGTCATCACATACAGGTTTTTTATTCGAATACATCTTATCTACTTATTAAGATTGCATAATGTGTGCTTGACACCTTATTTTTGACATGTATTAGGGAGAGATACATATGCTAAAGATTTATTGATCTCCCCTTTCTGCTTTAAGGATTCTTTTCATATTGGTGAATTATTTTTTTGTTTATAGTATTTTGTTAAAATGTCCTTTACTAAATGACATAATATGAAGTTGTAATTTTGTTTTAAAAAGAGGGTCTGTTCCAATCTCGGAAATAAGAATAAACCAAATAAATAACGAGTGATTATTGTGATTTATTAAAGATCAATCGAAGAACCACTCTCTTCATTTATAGACGCCGTACATCCATAAAATCAAGCTGATCCAGTAGGGAGTGCGTACACATTCTACATCATTCTATTTGACAAGATAAGAGAAGGTTAAACAATATTTTAAGGACCACATTTGTTTATTATTTGAATTCATTTTATAAGAAAACAATTCTAAATAAGTTATTCGAAGGTTATGGATGTCGGTTTAACTTCAAATATGGGACCCAAAGCCTCTGTAATATAGAAAGGGGTCTTTTAAAGACTAAGTTTGATGTAGATTTGATCAATTGGCAGGTTTAAAGGGGAAATAAAGCCCTAAATCACGTCAAACCCGTTTGAAAATAAGTTATTATTTATAAAGCCTCATGTTAAAACATAGCAGAATATAGTATGAGTCTGACTTAAATACGAATGCTTTTAGTGATATAGAATCTTAAAGTTTTATTTGTAAGTATCGCCGGCTTTACAGCTAACAGATGTCTTGTTTTAAAGAGCTCAAATATAAGATCACAGAGAAGCCGAAGTATAACTAAAAAGTGTTGATTTGGCCTTAAATCCCCGTACAATAAATATAAGAAGAAGAAAGCAGATACTCATAACTTCGCATAACCATCTTTGTGCAAGAATATTCGTCTACAAAGGCCACATTCGAGCTTTATGCAAAGAATGAAATAGGTCATCTTCAATAGGGTATGATTGGTATATCATTTAGATTAGTGTTCCTTTGTCACAATGTTTCTAATGAGGAATTAAAACGTGATGATACCGTGTGTATAACAGGTGCAATTAGCGATGTTCGTCGTTAGATTGAATTTATGTTTTAATCACGTTTCTTCTTTTGGCACAGCGTTTTCATGCGACGTTTGATTACTCGCCTGATATATTGTTTGTAAATACATATGTTAATTCAAATATACTGTATCTGTCTATATATTCAGAATAAATGATATATTCTCTTCAATTAGTTCTGTTGCAATATGGTAAGTTTATTTTTGGAAACTTCAGACCGGGTGTATCGGGTTTGATACATTTCCACGGATATTATAGATAAGTTGTGAGACGTTTGGGAAATTAATTGTTTTAGCCATGGACTGACTGACACAATATATGTGCGTAGAACTTTTGCAATACACGTCGTGCACAGTCTAATGGAAGTGGGTTATCTCGAAATGTTATAAATTTTATGTACATGTAAAGCATTAGACCCACTTCCAATATAGCGTGTTATCTTGATAGAAATGTTGGTTATGGTTTAACGATACATACTCCATATCACTTGTAACATAAGTCGGCTTACCCTTTCCTAAACGTCAAATTGTCGGCCGTTCCAAATTGAAATAGTTTGCAGACGACATTTCAAAATGTGATGAAATTGAAAAATAATCTTCTGATAGGGCAGATAACATTCTGGGAAAAGGAGGAATTGCTCGTTAGGAGCAATTTCTCCTTTCCCCACAATGTTTTCAATATTTGTCTGCAACAGACTGGCCAAATGTCGTTATTGATTGGGAAAGGGTTAAAACAATTACATCAACAGTCGATAACTTATATACGCAGAGAGAGACGGGTTAACACGGCCTTCTTCTATATTAGTACTTTATTAGCCTAGTATATTAGAAGCTCGAAATGCTGTCCTAGCATTAACCTCTACCAAACACCAAATTTCAAACGATCCCAAATTGAAAAGGTTTGCAGACGACATTTCAAAATGTGATAAAATTGGAAAGTAACCATATGATAGGGTAGAAAACATTGTTGGAAAAGGAGAAATTGCTCGTTACGAGCAATTTCTCATTATCCCACAATGTATTCCAGAGTCGTTTGTTTAATGGTTAAGTGGTTAAATGCCGTTAGTGTTTGGTAGTGGGTTAAATCAAGACACTGAATGAATTGCGCTTATCAGTTATTATTAATTGTCTTAACAACGCCGAACTATCTTGGGTGAGTCCAATCAAGATATCGTACTAAACGTAATTAGCGCTAACATTTTTATTACCAATCTGCCAAATAATAACGATTTGATCTTTGAAACCTTTTTTTTCGAAACTGTTGTCTCTGCTGCAAAAGAAGAAGAAAAAGGTTATGTGTGATAATACTTCAGTCTTTAGCCTCCCCAAGAAATATTGTAACTCAATTTCCAAAAACGGGATGTGGAGTTGACCTACCAGAGTTAACCCATTAGCCGAGTTGGAAACAGGCGAGTCAACCGTAAACCGTGTTTCCTGGTAGTAGAGGTAGTTGACTTGTATCTCCGGGAACCAAGGTTTGAATCCCACCGGCACAATGGATTTTTTGAGAATTCATTTTGGAGACAGCCCTTATCTAGAACTGATAAATCAAAAGACGAACTTTAAAGTCTGTAAGGCTGGACATAGTTGACCCCCCTTGTATGGCATGCTATCAATGCAAGGTAGTCGTGATTCTTGTACCGGCTTGTGCTCAAATGATCAAATATACGAGTATAAAACGTTGTGCACAACATTCAGATTCTAAGTCAAATTGTTGGTTCGCAATTCCGTATGTTTGCAGGAGAGAGCTAAATTACTATGCCAGGAGAGCTAAACCAATACGTGTTCAGAAGAGCTTAATCACTTTACAGCTGTATCTACAAAAATGCTAAATCACAATATTCAGGTGAACTAGAGCACTTTGTGTTCAGGGAAGCTAAAGCACTATGCAGTCAGCAGAGATAAGAACAATATGTCAACGATAGCTTAAGCGCAATGTTTTAGGAGAGCTAAAGCACTTTGTCGCGAGAAGAAATAATCACAATATGTTCAGGAGAGCTAGAGTACTATGTGTTCAGGAGAGCTAGAGCACTATATGTTCAGGTAAGCTAGAGCACTTTGAGTTCAGGAGAGCTAGATCACTATATGTTCAGGTAAGCTAGAGCACTTTGAGTTCAGGAGAGCTAAAGCACTATGTGTTCAGGAAAGCTAGAGCACTATGAGTTCAGGAGAGCTAGAACACTATGAGTTCAGGAGAGCTAGAACACTTTGAGTTCAGAAGAGCTAAAACACTATGTGTTCAGGAGAGCTACAGTACTATGTGTTCAGGAGAGCTAGAACACTATGAGTTCAAGAGAGCTACAGTACTATGTGTTCAGGAGAGTTAGAGCACTTGATCTGTACAGGAGGTCTGGAGCACTTTACGTTTTCAGGAGAGCTGGAAGATTTTATGTGTTAAGGAGAGCTAGAGCACTTTATGTTCAAGTAGCTAGAGCGCTTTATGCTTTCAGGCGAGCTAGAGCACATGATGTGTACAGGAAAACTAGAGCACTTAATGTGTTCAGGAGAGCTTGAACATTTTATGTGTTAAGGAGAGGTAGAGCACAAAATGTTCAGAAGAGCTAGAACTTTTTTGTTCAAGATAGCTAAAAATGTGTAAACCTTTCAGCACAATGATCAGAGCTAAGGGTTAAAGCAAAACTAAAGACATGTCATAAACACCCTTTATGAACATAATGTTGTTGGTTTTTTTGCAAACTCCCCAAGTGAAAATGTCCTCATGCTAATCCAATCCTACTTTCCAATAAATTTTAGGTGATTAAGATGTTAATGTTTTTTTCCCTAAAATAACAGAATTGTATCAATATTTTATCCTCACTTCCTGAGGGAGGTTGAAGGTGAAATATGAAAACTCGTAATACAGGACTACTCCCTTTGTTTGTGTGTGTTAGGGTTTGACATTGCTTCGATAATATTTCAGTTATATTGTGGTGATTCATGATTGCTGGAAACTAAAACCCACACCTCAACTGACCAAAATAGCTGGTCAAGTTGGGTAAGACCAAAGGCAATCCGTACCTTAAATGGGGGACTAACTCTAATGAAAATCCAATTGACCGCTCATGTGATTTGAACCACACATTTAACGCTACGGGGGTCATTAAGATGACGAGAAATTATTCAGAGAGGAAGCAAACTAGAAAGTCCTAAAAACTGCATTGCCTTTAAAATCTTACCAAACCATTCCTTCTATAAATACTTCTATTACAAATCGAGGGTTCAATGCAATACTATAGTAAGTGCTTAGTGTTTATGAAGCACTTACTACAGTCTTGCATTGAACCCTTGAAATGTCGTTATAGAATAATAACAAGTGTAAACACATGGGGATACCATTTAAACAGACTTATTAATTATGGACTCATAAATTATGGCATTATGACTTTTAATAATTCAAATAAAAAACATTTGGCAACAATTATATAAATTTAACAATGATAAACATGTAATATAGAAATTGATTAATAAATCTATCTATCTATTACTGGAGAATACCCATATAAAGTTGCACTTAAATCTTCTGAAATTAAGGTTGAATATCTATTATCCACCATTTTGAAACTCCTTCCTTCGACAGATTACCTGGAGCGTTCTCGGTATACATTAGCGTGGGCCGGAACTATAACCATTAAACATCTGTCTCACCCGGAACTATTTGTACCAAATCAAATAGTTCCAGTTCCGACTGATGTTTACCGAGAACGACCGAAGTAATCTGAAGAAAGAATGAGTTTCAAAATGGCGGATTAAGGGTATTCTACCTTAAACCCATTTCCCTATTAGGGACTTGATTAGTGATGCACTTTGAAAGCAAAGGCAGTAGATGATAAATAGCAATACAGAATACAAATTTCGATCATAGTTTTACATTTAAACCATTGTGACAAATGAATAAATTGCTCATTAGGAGCAATTTATTCATTTGACACATTGGTTTATAAACTTTTATACAGTGAGTGCTTTAAAGTTAGGCACTATGGATTAAAAGGTTACAATGCAAATGTAAAGACCCGACCTCCCTGTGATATTTTTATCTCTTTGTGTCTGAAAATCCCTTTTCAATCTCAGCAAACATGACAGCATCTGCTTCACCTTTACATGATACCTGTCATTTCCTTGGCATTACAATACAGCATTTGAAAATTAACCAACAAGAAACTCCAGCATTAGTGAAAACCACTTAACCGTATAATTATATACCTAATACCACGAATATGGAAGATTAAAATGGTCAAAATCGATAATTATAATATCATTATACAGGTTTTACATCACATCATCATTATTTCATGTATGTTGCAATTCCTAATTTCGAGGATGAAAGAGGACCCTAAACTTAACAGTCCATATTAAGGACTAGTCAAGGTGAAGGTTATCATCGACAATCTGTAGGTCAACTGGGAGATTACCTCTCATGAAAATCCAGATCAGGTGGTGCTGGGATTTGAACCTGACTGATTAGGGCAGACTAAATTGAAAGCAATTACCGATAAGCTTCAAAAGAAAAACTTTTTATTGTTGTGTTTTTTGCTGGAAGCCATTGCGACTCAAGGGAAAAATGCTCATAATTCTCCTTATAACAATGAAATCTTAAATAACCTTCTGCTAATCAGCAAGAAATAGCATATGCTAAGGAGTGGTTAAATAAAGAACAATGTATACCCTTCTTTGACAATAACACTGTTAAATACCAAATAAACCTATTCATCTATATTAAATGGTACCTGTTGATTTATATTCAAAGTAATATTCAAATTTATTACGTTGTAAACTACCGGTATACACTTATCTACATGAACAAAACAAATCTAAATATTTCCTTTTTTAGAGAAGTACATACTTGTACATTGTAGTTTAAACTTAAACCATGTATTATACCACCTGCTCATCAAGCAGATGGTAATCATTCATAGAAATAGCTCATCACTTTATGAATATATATGTAACAGGAAAACTAGTATTACCTTTGGTAAAAGGATAATTTGCTCACGGGTTTTATCTTTAAAGGCACATGAAAGGGTATGAGTACAAATAAAATACTAAAAAATTATATGGAGTTCTTTTATCATGTTCATAAAAATGATGAAAATTAATTTATGAATGATGTGAGACCCTATTTTAAAAAATTCATTTAACTAAATTTTATTTTGTGCTAGAAATATAGTTGTCTCCAATTCAATCATGTTTATCCACAACCTGTTTCTTTACATATTTCAAATAACTAATTCCAATTGGTGATACCTATTTCAATCTGACCAAAAGTTTACCAAATGAAATAGCTTGATATAGCATTAATCTCCTTTCATGAGCCTTTAAAGAACAATCTTTTGTACCAATTGACAGTTGCATACTATAGACATCAACGTTGGTTTAACCCGTTACCAAACAATAATGACATTTAACCACTTTGTTGCAGACAACTCTGGAAAACACTATGGGAAAAGGGGAAATTGCTTGTGACAAGCAATTTCTCCTTTTCCCACAATGTTCTTTTTTACTCTATTAGTAGATGACTTTCCAATTTCATCACACTTTGAAATATTGTCTGCAAACTTTCAATTTTGGACGGTCGAAAACTCGGGATTAATAGATCACAAATCAGTTTGTCACAAGCTCTATGAGATTGATCATATGCAGAATACATATAAGCACATTTTGAAATGTTGTCTGCAAACTTTCAATTTGGGACAGTTGAAAAGTTGGGGTTTGGTAAAGGGTTAATAGATCACAAATTAGTTTGTCACAAGCTCTATGAGATTGATCATATGCAGAATACATATAAGCACATTTTGAAATGTTGTCTGCAAACTTTCAATTTGGGACAGTTGAAAAGTTGGGGTTTGGTAAAGGGTTAATAGATCACAAATTAGTATGTCACAAGCTCTATGAGATTGATCATATGCAGAATACATATAAGCACATTTTGAAATGTTGTCTGCAAACTTTCAATTTGGGACAGTTGAAAAGTTGGGGTTTGGTAAAGGGTTAATAGATCACAAATCAGTTTGTCACAAGCTCTATGAGATTGATCATATGCAGAATACATATAGCACATTTTGAAATGTTGTCTGCAAACTTTCAATTTGGGACAGTTGAAAAGTTGGCATTTGGTAAAGGGTTAATAGATCACAAATCAGTTTGTCACAAGCTCTATGAGATTGATCATATGCAGAATACATATAAGCACATTTTGAAATGTTGTCTGCAAACTTTCAATTTGGGACAGTTGAAAAGTTGGGGTTTGGTAAAGGGTTAATAGATCACAAATTAGTATGTCACAAGCTCTATGAGATTGATCATATGCAGAATACATATAAGCACATTTTGAAATGTTGTCTGCAAACTTTCAATTTGGGACAGTTGAAAAGTTGGGGTTTGGTAAAGGGTTAATAGATCACAAATTAGTATGTCACAAGCTCTATGAGATTGATCATATGCAGAATACATATAGGCACATTTTGAAATGTTGTCTGCAAACTTTCAATTTGGGACAGTTGAAAAGTTGGGGTTTGGGAAAGGGTTAAAGGAAGGCTCCTCAGAAGCATGTGCGAGAAAAAGGTGTAGTACTACTACTACTACTACACAAATATATCAAACCCGTCCAATGATTCAAAGTGGCTTTTACAGAACGGATATGCTCAGAAACATAGGCAACATTTTATCTATGTCTCTGATAAGAGGTAGTCTAATAATTACAGCTAACAAATTCAAATAAGCTAATGGTTAGTGTCAGGGATAAGATACCGGTCATCCCGGGTTCGATCCCCGAAGGCGGCCATCTATTTCACCATGGAGTGTCCTTGGGCAAGACACATTTCATAGCCTAGCACTGGTAGTTATCTAGGGAATAATAATGAATCCTGTACATTACTGGAAAAATGAACAAATAAACAAGCAAAAGTCATATGAAACTTATGTATAAATTAATTTTTCATTAAAGCACTCTATTTTTCCATGAAAGGGGATGTGTACCATGATTACCGGCTATAATGCACATATTACCAAACAGCACAAACACTTCTGTACTTCACATTTGACGTCAATAAAGTAACATGATAAATAGAAAAGATCATTGTGTGTTTATGAATAGGAAAGGTTATCAAGCTCGGCTTCAAATAATTATCCTATCACACTCCTAGGTTTTGCCCAATAACACTTTTGAATCAAAACGCCAACCTTCTATTCTCTAAATATTGTAATCAAGATGGTAATTGCCATGCTACTCGTCTCACAAGGATTTATAACTTCACATCTACGTTTCAAAAATTGTAGAAACCATTGTATCTCAAACGGAACCTTGATTCTGTGAATGTAATAAAGACAGGCATTTAAATGTATGATATCAATTTTACAGGAAGCAATCCTGTTCCTTACAAGTCTAAGTAAAAGCTTTTCTAAAAAGTACATGTACTCCTTTTCTCTTTATATTTACATTTACGGGGGAAATCTTTCTTACAAGCCTTTTGCAAGACATGCCCCAGCTCTATCAAACGTTCATCTCCCCTGATCATGTTGTTCTAACCATTTATTACAGATTGTTATAACAGCATTCTGTCCCATGCTCTTGGCAGCTCTCAGAATTCGCTTCACGTCATCTATTCTGTTTTCTTTGACCGCCATCAGATAAGCCGATCGTAACTTCCCACACAGGATGTAAGCATTTATCTGAAAGAGGAAAACCAAAATTTTACACTTCACTTTATATAAACCAATCTTAGCCAACCCAGAAAACCATTGTGACAAAAGAAGAAATTGCTCATATCGAGCAACTTTTTCATTTGTCTCAATGATTTCTACTCAATTTCTCAACTAGCCTGGGGTCCTGGCTGGTAAAATTTTCTCATAATAATAATAATAATAATAAAATCATAATAAAATCATATCATGATAATGATATCAACAATTATAATAATAATAATATTCATAAAAGTTATCAATAATGATAATGATATCAAAATAATGTTAGGTTATACATATTTCACACATTAGAGTATAAATACCTTGTTGGCATCTTTTCTCAGCAGTTTAATAATGTTTTCTGCCTCCTTAGCCTGAAAAAGAGATGAACAGTAACTTTGAACTTTTGTTTTTATTTCACAACTTTCAAAAGTGAAAATGAAGTGACATTGGAACAGTACATTTTTTTTTATAATTGTATGATATACAATTCAAAGAAGCTATTGAAATCATAATTTCCTCACAAAGCATTCATATAAGTATATCTAAGTATGTACAGTCTACCGGTATATATGAGAGATCTCAAGTTAAAAGTGATATAAAGACAGGTAAATTCACTATATACAAACTTTAAAGAATTTAGAAATTGGTTAACTCATCTGTTGCTGTTGATACAACTAGAGATAGGGGGCACATAACGAAAGACCAAAATTTAACACTCACTTCATTTTTGTCGTCTGCCACGACCAGAAGACACGCCCCCAATATTTCATCCATCATCTCGTCATTTCCCATTCCTGAGGCCTCGACGCACTTAAGAAGCTGACGCATGTTGTCATAGTAATGAAGCTTAGCCATCTCTCGAGCAACGTAGGTGTAAATAGCAACAGCTCCTAGTTTGTATTCCTAGAAGGGAAGAATAAAAATTATGTAGTTGATATCACAGAGAAATTACAGTCTTAAAAAGCATGAGGTTTACGTTCCAAGACCAACAAGAATATAATATTATTTAACACCATTTAAAAACCAAAGCAAAAATATTCAACTATCCACAAAAAGAATAAATATTAAATATATTGTAAAAGAATCATTAAGAGTTGTATACTCATTTATTTAGTTAATGCTGTGTAAACCATTTTCAAGTAATGTTACGGCTTTACTGAATTTACCAGTCCTAAAATAAGGTTCTGAAGTGTCTTGCCCAAGGACACTCCACCACACCAGAGATTAAAGTGGGGCTTGAACCTGAGACCGCTAAATTCTAAGACTGTCACTTCAACCATTTTGTTTCATGTGCTACAAACTACATATAATAAATGATCAAATGTACATATTCATTAATCCTTTCTTTGACTTAATTATTTGGCATCAGGCACTACTTAACCAGATTTCAAAGTGACAATTTTTTTTTTTATTATTGAATTTATAAGCATATTATCATGGGAGTTCAGTACAAGAAGTGCTTCACATTTTTAAGGGACTTACTTACTTTAGTCTCGCAAAACAATAAGCACTTTATATTGTCTTACATTAAACCATGGAAATTCTCTTCTTGCTTTTCTTTTTAATTATGAATTTCATTTTTTTTTAAAAAATTGTTTATCCATAAAAGCACTTTGTTTACTTAAGTTAATGAATGTTTCCAGCTAGTCTTTCACCATATTAAACAAACAGAAAACATTTTGTTTCAAGCAATCAACAAATTTGCTTTAGATTCAAAAATGTATATCTCTTTTTATGATATCTGAAAGAAACATTGAATAAAGACATAAACAAAAACACTCACATAAAAACAAACAACAGCAATATAAATTAATTGTTTGTACCCGTTTTCAGTAAAACTCTCTGTTGGATATGATCAACAAATAGATTTTGGGAAGAGGGTTCAGGCGGGGAATCACGTGACCAATGTTTACCATTTTATCCTCGAACAAGATGGTCTCCCTCAGGCATTTTTGCTCTTTTCACCTACTTTTGCCAATGATAGCCACATTGTGTACCCCACTAGATTTGTGGCACATCTATCTTGTTAGGATGTGAGATCGTAAACATTTGTCACATGTTTCCCCGCCTCAGGTTTTAAAGTTAAAAATCCCACCTTGATAATTCGTGTTGCCAGCAAAAATGACGTCTCTATGTCATCACCACTCAGTAGGATCTACAGAACGAGAGAGAATAATTGAGGCTTATCTCCAAATCAATGCCAACTTGGCGTACATTGCTCCTGAGTCAGAGACCCAGCCTCGCCAATATTCTTTTAGGCAATTTATGAAGTCAAATCCCATAGTAGGGGTCTCAATTGAGAAGGTAGAATCAAATGTATGGGAAAGTAGAATCAAATGTGTGAGAAGGTAGAATCAAATGTGTGAGAAGGTAGAATCAAATGTGTGAGAAGGTAGAATCAAATGTGTGAGAAGGTAGAATCAAATGTGTGAGAAGGTAAAATCAAATGTGTGAGAAGGTAAAATCAAATGTGTGAGAAGATTTTTAAGGTTTTTAAGAGCAATTTCTCCTTTTTCTACAAGGTTTCCGAGAGTAGTCTGCAACAAATTGGTCAAATGTCGTTATTGTTTGGTAATGGGTTAAACAAGCAAAGGAATTTAGAAAACAAAAGTCTACAGCAATATTGAAGAAATTTCCGTATTTCCTTTGCATGTACTTCTTTTTGAATTCGTCTAGATTTAATATTGCTCTTTGTGTCTTATGACTTTTCTGTTTCGACAAACTGTATCCTCAATCATCATTATGTATTAACTATTTTCAAATTTATAATCATGTCTTTGCCATGTTTTAATTGTGAATGGCTAAAAGTAATTTTGAAAGCTGATGTCATTGAAAAGTGTGAAACCCTTTACCAAACAATAACGACATTTGACCAGTTTGTCGCAGACGACTCTGGAAAACATTGTGGGAAAAGGAGAAATTGCTTTTTACAAGCAATTTCTCCTTTACCCACAATGTTTTCTGCCCTATTAGAAGATTTTTTGTCAATTTCATTACATTTTGATATGTCGTCTGCAATCTCTTTCAATTTGTGACAGTCGAAAATTTATTGTTTGGTAAAGGGTTAAGACATAAGTTCTGATAAAAACTAGTCAAATCTCACCATAATCGTGAGCTCATTTCTCATTTGTGAGCTCCCAAATAATGTGGGGACCCGCTTCGATGAATCCACAAACTTTGTTGCCATGGAGGCCGCCTCCCCTTTCCCACTTTTCAGACAGGAATGGAGGTATTTAGTGACTTCAATCTGGAGAGCAATCGTCTTGATGTATCTGAAAGATAAAACCATATGTAAAGGCTGTATAGAGGGTTCAATGCAATACTAGAGTGAGACTAAAATGTGAAGCAAATAAGATAATTTGGAAACAATCATTCATTGGAAATGGGCCTTTATGTTCCCAACCATTATAAAATTCATGGATGACAATCATATATAAGGAATGAGCCTGACTGCTAGAAAATGTAAAAGAAAAAAATCATCGCTCAGAAATGTTCCCAACGGCTTGAAAATGTGGATAACAAAACTAATAGAAATAGGCCCTACCATGAGAGAATGTGTGAATAAGACATTCGTTAGAAATGTTGTTCACTGCATGAAAATGTGGGGTTTTACACTTTCTCTGTTCTGAGCAAAAGGCATCAAACACAACTTAACATTCACCCATATGGTATTTTGTGATTTGTTAAAACTTTAAGCATCAGCATACAGAAATCATTTAGTATTTCTCTCTCATATTTGTGTTGCAATAATTGTGTCTTAATTAGGAAGGAATTACTCACAAGGATTTCCTAGATCTTCAGCTATAGGCGAGTTAATCAAAATAAAATATATAAATAAGAAAAAGGAATGGATCAACTGTCAAACAAATTACCTCTTTACTTCTTCTGTTGTTTTCACAAGTCGAACAGAACCTGGATCATTCTTCCTTCCCTCATTTTCCCATCCACCCTGTTTTTCACGCAATGATAGCGGATGCTGTACATTCCCCCAATGGGAGGGATCCAAGTAGGCCTTATGAATAAATTAAACAATAATAAGTAATAAGTTCATATACCCTTGTGGGTTGAAATTGAAAAACAACAGCAGACGACAATCATGAGGGATAAAAAATGATATTTACGCTATGATTACAGGAAGAAACTTTTGTGAAAAAAAGAGAAACTGTTTTAAGGGAGCAATCTTTTCTGAAGTTATCTGCTGCATTTGTTATAAAAAATTTATTTAAGTTTAAACTTATTCATTTTATATTGCTTGTCAAAAAAGTTCTTTACAACTTAGATACATCACTCTCATGTATGCTTCCAGGATATAAAACAAGTACACATGCCAAATGCAGATTGATGAAAGGTTGCAAGGCAGATTCTGCTACACATGGAATTTGAACCCATAACCCTCATTTCCAAAGGCCAAAGCTCTACACCTGGACCACTGTCCTTCATAAAATGTCTTGATGTGAAGGAAAGGCTTGAGGGCAAAAATGCAAAACAAATGCAGCAAATAAGTAAAATTAATTTCCAAAATAATTTTCATATTTTGATATAAAGAGAAAAACACAAGAATGTAAGAACACAGAACACTCCATTCTTTTTTGAGAAAAATTCCTAAACTCAAGGTAAACCTAATACTCAACCAATTCAACACAGATATATCAATGATGCATGTATGTTAAGAATGCTTCCTGACCATAGAAAATCTTTGTTTATTTAAATTAGTCAAAACATTTCATCGAAAATTAGAAGTCCTAGCATAAGTGTCGGAAATGCAAACGCTTTACTTTGTTTTTATTCTAATCTTAATTGTACAAACACTACAATAATAGAATAAATATTTCTAGCAACAAACTATAAATATCATTTTCAAGTTTTACTCTTTTAACTCAACTAAAATTATTCATCTTCCACTATGAAAATTTGAAGACATCACTTGAAAATGGCATTTGAAAAATGAGAAATCAGCTTTAATTCTTTCGTATAAGACAGAAACCATTGTGAGAAAAAAGCTCATTGCTTTGGAGCAATGCATACTTTAGTCAAATTGATTTCTTATGCAGCAACATCAAACAACTGAAATGAGCAAGAAAAAAACCCATATTGGGTAGAAAACATCATGACGAAGGATAAATTGATTAACAGAAGCATAATTATAATGTTAGTAAGTTAATATGACAAGACGTAAGTCAACATAATGAAATATAAGTCACAACAATTTACTGAGTCGGTACACAGACTCAATTATCTAAATATAACACTTTAATAACTCTTTTTTAACACCTACTTACTTTTATAACAAGATAGATAAACCACACTCAAGTTACCTCTGCGCAACTACAGATCTATTTCTAAATGTGCTGCAGCAGATGCTTAAAAGCGAGGTATTATTAAGTAAGAGGTTAACCAATTAATGACCTTTCTCATGAAAAGTGTGACAATACTGATAGCACCATCAATTCTTTAAAGGTGCTTGTTCACAGATTTGAGGAAAGTTGGACATTAAAATTATACTTCTTTTAAAACTGTGAGGCAGCTGGACAGATGTATGAGATGTACTGGTGATTATTCCTGAAGTATAATTAGTTCTTATTTAAGTATATAGAGCATGTATACGGTGAATGAAAATGTTTTCAGGACCAAAAGAGTTTCAACAGTTTGGAAATCCATCACATACCCAATGTGCACATTTAGATATATCAACCCTTAATGCGCTTGAACCAACTCGATGCTTGTGCAAACAGGTTAGATCCAGGCCAGCCGCCAAGTAAACTGGCGTCTGGCCTGTGATCAGACCTGTTTGCTACCCTGAGTATCTTTCCTCATCAGAATTAGGCAGATATTTAAAGTTTTGAAAGGCAGACAACACAAAAATCTATTTTCAGAAAATGACCCAGCATTTTACGGGTTAACACATTCTAAACCAATTAAGGGCTCAGTAGCAACTTTTCATTAAATAGTATACCGCAATACTAAACTGCATTGTTTTGACATCATTTCATTATGACTTGCTATTTGTCTCACAAGTGAACAAGTACCTTTAAACCAGCAGTCATACCTGCATATGTTGTTGTGCTGTAAAGAGGTACTGCATGCGTTTCTGAAGGTCAAAATAGCTCTGGGCCCCGTCTTCATAGAAGTAGGAGAAACATGACATACCTGCCCTTATATAATCCTGTAATTAAAATAACCCTCTATATATGTGTAGTAGCAAAAATTGCAAGGGTTCAGTGCAAGACTATAGTAATTGCTTCATGCTTATGAAGCACTTACTTTAATCTTAAATTGAACCTTCTAATTAGAGGCAAAAATCGCAAGGGTTCAGTGCATGACTATAGTAATTGCTTCATGCTTATGAAGCACTTACTTTAATCTTAAATTGAACCTTCTAATTAGAGGCAAAAATCGCAAGGGTTCAGTGCATGACTATAGTAATTGCTTCATGCTTATGAAGCACTTACTTTAATCTTAAATTGAACCTTCTAATTAGAGGCAAAAATCACAAGGGTTCAGTGCATGACTATAGTAATTGCTTCATGCTTATGAAGCACTTACTTTAATCTTAAATTGAACCTTCTAATTAGAGGCAAAAATCGCAAGGGTTCAATGCATGACTATAGTAATTGCTTCATGCTTATGAAGCACTTACTTTAATCTTAAATTGAACCTTCTAATTAGAGGCACAAATCGCAAGGGTTCAGTGCATGACTATAGTAATTGCTTCATGCTTATGAAGCACTTACTTTAATCTTAAATTGAACCTTCTAATTAGAGGCAAAAATCACAAGGGTTCAGTGCATGACTATAGTAATTGCTTCATGCTTATGAAGCACTTACTTTAATCTTAAATTGAACCTTCTAATTAGAGGCAAAATTCACAAGGGTTCAGTGCAAGTTTCATGTTTGTGAAGCACTTACTATAGTGCTGCATTGTACCTTTTATGTATCAGAAAAATCGCAAGTATTCAGTGCAAGACTAAAGCAAGTGCTTCATGTTTATGAATCACTTACTATAGTTTTGCATTAACCCTTCTAAATAACAGTAAATGTTGCAAGGGTTCAGTGCAAGACTATAGCAAGTGCTTCATGTTTGTAAATCACTTATTATTGTCTTGAATAGATCCATCTATCAAAAATTGTTATCAAGAATTCAGTGCAATACTAAAGCAAGTGCTTCATAAACATGAAGCACTTGCTAGATTCTCGCATTGAACGCTCAATATAACAAAAACAGCTTACACACCTTCATGAACAATTGAGACTCATACAGTATATGGGGTAGTTTATTTCGTACATAGTCTTGCATTGAACCCTCAATATAACAAAAACAGCTTGCACACCTTCATGAACAGTTGAAACTCGTACAGTACATGGGGCAGTTTATTTCGTACGAGATATCGACACGCTGCCGTCATGTAGCTGTTCCATTTTTCTAGGGACGGGTCGATGATCAACATCTGGTCTGTAAGTTTACCCAGCTCACCCATCTGAATGGATGGACTCAACAGGCCCTCGATAAACACCTCCGTGTTACAGCGCTGAAGAAAAGCATAACGTAAAATGTTAATCAAACATAAATTGATTAACGATAAAAATATGAATAAGAAAAACAAACTTATAACATGGCAATGGAAAGGATTGTAATGAATTTATATTGTTTCCACTACATTCAAATATTTGAAGATTTATTAAATTCATGAATCCATATTATTGTCAGCCATTTTGAAAATATCTCCAAAAATAGCTGCCAGCGTTAAAAATAATCAGCTGATATGATTATAAGAAAACATTAGTGGAAAAATGCAGCCAGTGTGTGGCTTTAACCCCCAACCACCTCAACACTAGAATGGCACTGTACATATTGAGCAAAGTCATAAGAAAACTTTGAACAGATTCTAATTGGGGCTGTTTTGCAAGTTGTTTAATCTAACTTTCAACAGTTTTTTTTAACTATATCCTGATATTTCCCTCTTTCCAAATCCTCTTCTTTTCCTATTTAAATGTGGGACTGGTTTTTGAAGTACCCAAGGCTACATCATAAGAAACCTACAGATATTTTTTTTGTCTTTAATCTAACATTTACATGTATTGAACCTGCAACCTCCAAAACACAATGCAAACATTTAATACCTGTGACACCAGATTGGCCTAAAGATAAGGAATATTTGGGAACAAGGCAGAAGGGAAAAAAGGGTCAAACAAAGGCCAGCTTAAACAGATCTGTTTTTCCTAAGTATACCAAAGTTAGCTAAGTTTCATACAAGAATTACTAAATAGGAACTATTCAATTTATCCTAATCAAAGCAACCAAAATGTCAAATCAAGCTCAAATTGGAAGATATGCCACTTAGCGGATAGAATTGTTTCTTACATGGTCCAGAATATACTGTACAGCCTTCATGTAGTATCCATGACGACGATGGAAGTCAACCATAGACAGATAGTTGCCGTAGGTACGGAGGTAGAAGACACTCTCTTGAAATTGTTCACTGTCCATACAAGCTTCTTCAAAAAAGGTCTAAAGAAAAAGAGAGAACAATTCATTAACATACAACATTTTTTTAATAGGATACTTAGCCCTTTCCCAAACAAAAACGACATTTTACCACTTTGTTACCGATGACTTTAGAAAATATTGTGGGAAAAGGAAAAATTGCTTGTAACGATCAATTTTTCTTTTCCCACAATGTTTTCTGCCCTAGCAGAAGATTTTTTTCCAATTTCATCACATTTTGAAATGTCTTCTGCAAACTCTTTCAATTTGGGACAGTCAAATATTTGTTGTTTGGGAAAGGGTTAGCATTGTAACATGAAAGTTACAAGAGTTACATTTTTATTTCGTCACCAGCTCCATTTTCAGACCAATAACAAGGTGTAGGATAACATTTGTGATATTTGGGACAGGTACCAGTTACAAAAAGATAAATTGTTTATCATACTATATATAGTACAATACACATTTCTTTTATTTCTGTTGCTGATACCCGTGAAATTAATCACTAATATTATAACACATAGTCATGTGGCCATTCATGATGTCATATGTTACATCATGATATATGACATCATGATAAATGACATCATTTATACATCATGTACAGTGTATTCATCATTCTACTTGATTTTCCATTTTTTTTTGTGTTGTATTTTCATTTTATAATTGTTTGTTTTAATCCATATATGTAACAGGATAAATAGAATATATGGTTGGTGTCTTTGAAAAGGTAAGTCATTTATTTTCTACATATCGAGGGTTCAACGCAAGACTATAGCAAGTGCTTCACAAACGTGAAGCACTTACTATAGTATTGCGCTGAACCCTTGATATGTAAGTTGTTCATTATCACCCTTGGAAAATATATTTCGGATATTATATTCCGTAAAAAACAGATAATACCAATAGTTTTCATATAAGGGGAACAGCTTTGTAGACTCCTTTATTATAAATATTGCAGATTTGTGCACAAAACGATTACTCAAGAATATGTTAAATCTATACATATTCTATGAATATTCTTATATTCAAGTATCAGCATATGTTGCTTATTTAACCCATTACCAAACGATAAGGACACTTGATCAGTTTGTTGCAGACGACTCTGGAAACATTGTGGGAAAAGGAGAAATTGGTCTAAACAAGCAATTTCTTCTTTTCCCACAATGTTTTCTACCCTATCAGAAGATTATATTTCAATTTTATCACTGTTGAAAATGTCGTCTGCAAACCCTTTCAATTTGGGAGAGTTATACATTTTGTGCTTGGTAAAGGGTTAAGGTATAGCAAAGCGGTTGGAAAAAAGCTTGATAGAATTGCCCAGTCAGGGGATGTGTACAGCAAATTGTAACAGGGTTCACTCATAACTTGTTCATTTTACGTCAATTGTGAAAGTGGTCCTTTACACATAGATTATTCACTCTCCATTCTGCTTCCTGGTTTTATAACACCAGTACTCATGCTGATTTATGGGTTAGTCATGGCATTTTTTCTTCTCCGCTTACAAGGATTGAAACCAGGGTGCCGTTTTACTAAACAACTTAAGGAAAATATTTGCGTAAATCATGATTGATAAACAAGGATAGTATCTTCAGTGAGAGTAAAATATTGCAATGTGACACGTCATTGGAAGCGTCTCGGAGAGACGAGCGTCTCGGAGAGACGATTCCAGTGATGTGTTACTTTGCAATATTGCTTCGCCCAATATAGAAATAAGAGTAATTATTGTTTTAGACTTCCGCAAATCTTAAGCGTTAACTGTTTCATAAAATGGTACCCATGACCCTCTGTACCAGAGGCCAACACTCTACAACTGCATCAATGGCGATTAATAGTAGGTTAGTTGACAAATCAGATTTTGCGAAATAAATTTCAATCCAAACTCACACTAGATGGTGTCATTATCAGGTTTTTTATTGATCCTGGATTGGCCAACAAGACCTGAATCTGAAATGGAAACAATCATCTGGTTAGCTAATGTAATAGAAAAAACAAGGTATTTATTTTTATGGGTTTTTAAATCACATCAACATTATTTCAGTTTCATTTTAGTCCCAATGCCCAGCTCATAGTGATGGAGGAAGACCCCCATGCTCAACTGCCTATAAGGGCTGGTTAAGCAAAGTAGAAACATTGGCATTACATAAGTGAGTCGGGAGACTATCTCTAATAAAAACTCACATGATGTCACCATGATTTGATACATAGGCAGGGCCCAGATAATGTTTGACTAGTATCAGTACAGTACTGATCAAAATAAAATTTGATCAGTACATACCTATTTTCAATCAGTACACTGATGTTCTGCCTGTTGGCCGACAGAATCCACTTATATAGCTGCTTTAATCCTTCAACTCATAGACAAAGTCAAATTTTTGTACAGTCTTACAAACTGATACATGATTTACGATTACAACTAAATGGTTGTTCGCTCTACCAAGTTGCATTAATTTTGCTTTATTAAATCATTTCTATTTTAAAGCAAAAATTTTAATAAAGTGTCAAAACCTACAAACAGTAGTTAGGCAATTCAGGGAAGATCCCCAATGCATGTACTTGTACCATATTATCAATATAATAGGCATGGATATGAGGCCCTTTCCCTTGTTAGAACTCAGCACAAATTGAACATGATCAACAAACAAGTAAATACCTCCATGGACCCAGTCCCTGGCATTGTCTCAAGACAATCTATGATATCAGAGAGCACTTTTGTCAGTGGAGTACAAGCATTCTTTTCTTTGGGTGCCTGAAAAACAAAACATGAGGGTATAATTGATTATATCTATATTTAAACTATGGGAAATAGACCAATTCAAACATAGGGGTTGAGATCAGTGGGGTTATCAAACTCTTGCACAAAGTCTATTATAAACCATTCAGTAAATCAAATTATGATACATCAGCCCTTAGAATGCTGGGTAATTTTCTAAAAATATATTTTTGTGTTATCTGCTTTCCAAAACCTTAAATATCTGATTAAATTTGACAAAGAAAGACACTCAGAGCAGCTAACAGGTTAGATCACAGGCCAGCCACCAATTTACTTGCATAAACATGAAGTCGGTTCCAGCACTACAAGGATTAAAGCATGAAATAGCAGAGATCCATTGTTTACTTAGTGTTTCACAAACATACGAACGCTCTTCCGACTGAGCTATCCAGCCCGCTTACACATTTAACTCTACCTTCTAAATCGAGACCCTTACTACATAATTACCCAATGTTTTCTTACCTTCAGGCATTTACTGAACTTTTCCCTGGCCGCGGTAAAGTCCCCGCCCTGCAAACACATCATGCCCCAGGCCACCCACACACCTATAGGGTCAAGGCCACATTTCGTGGAGACCTCCATGGCTAACGAGAGCCTTTCATTCTCTATAAGCTTATCACGGAGTCGTCTGTAACAGAAAATGTCTGATCCACTACAGTTTGGAATGTTGATGAACTAATATGCATGGATGATAACTTGCATGAAATGATAACTTGTCCAATTCACTTTCATATCGAGGGTTCAATTCAAGACTATAGTAAGTGCTTCATGTTTATGAAGCACTTGTTATAGTCTTGCATTGAACCCTCGATATGGTGAAATGTTAGTAGTTATGAAAAACGATATAAGCTTTTTTGCAAATTTTGCAAGGGGAATAACCTTTTCTCAAATTTTGAAAGGAGAATAACATTTATGCAAATTTTGCAAGGGGAATAACCTTTTTTGCAAATAATGCAAATTCATATTTCTATAGACTGTCAGAGGGAATCCAAATAACTATCATGACCCTTTCCAAATTAAAACAAAGAATTTGGAAAACATTGAGACAAAAGGAAATTAGGTCTGTTATAAGCAAACTTAATGTTTTTAACTATAAATATAAGGAGATTAACCTACCTTCAAAATGTATTGACCCTTAGAATATATATTTCGGATATTCAGTAAATAAGGATGACACTGACACCTTGCATATAAGGAGAATTGCTTTGTAGTCTCTTTCATAAAAAAGATTGTGCAGAAAACAATAATTTTTAATCAAGAACATGTAAAATCTATAATTATTCTATGAATATTCCTATTTTCAGGCATCAGCAGATTTTGCTTGTTAAACCCATTACCAAACAATAACGACAGTTGACCAGTTTCTTGCAGACAACTCTGGAATACATGGTGGGAAAAGGATGTCAAGAGCAATTTCTCCTTTTCCCACAATGTTTTCTGCCCTGTCAGAAGCTTATTTTTCAATTTCATCACATTTTGAGATATCGTCTGCAAACTCTTCCGATTTGGGAGTCGAAAATTTGGTGTTTGGTAAGGGCTTAACTTAGACTTGAACGAAACAAGAATCCTATTTGTAGTATCTTTAATGCATGTCTAATATACATTCACTAAAACATTGAGACCCTTCCACTAATTGCAGTCAAAATTTGTGTTAAGAGGCCAGCCTATGGAACTGAGAAAATTGGCTGTTTAAGACAGGTTTGCTGCTAAACACAAATTGATAAATCTAACAATGGGACTTTCTGTAGTGGTTGTTTAAGGCAGGTTGGCTGCTTCAAAGAATGGTTGCTTAACACAAGTTGGACTGTTTAGATTACCTACCTGACAGAGTCCATTTTGGTCAGCTCTTGTAGAGATGGCAGATCCCTGTAGTTGTCCCGGACAAGGAGTCCCAACAGGTCTACTAGCACTTGGTACATTTCACACTTCCCCATGCCACCATTATCTCCACACTTTGTAAACTTTACCTTCGCATGGAATAGCAGGTACTTCATCATACTACAACAAACAACATCTCAATCAACACTTTTCCAATTCTAAGTATTCTAGAACAACAACATGAACAATTAGTACAAATCAAAACCTGACATCTTTGAAACTGTGAGTTCTTGAATTTGTAGAAAGTTTAATCATTGCTTTCTCATTTTATTTGATAAATAAATTCCAAAATTTTCACTTTTTGACTCATGGAGACATATATTATATGCTTATAGAAGTTGAACAAGGCTGGTGACCCTGTTTTTTTTCCATTTTTCATTTAGGTTTAACATATACTCCTTGCATACAACTATTTGAAGAAGTCTTATGATTGGGGAAAAAATCAGTTAAACTTCCGCATTCCTCCTCCCTGTGAAATCTTCAACCCACCCAATCACAAATCTATCATCTTTGAACCAATTTCAATTGCCGTCTGCAAACCCTTTCAATTTCAGATCATGAAGAGTTTGTTTCAGTTTGCAAAACCCTTTCAATTTTAGACCATGGATAGTGTGTTGCCATCTGTCCATCTTTCAATTACAGACCGTGTAAAGCATATTGCCATCTGCAAACCCTTTCAATCTCAGACCATGTTAACCATGTTGCCATCTGCATTCCCTTCAATTTCAGACCATGGAAAGCTTATTAGAAGACTCAGTGCAAGACTATAGTAAAAATGTTGCCATCTACATACCCTTCAATTCCAGACCATGGAAAGCTTATTTGAAGACTCAGTGCAAGACTATAGTAAGAATGTTGCAATCTGCATACCCTTTCAATTCCAGACCATGGAAAGCTTATTTGAAGACTCAGTGCAAGACTATAGTAAGAATGTTGCCATCTGCATACCCTTCAATTTCAGACCAAGGAAAGCTTATTTGAAGATTCAGTGCAATACTATAGTAAGAATGTTGCAATCTGCATACCCTTTCAATTCAAGACCATTAACATGAAGCACTTACTATAGTATTGCACTGAACCTTTGTATTGCTATCAGCAAACCATTTGAATTTCAGATCATAGAAAGCTTTTTACTGTCTGCAAACCCTTTGCATTTCAGACGATGCAAAGCTTGTTGTATGTCAAAAAGAATCAAGTAATATCCACCTCATAATCAGGTTATAGTCCACCTCGGGATTGGGTACCCCGGGTGCAATGGGCTTCAGGAACTGCGAGAGCTCATCACACATGTTGAGTATCAGCTGACCACATTCCCTGGGGTTGTCATGGAGATTGAGAATGGATATACATAGCGATGTACTTGGAGCCTGTAGGTGAAATTATTGTATTCATTGTCATGCAAAACACAATATTCATTAATACATGTACAGTCAAACTTGTGTTAAGAGGCCAGCCTATGGAACTTAGTAAACTGGCTGTTTAAAACAGGTTGGCTGCTATAGACAAACTAATGTACACTATAAATCCAACATTGGGACTTTCCGTAGTGGTGGCGGCTTAAAAGGGTGGTTGCTTAACATAAGCTGGACTGTTTAGTAATTCCCATCTATTAAAAGGACTATCTCTAAGATTTAATCTTTTGAATTCAAATATCCTCTTCTTAGGATAAAATAACATCTCAAATCTATAGAATTGCATAAAAGTAGATTGTTCATACACTAATCACCCCCTTTCTTAGTCCTGTGATGGAGATATAGCGCATTATTATGCAGATTTCTTAAACACTTTATTCCTTTACAAACACCAAATTTTCAACTGTCCTAAATTGAAAGAGTTTGCAGACGACATTTCAAAATGTGATGAAATTGAAAAATAATCTTGTTAAAGAGCAATTTCTCCTTTTCCAACAATGTTTTCCAAAGTCGCCTGCAGCAAACTGGTCAAATATCGTAACTGTTTGGTGATGGGTTAAGCTGTTTATATCGTAAACAATAATCTAAATTTAAATTACCCACAGGTAAGCAATGGCATATTTTTGGTAACCACCATCATACTGGTCTCACAGACATTTGACTATGCATGTGTATACTCTATTTCCATATTGCGAAATTATCAAAACCAGTAAGACTTTGCCATCAAAGCAGTTAAAGTCATGAAAGCTTGTTTCACTTTGTTTTAAAGCAAAAAAAGACTGATGCTTAGCAATTTTAGAATAAAGAAATAAAAAAGGACATTTTCTTTAGTGACAAGGATTGAGTGAACCCCAATTGTGTAGCCTACAGACCACTATCTATGAGCAAAAGATAACATAACTTAAAAAAGTTTTGAATATTAAATCCTTTTTACAAATTAAGGAGAAATATTGCTAAAAGGAAGGGGTAACTGGTGTGAGTAATTTGTCCTTTTCCCCATCAACATTCAAAGCAGTTTGCAGCAGATGTAAAAATCAAGTTGTTATTTGGTAAATAATTAATATGGAAATATCTAAGCCCAAAAGGGATACTATGTTTTCCTTCCAAGAAAGAGTTATAAATTCAGCCGAGTTCTGGCTTTTGATTTTAAGTTGCTTGTTCACAGATGGGAAATTTGAAAGTCAACATAAAATGTTATTGAAATATCGATTTTGTATTGTTGTTTGATGTACAGTCTTTTTCAGATAGATCTCAAAACAGTTGCAACAATTTTGTTTCTAACTAAATACATTTAAATTTACTGTATATAGGTTCTAAAACTTAAACAAGACTTCATTTTGGTTTCAATGGCTATTCTCCAGAGTGTATCAAACAACAAGACTTCATTTTGGTTTCAATGGCTATTCTCCAGAGTGTATCAAACAACAAGACTTCATTTTGGTTTCAATGGCTATTCTCCAGAGTGTATCAAACAACAAGACTTCATTTTGGTTTCAATGGCTATTCTCCAGAGTGTATCAAACAACAAGACTTCATTTTGGTTTCCATGGCTATTCTCCAGAGTGTATCAAACAACAAGACTTCATTTTGGTTTCAATGGCTATTCTCCAGAGTGTATCAAACAACAAGACTTCATTTTGGTTTCAATGGCTATTCTCCAAAGTGTATCAAATGACAAGACAGATTGAGGGTTCAATGCAAGACTATAGTAATAGCATCACAAAAATGAAGCACTCACTATAGTCTTGCATTGAACCCTCGAGATGTTGTTCAGTTTTAAAGAAATTAAGAACTACAATTTCAAAATTTCATTGCATCTATGGACAAGCAGCTTAAATGTTAAAAAAACAAATGTCAAAAAGAGAGACAGTCAAAGATAATAACATAATACATGTACAAAACAAATGAAGAGATACTTTGAAGTTGAAAACGGAAGATTGTTTGAATGGCATGCATGAATTTAACCCTTAGAATGCTGGGTAATTTTCCAAAAAATAGATTTTTGTGTTGTCTGCTTTCTCAAACCTTGAATATCTGCTTAATTTTGTTAAGGAAAGATTGTAAAAGTAGCAAACAGGTTAGATCACAGACAAGCCAGTTTTCTTGGCAGCTGGCCTGGATCTAATCTGTTTGCATAAGCATGAAGTTGGTTCCAGCACTATAAGGGTTAATAACTAGGGCGGAAATATGTCCTATAACAAAAACATTCTGAATGAAATATCTGCACAAAATAAAACTTGAAAATAAATCTGGTTGGTTTTTGGTTACATAGATGTTTAATGTCATTTTCAACAATAATATAATCATATAATAGAATCATATTGCGGCAAGCAATGGCCCTGTTCATACTCCTTGCATTATCTCAAGGCACATTTTCTTGTATATATTGGGTCCAACGCCATGTCAACAGTATTTCAGTTACTTTACAGCTTTTCTGGTTTCACCAGTACTAGGCAGGGCTTTGCATCGTCTCGTCCAAGGATACTTCATTGAAAACATCTCAGTGTCACAAGTCCAACACCTTAACCACTGGGGCACACAGATCCCATATCTCACTGCACAATATACTTTCTTAGCCACTTATAATAATCAATCAAGACTTAACTAAAATTTGTAAATATTTTATCTAAAGATGGAAGTTTTCAATGAACTGTATAAAAAGAGGTAAAGTTCAGAGAAATTGCATGCCATGTTCGAGAAACTGCTAATTAAACAAGTTTGAAGACCATAATACTATGCACTTAGTAACTATAGAAAACACTGTACAGTAAAACCTGTGAACAACAGCCAGTGAAGGGAAGTACCCAAAGTGGCCTCTGTGCACAGTCTGGCTGTTGTTCACAAGATTGGTCCTCCATTATACATGTAATATATATCTCTTACAGAGTACCGTAGTTGTACAAACAATGTACATGTATCTTATGAAGCTGCATTTACCGACCAGGTTCAGTTCAATCTGTGTCATTGAAGAACCCTGCCAATGTTATGTGGTTATCAGCAGTAAATATAAGTCATATTGTGGGTTCAATACCAGACTATAGTAAGTGATTCACATATTGTTTTTATATAATTTTCAACGAAAAATCTATTATGACAAATGCAGATGTTGCCAATAAGAAATTGATGCCTTTCTTCACAATTGCTGTACTAACTAGTCCCAACATCTAATGATGTCAGTTGGCGAAGACATATTTTTAAGTAATTATGGAAAAGGTCAAAAAGGTATTACTGCTCAAATCTTGATTATTTTCTAGAGTATAATTCCTATTTTCCATATAACAATTTTTTCAACTCTTATTAATATTTTAAATTAAATTATTGTATGCAAAAATATCTTTTAATTTGGGGCTTGATAAAAATTGCATTAGCCTTTTTAGGGTAAAATGTAATAGGGTTCTCTATTGATTCTTGATTTGTTTGTCAAAGTTTGAACACTGCTCTTTAACAATGATACAAGATTCTCTATTGAGCCATGATTTGTTTGTTAAAGATTTAAGTTTTCTCTTTAATAATTCTTCAATTATATTCCTGCAACAGTCCACATATCCATGCTCCCTTAATTTACATCAGTATTTCCATTTATCTGGTCGACAAACCCACAACTTTTGTTATTCGTCACTAAATCATGATCTGTCCATAGATTGATGAAAACATTCTTTCGTATTGATTCTCAATTTTGTTTTTTCGCTTTTTCGTTTTTTACTTTCATCCATTAATGGTGATGTGGGAATGCACGTATCAATTTCACTCTCGATGACTGCTTCCTGGATACAAGACCACTACTTGTGCAAAATTGTTGGTTATTCCTGGCATTTTCACATTGCCACAAAGATTCGAACCCGCGACCCTTTCTACCAGAGGCTGAAGCTGTACCACTGTGGTTTACTGTAGTGGGTGGAGAAATGGAGTTTGAGGCAAAAGATTTACAACACATGGTGTTGTTAAGATCAAAGATGTCAAACTGAAATGTAGAGGTCATCACAGACTTTGTTCCCATTTTATTTTTCAATAAAGAAAAACCGCACATACATATCCAAAGACAAAGTTTTAGAACACCTTTTTAGAAAGACTTAGTCAGAGGTTATTTTTGCCCATTACTTCATAATGGTTAAATTTCAAACATTTGCAGCAGATGACTTTTTAAAAAAAGACCGTTACAACTGCAATAACGGGAGATAATGCTTGAATAACTCAAGATCACAATAGCAAAATGTTACAATTCAAACTTCATTAACATCTGCTGTTTCAATTTTAAACAGTATCAAATGTCCATATGAAGGAATGGGTTACTTATATCTGTCTCAGAGAAGACTGTGTGGGTACATGATGATCTTTAATAAGAAATCAGAGGCTGTGTCCATAAAATGTTCATTTTGTTCTTTTAAAGTAAATTTGTTCTTTTGCTCTTGAAAATTGGCGACTGACCTGTGATCTAACCTGTTTGATACTCAGGGTATCTTTCCTCAACAAAATAAAGATGATATTCAAGGCTCAAAAGCAGAAAACACAAAAATCTAACTACCGGTATAGAAAATTACCCAGCAATCTAAGGGTTAAAATTCAATTCAGAGTACCAGATAAGAAAGGTATTTTGAAGGCATGGGAACAAATAATCGAATACATGTATTCAGTTTTAGGTCAGAATATTCGAATTGAAAATCATTATTTATATATTCGTTTCTATTGACTTTAAGTTCAAAAATACGAAGCCATCTTCTTCATAACTTCTCTAAACACTATAATGAGGGTGCTCATTAGCTTCGTCTCAACGGATAGGAATTGCTTGAGAGATTTTGAAAATACTACATGTATAAAAAAACTCTCATACACTCACTTATTAAGATCATTTTTTATAAGAACAGTTTATGAACACAGACCCTGTTGAAATATAACAAACAAACAAACAAACCACGGCAGTGATAGCCAACACATTTTTTCTTATTTGAGTGGGCAAGCTCTGAGCCCATCTTTCAAAAATTCCTGAAGCCACCTGTTAAGTTGAAATGACAAAATACACACAGTTTCTAAAAAGGGTAATAGAAGAGTTGTATCATTAACTAAACAGATGCAATGCATTATTTCATACAGAAACAATTTTCACCCTTCGTTAGAAAATTTTCGAATACAATTGTTGATTATCTATGCATTAATAACAAAATGAAAATCTGTTTGTAAAGAGCAATTTCTGATTTTGCTTTTATGTTTAAATTTTTAAGTTTTTCGCTTTGACTTCTAATACATCATAATGTCATCTTATAATGTTTCACAAGTCACAAACGCCTTTAAAGAATGTGAACATTAAGAACTCTCTGCTTTGAAGGTGCTTCTTAACATAAGTGAGGAAATTTGGAAGTTAAAAAAAAAAATTCTTTAAAATTGCATGACAGCTATTCTTTTATATGATATGTACTGAAAAATAGAAATCAATTCTTTAAAATGTGACTACAGTAAATTGACATACATTTTAATCCAAAAATATGACATCACTTTTGATGTCTACCAAATATAAACAGTACACACTAAGATAAATTGATACTTCTTGAATTAATTATGTTCTTAATAGCTACTTCTAAGTGTATAGAAAACCACAAAACAAAAAGTGTATTGTTTTAAGGACATTATATTTTAACTTAAAGTTTTCTCTTCTGTGAACAGGCACCTTTAATGGTTTTTAGCCTGTGATATAAGCAAAGCCTCAATCTTTACACATATTATCCATATCATCCATCATCCAATGTTGCTTTTCATTCAGACCAGACACAAAACTACAAATTTACAATTACAAAAATTTAATAAATAAACAAAAGCAATGGAATTCCTTCATTGCTTAAAAGACAGGCTTTCCTATAGAAGCCCTGACAGGAGCAAAGACTCTTCACAGTTTTTAACAAAATTACAGGGTTTCAGCAACTTAGAATTATAAATATTGAAAATTGACTTTGCTTAAGTGACAATGATTGTTAATACAATTTTTTTAAGCTTTAATACTTCCAGGTCACAAATCTCTGAGTTATTTCCTTTAAATCTACAAAAGAAATTGATAAAGAAAGCTAAGACATACACATACCTGTTCAAAGAAGAAGTCCTCCCTTAGGTTTGTATTGAAGACATGATCCATCTGTAGCTTCCAGGTGGTGTGAGAATGGTTGACGACATCCGACAAACTCAGGGCCTTCTCCTCCTGTATCGTCGAGATAAAACTCTCCGTGACCGATAACTGGTGGACCCCAGACATGCTGGTCCCCGACAACCGCTGCGGGGAGGAATAGATATTCTGCTGGTCCCCTGGATGAGGCTGGTCACTATGGTAATAGGAATAGAAATAAGTTTAAAATAGAAAAGGTATCAGAGGGACGAAAGTAATGAAGGAATTCATTGTATTTAAAGTTCAAATTCTTTTTTCATCATAATCTTCAGAGGGATATCTTGGTTATCTTTTGGCCATCCCAAATTTGTAAGTCAGTCAGGAAACAATCTCTCATTAAAATCCAAATGTCAACACCGGATTTAAACCCAAGTGGGAGAGGGGCCATGTGATTTCAAGTTCTCTACTCTAACAAATAGGCCATGGAGGCCCCTGTATTGTTTGTACTCAATAGAATATATCACCCAGTCAACCAAATAAATGTCATTTTGGTCCCAATACAGATTTCTGGAAAAAAATCAATCCCAAAAGAAAGATTGTTCAACAGTATTATTTCCTTTTTTTGTAGAATGCTTCTTATGCAATTGAATACTCATCTTAGGCTGATCCTTTCACTTTTGCTGATTCACAAAAGTAAGAAAGAGTAAACAAGCATAAAAGAACAAACAACAATTTTCCTTCACAAAGCAGCATGTTTACAGATGTGAGGAAATTAAGAAGTTAAAACTTATTGTTTGATAAAGTCTACAACTGTATTATTCACACTGGAAATTAGCCAAGAGAAGCAGAATTTAAGTTTTTGGACCCGTATAGAGCCTGAATACAGTGAACTAGTATGTATATGTTACAGGGAATATGTATAATCAGGGAATATGTATAATCCCTGAAAATTTCAGGGATTATGTATAATCCCTGATTCACTCAGGGAATATACATAATCCCTGAAAAAAGCAGGGATTATACATATTCCCTGATTTGATGTCCAGATTTTTAGACATATTCCCTGAAATTAATTCTGTCTTTATTTTCTGGATTTACGATTCATTTTAAAGAAATATCTGCAGTTAATTAAAGAGAGTGCATCTGGTTGATAAATTAGCAACATGCACCGTCAATCATACTAATCTATCCAATTGATTAAACGTAATTAGGTTGTTTGCACGGGTTTTATGTTTGATGTTCTTAATCGATGTTCAGTTCGATGTGTGTGCTACTGCACTCTATTCAGCTCAGGATGTCGCTACTGACAAACACATTCCACTCCGTTCGGCTGTACACATTGAATCAAAATGTGGAGGACAAGGTTTTACTCGATGTAACTGTTTAGGTACAAAGAAATGTCATACAAATCAGAGCAGATGTTTCAAAGCTAAATTACAGTGCAACTCGAGGTGTCACTCTAGCCTGCCATGTGAAAACAATTGAACTTACAGATGACCTGTGAAAACATTTGTCGGAGATGATAATGAGCAAATACTCCATTTTTCCAAAAGGGCACTAAGATAACTGACTTTATGTGACATGTGAACAAATTAAATGCCAGATGCTTTCATTGTGAATGAAAATAACCTTTCATCCGTGTCGTTCGAAAAAAGATGTTAGTTCCCTTTTTTGCAAAAGGGCCCTTAAGTCTTTTTCGAATGACACCAAAGATATAGAATAAAGGGTTAACTACATTTAACTGAAACTGCATGTGCAAAATACAATAACTGAATTTAAATGATCAGGTGATATGTGAACAAATTAAACGCATATACCAGATGTATGCATTGTGAATGTGTCTGAAAATAGAATATCGTCCGTGCAAATTATAGATGCTTACAATATGAATGAGCCTGAAAAGAACATATTGATTAACCTATTACTCCAAACCTTAAGCCTGTTGAGGAAAGGGTTAAAGAATTAACTACAATTATCTGAAATGCATGTGTGAAATAAGATAACTTTGTTTTAATCTGATGCTATCTAATATGTTACATGTACATGTAATGTCCTTTCAGAAATAAACTGTTTCAAATGATAAGGTGTGTTTGTTTTACTGCAGAAATTACTTGTAAATGATTTGTAAATCCAGAAAATAAAGACAGAATTAATTTCAGGGAATATGTCTAAAAATCAGGACATCAAATCAGGGAATATGTATAATCCCTGCTTTTTTCAGGGATTATGTATATTCCCTGAGTGAACCAGGGATTATACATAATCCCTGAAATTTTCAGGGATTATACATATTCCCTGATTATACATATTCCCTGTAACATATATACATCCAAAAGCATTACAACAATTTGAAATCTTCAACATATAGACTGTACATACCTAGATATGTTGAAGCTTCTTGAAATAATTATACTTTTAATAAGTAATTTTAATCATTAACCACACAACATTACCTTAAAATGTGTTGTTTCAAATTTCCTCATCTATGAAAAAACAACTTCAAGAAGACTTTTTATGTATTGTAATCAGTTTAACCCTTTCCCAAACAATAACGACATTTGACCACTTTGTTGCAGACGACTTTAGAAAACATTGTGGTAAAAGGAGAAATTGCTCATAACGAGCAATTTCTCCTTTTCCCACATTGTTTTCTGCCCTATCAGAAGATCATTTTCCAATTTCATCACATTTTGAAATGTCGTCTGCAAACCCTTTCAAATTGGGACACAAAATTTTTTTGTTTGGGAAAGGGTTAACTCCATTTGTTACATGGTCTATGAAGGCTTTCTGCTAAAATACATTATCATAAGCCTATCATACTATAAGCGTAAATATATTGGCTTACCTTGATTTAACTATTTCATGGTAGCAGTCATCACACGTTCTTGCATTGATTCCTTTAATTGGCGTTACTTTCGAAGAGCATCCATTACATACCACACGCCCACAACGTCTACAATGATGCCGTCTAGTAAACTGAAAACGATTAAAAGCTGACAATTTATTTCAATTAGTAACATAAAAATAACGAAAAACTGTTAATTCATTTCAATTACTAAGCTATAAACAATGACAAACTGTTAATTGCTGTTCACTAATAAACTAAAAACAATGAAAAACTGATAATTGTTGTTCACTAGAAAACTAAAAACAATGACAAACTGGTAATTGGTGTCATCATTAAACGATGATTGGTAGACATAAATTTGTAAATGGCCAATGGCATACTTTCTTGCTGAATAACAAAAAAATTCCGAAATGTGATGATTGTTTTTATCAATGCAGCGGTTCTTTTTTTCATCAATTGGGAAAGGGTCTGGTGGCAAAGCAATTGGGAAAATTTGCATTGTTTCGGTTTGTTTTTCTTAAAATTTGGAATTTTGGGATTTGTTTTCAAATAATAGAAAACTCTTCATAAGTAGCTTATATCTTCTTTAAAACTTGAATAATGGACACTTCAGAAAGGATACAGTAACTTTGTCAATACATGTTTTAAGTCAAGAGTCTGCATTTGATTTCGAGTGTTCTGTTACAAATAATCTGAGGGGATTTTAAAAGCTGAGCAAATTCTAATAACTCAAATGTTTATTTGAGAATGAAGGTCGAATTTGGGAAACAAATCTTGAATTTGGAAAAAATGTTACATAGATTTGATTGGAAAAAGGTCCTTTTACTCCCAATCAAAGACGAAAAAACCCGCTGCAATGACATCTCAAGTTGAATGCAAATTTCACTTACCATGCTAAATCTCTCCACTTTACACACCATACATACAGACGCTGACGCGTCAGGTACCCATTGGTCCTTAGGCGGTGGCTCTGCTGGCATAACAAACTTCTCCTTGGATGACATCGATGAACTCCTCTGCACCGGGCTATCACCCCTCGATGGCGCGCTCTGAATGAGCCGTGTTGTGCCTGTATTACAGAGGTCAAAACTAATGCTTGGGGGATATCTTATCTTATGTGTGCAGCATTTTAAGTTAAATGTGTTAATAACACATTAACAACTTACATCACATGTTTTCGTCCTGCAGCAGACAACTATTAAAAAGCATTGTGGCAAAAGGAGAAATTGCTTGTAACAAGCAATATCTCCTTTTGCCACAATGCTTTTTCGTTCTATTCACGTATCACAACAGCAGAACTGAAAGGTTTTTCAGATGTTTTCAAGGCTTTTCTAATGTCACCTGCCTCAAGTAAAAAAATGTCGTCTGTTGTTGTTGGTTAAAGAATAAAAAATTAGTTAGAAAAATCATATTTTGTAGGCATATTGGTTCAATAAGATGCCACTATAGATATACAATGGCAAATACAATGAGAGCTTGAAGACAACCAAAGGTTTCTTATAAGTACCAAACACATAGGCTTCCCAGAAGAAGCAGAAAAGACAAACAAATCACTTTCCTGCCCGTTAGAAACCTAGTAATAAAAGTATGTTATCTGTATTACAATCATCTGTATTTGTTTGTTTATATAGGGGTTTTAGTGTCAATCATCTGTATCTGTTTGTTTATATGGGGGTTTTAGTGTCATCAATTTTTCAGTTACATTATGCCTTTCCTGGATTCACCTGTACTAGGCTACGGCGCTGAAGTGCCTTGTGGCAATCTAACTTGTATGACTTGTCTAAAAGCAAGAACTTTTACAAACAGCAGTCTAATTCTATGATACCATATACTTCACCATATTTCTATTTAGTTCAATTGAAAAGTATTTCTTGCAAAACACATACGAGAGCATTGGGACGAACATCAAACTTGCTTAAGAAGAGTAATTGCTCCTCTTTCCACCAAAGTTTTGACAGTCTCTCAAAACACAATCTGACAATAACTAAATCAATTAACTCTTTCAGCTTGGTACGAATTGAATAAATGGTGTTTTATGGGGCATCAACATCTAAGGTCATTAAGTGTGCATTGTGATGATGTGGATACACATACAGTTTCATTGGTAGAATTTTATAACAACCTAACAAATAGGGCAACATTTCAAAAATGTATCAAAATAACAGAAACATATCTTTAACCATTAATATCACTGTTCATCATACCTTGATAGTCAATGCTACGTCGTTTCTGCATCATGGAATCCAAGAACTGTCGGGGTTGTGGACTGTGTCGTACCTGCGGACTGTCACGCGACTGCAGCATGTCAAGTCTGTCTGAAGACGAAGACGATTTCATAGAAACAGTCCGCTCTTTGTCTGGAATAAAAGAGAATACGAGCCCCCTGACAGTTTCCTTTATACTCCTTACCCCATTTAACCATTGCTATAAATAAAACAATTATTGTTTGTCCTTTCATTTATATAAACTCATCTCTACACAGCTATATTTCAACAATACATAATCATGCCCATGTTTCCTTTTTATTAGATTACAAAACTCAAAATCACATTCAGGGGAGCCTGGAATTCTGATCTATTTTTTAAGTGATGTCAGAGGTTTAATTCAACATAGGGGAAGTAACCACTGTAAGAAATTTATGACAAAATTGCCACAGGGGTTACTTCCCCTGTGTTAGAATAATCTCTGCATTCCAACGAGATTACACAACATAATAACACATTGAAGGTAGCCTAAAATTCAGATCAATTTTCAGGTGATGTCAGTGGTCTAATCCAACATAGAGAAAGTAACCCTTGTGTTAAGATAATCTCTGCCATCCAACAAGTTGAACTACACACCTCCTAGCTCCAGCTGTTGCATGACTGTAAACTCGAGAGCTTTCTTGGCATACAGAGAGATGAATGTATTAAACTGGTCCTTACTAAATTCTTAAAACTTTTCCCATGATTTAAAAACAGTCAAACCTATGATAAACCCTTCAAAACCTGATATTCTTTGCTCTTGTTTCATCTCTATATGTTTTTATTTCATCAATGGGGCCATGTTGCCTAGTGATAAGATTACAAAATTGTAAATCGCATTGAGGGGAGCCTGAAATTATTAAGTAATGTTAGTCGTTTAATTCACTGACAAACTCCTCACAGGGGTTACTTCCCCTGTGTTAAAATAATCTCTGCATTCCAGCGAGATTACACAACTTAATAACACATTGAAGGTAGCCTGAAATTCAGATCAATTTTCAAGTGATGTCAGTGGTCTAATTCAACATAGGGGAAGTAAACCAATGTGAGGAGTTTGTGACAAACTCCTGATAGGGGTTACTTCCCCTGTGTTAAGATAATCTCTGCCATCCAACAAGTTGAACTACACACCTCCTAGCTCCAGTTGTTGTATGACTGTAAACTCGAGAGCTTCCTTGGCATACAGAGAGATGAGTGTGTTGAACTGGTTCATACTAAATTCTTAAACTTTTCTCATGATTTAAAAACAGTTGAATCTATGGTAAACCCTTCAAAACCTGACATTTTTTGCTTTTGTTTCATTTCTATACATCTTTATTTCAACAATAAAATTTCAAATGACATTTAGAGGAAATTGGAATTCTGATCAATTTTTAAAGTGATGTCAACAAGTTGAACATTACCTCCTAGCTCCAGCTGTTGTATGACTGTAAACTCAAGAGCTTTCTTGGCATACAGAGAGATGAGTGTGTTGAATTGGTCCGTACTAAACTTATTTGATGGGTCCTGGATCTGACTGAACTCCTCTTGTACCAAACTGAAGGCTTTACCAGCTAGTTCAGGCTGAAAGAAATGACATAGTAGAGATAAACTAGGCCTTACGACTTATTCAAGCTGAAAGAAATGACAAAATAGAGATTGACTAGGTCAGCAAATAGATATTACCTCGGCCTTACAAGCTTATTTGGACAGAAAGAAATGGCAAAATAGATATTAACTTGGCTAATGTTGAGAGATGAATTAATCTTGTTGCATCGACTACATTAAAGATGGCAAAAGACATACTAGGACACAAACTCAAGGCACACACTTAAGATACATACTTAAGAGACATACTGAAGAGCAGGCCAGCTTATAAGACATACTTAAGAGACAAACAAAACACAAGCTGACAGTTTTTATGGCTTAACTTTTGAATTCATATATTCTGGTTTTCACATATCTTGAACCAGCTAGAAAATCCAATTTAAGAGAATAGGTTTATTACATATCCTATTGATGTTGTACCTACCTTCATGTTCATAATGAGCTGTTCCAATATATATCTGGGATTGGATACAAGGTGACAGTATTCTTGGTGAAGGGAGACTGGCAGTGACAGAATCATCTGCAAATAAACAGTATATTCAACCACTAACCATTTATTCACATTTTAACCCAC
This sequence comes from Cerastoderma edule, assembly GCA_947846245.1. Taxonomy (NCBI): domain Eukaryota; kingdom Metazoa; phylum Mollusca; class Bivalvia; order Cardiida; family Cardiidae; genus Cerastoderma; species Cerastoderma edule. The sequence continues at coordinate 16,947,374 of OX401404.1, forward strand.
CTGTTATAGAGAAATGGTTACAATAAAAAAACTATTGTGACAAAAAAGAAATTTCTCAAATTGTTTCTACAAAGTAATCATAGAGGCTTTGATATCTGCTTTTCAAACTACCAATTCTGTGTCTGCAATTGCTTGTAATTTGCACAGCAATAAAATCCCATTAATTCTAAGGAAATGTTAATTGTTATTAAAGCCTTTGGGAAAAAATGTCTTTTTCTCAGCTTGTCCCATCTCCAGAGGAAGTTTCAGATAAAAATAAGGCACATAAATAAAAGTTACCATGTCTAATCGCATATCAAAGAAAACAAAGGCACTAATTTTTGTTTTGTGTCATTTTCGTCAGCGTGCTATGTTCTACGTGGAAATGCAAGAAATATTTCATAGCCTCACATGACATATATGATCGCAGTGGTTAATGTGTAATGTAGTGAAACTTGGCATTGACCAGTGAGCAAGGTATCATTTTACTACATAACTTAAACTATTTACGTAAATCAAAACTGATAAACATGGATGTATCTTAAATATGAGTATAATAGAATTGCAATGCATCACGACATTGGAAGTGACTCGGAGAAACGTTTCCAATGAGGTGTTACTTTGCAATATTGCTTAGCACAATATTGAAATGATAGGGAATGTTGTTTTGGAATTATACAAGTTATAAGCATAAACTGTTTAATAAAACAATACACAGTTTGGAGTGGAACCAAAGTATACCATTGCTATAAATAAAAAATGTTGATAACAATGTACAACCACCTTAAAAAGGCTAAAGCATGTCAAAATCAATATATACCTACCCTTGATCCAATATGTGTCAGCCTAACTTCGTCCTTTTCTTTGGCAGACAGATAGACAGACAGATAGTCGAGTAAGTAGTTAGTCATGAACATTACATCTTCCTGTTTGCTGAACTCTGCCACAAACTTTTGACACATTACTTTACAAGATTCACCATCTTCCTGTCTAAGCTTCTCTAGAATCTGCAGAACAAATTTGACAATAAATCAGTTCAGTGTAAAGTAGAATACCCATAAGCCTCCATTTTAAACTTATTCTTTATTTAGTTGTCTTCAGTTTTTTTCGCTATACATCTGTCGTGGCTGGAACTATTCGGTGTAAAGCGAATAATTCCGGCACCATCCGATGTATAACAAGAACCACTAAAGTAATCCGATGAAAGAGTTTCAAAATGGCAGATTATGGATATTCTACACTAAACTTATTTGTTTTACAAATTTTGTGAAACAAGTTCTTAAAACTTAGACAAATCGCCCTCAATTCTGCTTATTAGATATATATCCAGTAGTCATGCTGAAAGTGGATTAATGAAAGTCACAAGGCAGATCTTCCAACTCACAGGATTGAACCCATGACCCTGTGTCATGAGGCGGATGTTCCAGCTCCGGACCACTAGAGGACAACTAAGGGTGAAATATGTGGACAGCTTTTGCACCTAACTTAAAAAACACAGCCAAAAACGGGTTCTTCATTATCTACCTATTGTTCTATTCTTTCCTCCCATCTGTCTTCTTCAAATAATTCTTTTATAAATTATATCATTTCAAAAGAATCCAAATACATAAAATCAGATACAGCTTTTATCTGGTTAACAAATTAGTCAAGGTTTAAAATACATCAACTGTTTTGTATTGACTCTGCATTGACTCTGTATATGTATATAAAATAACTGAAAAAAACCAAACAGAATCTGCATGGTTTGAGAAAAGGAAAGATATTTGTTGTTCAATATGAAATGGTAAATATTGTTTGGTAAATTCTTTGAATATTTCATTAAGTATGGTACATGTAATTGTTTTTATTAACTTTTTAAAAACGCGATATCATATGAATGAAGAAAACAATGTTGTTTTCAGATCATCATAACTTTTTAAAAGGTTCATATGAAAATATTATCATCTCAGTTACTCTTTAAAATTGAATTTAAAGTATTTTTATGTTATTTGTCAATTTTCTAGAACTTACACAATTCTACTATAAATGAGTGCTATTCTGGCTTAAACGGATTACAATTCCACTAACCAATCACCAAACAATAACGACATTTGTTGCAGACGCCTTGTGAAAACATTGTGGGAAAAGGGAAAATTCATCTTAACGAGCAGTTTCTCCTTTCCCCACAAAGTTTGCTGCCCTATCAGAAGGTTATTTTTCATTTTCACATTTTTAAATGTCGTCTGCAAAATCTTTCAATTTTGGGCGTTTGGTAAAGGGTTAAGCTACCTACCATAAAGGCTTTTGTTGTATCTGGAGGATGACAGTTGAGCAAAGAAATAAAATATTTCTCCTCTATTTCCTACAATGGACAATATGTAATAGTAACAGATAAAAGATTACAAAAAAAATTGAAACAAATGGACACAAAGAATACTCTGTCGGATCCCTTTATCTTTACCGATTTGGGGAATCAGGTGGTCAGATTTAATAAAACAAAATGGTTGCTGAACTCTCCCTTCAGGTTTTCAAACAGGTATATCTTCTTTATAAAGTACTTGTATTTCATCCATTTACGCCTATCATAAGGCCAGTCAAAAGCGCTTTTAGCGAGTATCAACAGTTTCCCCCCGATGACCTAATTACTGAGATATTCATGTAGTGTTTCGCAATTTCCTGACCCGCAAATTTCGAAACACTCTGTGAATGATCTTGGTTAATAGGCCATCTAGACAAAAACTGTTGATTCTCGCTAGTAAACAAGTAATTCATAAGGAAGATGTACCTGTTTGAAAACTCGAAGCGATGTTTCGGCGGCCATTTTTTCTCAAATATGACGTCATTTGCCCCCATTATTATTTTCATGAAGGATAAACAAATGGTTAATAGATATGACAAGTTGTCCTTTCAAAGCAGCACACCTGAGTAGCATCACAAAGTGAATTTAAACCCAGCTCAGGAAAACTAGATAAGGGGAGGTAATCTAAAGCCTTTTTCTCTATGCCTTCCTCAAGTGTTCCCACTAAACAAGACTGTAGCAGATAACTTGAAAAACGAGAATATGACTACAGAAGAAGTTACTTAACAGAAGCAAAACTCTTTTTTTGTCACAAAGGTTAACCCAATGTATCGTCATGTGTATCATAAAATACATTTTTTCAAACTCATCTGCTCTACATGTTAATATGGGGGTTCAACGCAATGTCAACAAGTTTTCAGTTATGTTTTGGCTGTCTCTGATTAGCAAGTTCTTTTTTTATGTTGATTAACGGCTGAAGTCACTTGCCAAAGGTCACTCTCAAGCTATTTTGAATTGCATGCAAGTTTATTGTGCTCATGTTCTCCCTGTAACTGCTGAAAAATTAAAAAATTTATATTGAGTAGATCAACTGGTTTTTTTAATCAACCTGGAACCATTACTTAAGAATTCTCTTCAAGTTTATTTGGCACCGAGAGATCTCTGTGCCTAGAAATTTGGTGCAGAAAGGTCAATTTCCAGCAAGTTTATTATTAACCCTTTACCAAACCCCAAATTTTCAACTGTCCCAAATTGAAAGGGTTTGCAGACGACATTTCAAAATGTGATGAAATTGAAATATAATCTTCTGATAGGGCAGAAAACATTGTCGAAAAAGGAGAAATTGCTTTTAAGGAGCAATTTCTCCTTTTCCCACAATGTCTTCCTGAGTCATCTGCAATAAACTGGTTAAATGACATCATCGTTTGGTAATGGTTTAAGCAAAAAATAAAAAACAAATAAAAGAAGATACACAATGACTTCAATGCATACTCACATGTTTTATATCTGGTCCGAGGTTCTCCAACTGACACCACGTTAATGCAGTTTCGAAATCCCCAGTCTTCGTAAGCAAAGCTAGTACTTCTCCAGGAGCAGTTTTTGTCCATTGAACAACTGTCCGCCATTTTGTAAACCTTTAATAGAACAATTACAGCTGATTGTTCCCAGTTGTGAGAAAATTTGGAAGTTAAAACTCAATTTCTTAAAACTGTATGGCAGCTATACTTTTGTATGATACATATTGATTAAAGTCATTTAACCAAATTAGTTTGTATTTAAGTTTAAAGACCTGTTATCAGTGAATATATAATTATGTAGTTATACCTTAATGCTTTGCAAGGATTTTGAAATGTAATGCAGTTAGACTGCACATACTTTAATATGTTGAACCTTCCTGAGTTTATCATGCTTTCAATAGCTACTTTTAATTGTACTTCATACAACAATACAAAAGCTGTATCATTTCAATATCTATTCCAAGCAATTTTCTTCTAAGATCACAGCAATTTCTAAAATGACATGCATTTAGCGCTGCATAATGTTGGTTTTAGCGTTATTGGTTGTGATGAATTTGAGTTTGCATGTACAAATTCAAAGAAAAAAGCATATTTTTCTATTTCATACTTTTCAATCTATGCAGAAAAGTTGTATACATGTATTTATTTTCTTTTTGTACTTTTCAATCCAAATACAGATGATTTGCTTTAACTTACTTGTCTAGAATTAAATGACGTTTCTTGGAAGCAACTTTGTCTTCTTCAGTAATAAGTTCAGAATTCTGTAAGGACAGTTTAATCTGCAGGTTTTTGGCACACTCTGTCACCTGAAATTTATTTATATATTAACATGCATGGGTGAAAGTTGCAGAATTTCAAAAACCTGAAATCTCTGGTTCTTTATCCTGAAAAGGCACGTATGTTATATCATTATATAGGGACAAAAAGTCTCAGAATCCTGAAAATCAGGAACAATCCTGAACACTTCCACCCATGTACATGGGTTTTGCACTGCATCAACATTATTTCAATTACCGGTATACGTCGATGCCCTTCTCAAAATGATGGAGAAACAACCCAAACGCGACACCCAATAAGCCCTTATTGGGTGTCATGTTTGGGGTGTCCCTCCATCATCTCAAGTCAAGATGGATTGAACCATAGACATTCCTTAAATAAACTTGGGAAACTATCTCCCATAAAAGCCCAAAATGATGGCACCAGGATCTGAACCCATGCATAAAGGAAACCATTGTGATTTCTAGTTCTTTAATCGAACCTTAAGGCCATGGAGGCCTTAAAAGAATTGTGTTCAAGTTGACATTCAAAAAAAAAAAAAAAAAAAAATCTTTGGGTACACATTAGAACATGTATCATTTCCTATCCTTTTTATCTCCTGTTGTTGCTTTCAATATGTACCAATCACAGATCCTCACAATAAGAAGTGGATTAACCCTTTCCCAAACAACCAATTCTAGACTGTTCCAAATTGAAAGAGTTTGAAGACGACATGTGATGAAATTGAACAATATTCTTCGGAAAGAGCAGAAAACCTTGTGGGAAAAGGAAAAATTGCTCGTTAAGTCGTTAAGTTGTTTTCTAAAGTCGTCTGCAACAAACTTGTCAAATGTCATTATTGTTTGGGAAAGGGTTAATTTCTTACCCTGTAAAACACCTTTATCTGTTTCATTTTTCCCTGCACTGCAGGCCTTAAACTGTCACTGAGGTTCTCATTGGACAAACACATGCTTAACAGATCAAGGATGTGTTCAATCTCCAGCCTCTCATGTACCGCCAAAACCTCCCGGGCCTGGGTATCCGCGCACATCAACTCGTGTAACAATCCGCACACTCTTTCCGATCTCTCTTTCGAGAGAGTATCCTCTCTGTCCGCCATTGAATTGCAAATGGAATGTATGACACAAGAGATGACAAAGTCCCGCAGACTGCATAAACCCGGGTCTTGTCGGAGCACTGTGACTGGTACACTGTCTATCACCTGGAGTATTTCAGTCCATTTCCTGTGTGAAAAAAGTTCATTCAGTAAACCAGTCAAACAAGTCTGGAACTCCAAACTCTCGTGCAAGCTTAACATGTTCGACTTGAACTTTTCGACAATATCACTTGTCAGCAGCTTCAAAATCGGGTCAGAGCCCTTGAAGATCTCATGATCTTCCGTTGCAGCCAGTGGTACGATGAAGTTGAGAAGATGTCGCTTTAATGTTGGGTAGTCGTATGTCAGTTTCTCGTAACGATAGCTCTTCATATCCACCACACTCATCGACGAGGCCGCCCTCTCTCTGCTGGTCATGTCATAGTTGGAGTCATGTGACCCATGGCTACCACTCACATTAAAGTATGTATCGTCAAATGCTTCATTCATGTTTGTTTCGTCAACCTCGTCTGAGCACACTAGACTTACAAGTGTAGCGACTAAAGGGCAGTCACTCTTGATGTATTCAAGTGTGTTTGGCGTAAGATCGTAGGTGATGTCTATATCTGCGCCATCCATTGAACCTTCATTATTAGAACCTCTGGTGTTTGACATGTGGTATTTTTCGGCTCGTGTAATAGATTGGAAGTCAAACACACACATGAATGCCTTATGGTTTGGAATGACCTCGATGTCATATGGAAGGTCATAGGTGGAGTCTGTAATGAAGCAAGATGGGAATAAATACAAGAAAGAAACATTTTAAAGTCGAGTTAAAATAACTAAAATCAAATTCAGACAAAGAAAATGGAATTTTTTAAACCATAGACAGAAAATAAATGATATAGATGATATTACATGGTACACCTGGGAAGAGTGTAGAATTATTCACAAGTGCTCTTTCGTTAACATGTAAGAAACAAAAGAGCAGAGCAAACCAGTTTTTACGCAAAGACCAAATCATCCTGTCACCAGTGCAATTTAAGGACTGATAACAGGGTGAAGTATAACATTTTTGATATCCTTCAGATCATGTGATTGCTGCGCGCACCTGTCAGAATTGAATTTACGTTTTGTTTCACCTCTTTTAGTGTTCTATTTTCATTTATTGTTAATTTGAATCAAAATACGTAAAAGAATAAAGAGAATAAATGGTTGGTGTCTTTGAATAGGAAAAGCTTTCCAGTTTGGCTTCTGATTACAGATTTATCTATTCGCCTACAGCTCATCGGATATTATACCATTGCCTTGCCCAATGACATTTCCGATTCACAACACTAACCATCTATATCCTATGTATACGAGGACATTTCTCTACAAACTATTAAGTATTATGTGAGGATTCATTAGAACCTGGGTCTTCCGTCGGGGCCTGTTTCATTAACGATCTTAAGTGCAAATTCGCTCTACGGTCAGATTTTCTCTCTTAGGCGCGTTTCATCAATTTTCGCTCTTAGAAGAACACTCTTAACTCTAAGAGAGGTCCGGAGCTTTCTTAAGTGCGATTACGTCACAGAATGGCAGCCATTTTCCTAAGATTTTGAAAGATTTCATTTCATTCGGAACGAGATATATATACTGTTTATAAATGATCTAGAATTACACAACATGGATTATTCCATTCGCACATGTACATTATCAATTTTAAACAGTGAGACACCCGACAATATGTACTTTTCACCTCTAAACAAGTTGTAAATATGCGAATTGAGGGCCCTGTTTACTGGTATATAGCATTTCATGTTCAGCCAGGTTGGTGTTGAAAAATCATCATGCTACCAAATTTTTCTATGTTTTTTTCGTCCTTTTTATGCCTAATTTTTATGATAACCCGTGAATATAATGTATTAAATGACAAATATTTTTGAATCAAAGTTTAAACTATTTAAAAGGACGGTTAGGATATGCCTAAATTCCGGTACAATGCGGTAAAGTTTACGTTATGCCGGCCATTTCGGTAAATATGAGATAGTTGCAAGCGTTTTTATTTCGCTCCTAACTTATGATCGTCATAAGCAGTTGCGATTGTTTGATGAAACGCACATATGAACCGCCTCAAGAGTGATTTTAATCGCTCTTAGCTAAGTGCACTTAAGACATTTGATGAAACGGACCCCAGGCCTGTAAGGCTCAGTGCAGCCCCTGCGCCTATATTGTAAAAGTAGCATTCCCCCAGCCCCTTTAATGATCCCACTCTGCTTGTAATTTGTCCTACAGGCAGTCTTGTTGCTTCTGACCTTGTTTGATACATTTTATTTGGTCTAAAAACAGTACTTTTTGTCTGTTAATTCAAAAGTGTACCAAGAAACTCCACATTTTGTGATGCATATTTAAAAAGGAATTGACAGGGGAAGGGGGTACCCACTATTATGGCGAATACCCCTTCCTAAACATCAAGCACCCTAGCGCCTGAAAAAAATCCTGGGGAAGACCCTGAGAACAGAGGAATCTTTTGAGCACATGCATAATAATAGAAATAGAGAACATTGTATAACAATGCCTACAAGTGACTCTGATAGCCTCACTACTGTAACTATGAGAACTTACCTCTCTTTTTACTATCCCTTTCCAGGGCCATGAGCTCTTTCATTTGTTTCTCTTTCTCACCTGAGAGGTGACTTGCAATAAAGGCAATCAGCCCCTCGTTTTCTGACACGCCTTCACTGCGGAACTGATCTGATATGAAATCTCGTCTATACCACAACAGAACTTCAGGGATTTTAATCTGCAAACATACATAAACCTTGTCCCTTTTGACAGATCCGAAGCACTGAATTTAACACATTGACACATACAATAGAATATGATGATAGTGATAAAAAAGCTCCATAGAAAACAACAAATCATTGAAACACATGTACGAGTTCTGTCCTTTCAAAGGAGATCAGTTTTCACAATGTTTTCAGAAATTGCAAACTGAAAATGCATTAAGAAACAACTTTATCAAGCCGGTATTTCCCTTGACCCCTAGATTTATACTTATAAAGGGGACTTTATACATGGTTTTGTGAATAGAAAATAATGATCTTTATGTGTCATATCTACAATTTGGGGGTCATTTGCTATATAAGTGGTAGGTCTAGGAAAACTTTGATCAAGGGACAAATTATTTAAAGTAGGTACGGGTACAACCCACCTTCCACATACCATAGTTTGTTTTAATGTATTTTACATCGCATCAGCAATTTTTTCATATTGCAATACACATTTCATCATGAATGAAGATAGACCATTAACTGCCTATAAGAGCCAGTTAAGATCAGTAGAACCATACACACTCTATGCAGTTGGTTAATGAGCTTGAAAACTATGTAACTTTAATGAAAATGAAAATTTACAATTACCATTATTTGACCCCATGCAAAGAGTGGATTTATGATCCTATACCAGTACTCTCACCACTTGGTCATGAAGATTCCTAAACTTAACTTACACTGTGCGGTTTAGAAACCAAACCTTCATAACCTTATCAAATTTGAAGAAAAAAAATGCTATCAAATGAAACGGTAGAGAGGTAGATAGACTTATTTGGTAAAAAGATACAAAAAAACTTTACATGGCAACATCAAAGTAATATAAATATAAAATCATGTGTCATGAATGCAATAATAATGTTGGAAACCACGAAATCACATCAAATACCAAGGATAGCACAAAAAAGGGAAAATTGATTTCCCATGGAAAAGTGAGAAGTGTACGTACCAATTTCTCTTGCTTGTCCACATGTACCTTTGTCTGTAGGAATTCAGTCATGCAGGAGTCTAGCTGAGCATTAATGTTGTCAGGGGACAATACCTAGTGATACACAGAAAAGTGTTTTAGATTTTAATTTATGTGTCGTACAGTGTGTGTACGGTATCATTAATTGATGGGAAAAGCATTATGACTCGACAACTTCATTAACCCATTACCCAATACTAACGACATTTGACAACTTTGTTGCAGACAACTCTGGAAAACACTGTGGGAAAAGGAGAAATTGCTTTTAACAAGCAATTTCTCCTTTTTCCCACAATGTTTTCTGCCTTATCAGAAGATTATTTTTCATTTTCATCATTTTATGAAATGTTGTCTGCAAACTCTTTCAATTTGGGACTGTCGAAAATATGGTGTTTGGTAAAAGGTTAAATGATCAGAAAAGCATTACGACTTGACAACTTCATTGAATGATGGAAAAAGCATTTCAACTTGACAACTTCATTAAATGATGGACAAAGCATTACGACTTGACAACTTCATGAAATGATGGAAAAAGCATTTCAACTTGACAACTTCATTAAATGATGGAAAAAGCATTACGACTTGACAACTTCATGAAATGATGGAAAAAGCATTTCAACTTGACAACTTCATTAAATGATGGAAAAAGCATTACAACTGGACAACTTCATGAAATGATGGAAAAAGCATTTCAACTTGACAACTTCATTAAATGATGGAAAAAGCATTACAACTGGACAACTTCATGAAATGATGGAAAAAGCATTACGACTTGACAACTTCATGAAATGATGGAAAAAGCATTTCAACTTGACAACTTCATTAAATGATGGAAAAAGCATTACAACTGGACAACTTCATGAAATGATGGAAAAAGCATTTCAACTGGACAACTTCATTAATTGATGAGAAAAGCATTACAACTGGACAACTTCATTAATTGATTGGAAATAGGATAACTTCATCAAATGATGAGAAAAGCATACAACTGGACAACTTTTCTGGGTGATTTTCATTGTAAATAAGTTATACTCTATGACCACATACGAGTACTGAATGGAGAGTATGTTGGTAGAATTTCTACAATTCATATCAAGGCAGCAAAAAGTGTCCGCCATGTGTCAGACATGTTTGATGACACTTTTGGAATAGAGAATAAGGGTTTAATCTTACAGACCTAAATGTATCCAAATCAATTCATATTTCTATTTCTCGAGGCCATGCTTTGTATGGTGTTTTAACACGGTATCAAAAATTTTTTAGTTATGTAATGTCTTTCTTGGATCCACCAGTACAAGGCTAGGGCTCTGAAGAGACTTGCCAAAGGTAACTCCCACACAACAAGAGGTGTCTGTGCGGCTGAAGCCCAGGACTCCTGAGTAAAATCTGCAAACTTAACCACTGGACCATACAGGATCCATTGGCAGCCAAGCTTAAGCTTTAGCCAAGTGTTTGCAAATCAAGTATGTATAAAGGACAAGAGAATGTGCAAGATCTTTGTGTAAGTAATTTTTCATTTTCTTTCAACACTATCAAATTATGAGTGAGGTAGATATCAAGTTTGAAAGGTATATCTTAATCTCTCAATAGAGAAATATCGATACAGTTATATCAAAATAATTTTATGCTGGTGCAAATATCTTTGAAATTGTTTGTATTAATGAATGTTATGAACTCAAACTCAACGCTAACTTCATATCCACCCCAATTGACATCAATGAAACAAACAATTTATGAAAACATTTTAATAACAGATGAAAATACTCACTCAGACCAATTTCTCTATTGGCCACAACACAATAGATTCAATACAATATCACAAGTATCACACAATTCAGGGGTGTAAAAATCAATAGTCATATAAATAAACTTTATTCAAGTTCACTATAAAACCATTGTGGGAAAAGGTGCAGAAAAAGGCAATTTAAGACAATTAAATCAAAAATTAGATTTCATTACCTCTGCATCTTTATTTCGTTCTTTATAAAAATTGACATCTATAGTTACATTCATTTTGGGCCAGTCCCAAAAAGCCTCTATGACTGAGAATGGATCAATACACTTACCTGAATAGGGGGTGATGAGACTCCACATGTTGTCAAGGCAAACAGCAAGAGCGGGTCTGATCTTGGCGCCAGTTGGTACCAGGGGTCAGCAGGGGACACAGGAAACAGCCGATACTCTAAGGTACGTCCCCACTCTGACGGGGCGAATAGCCCACAGTGGTTTATCTGGTACTTCAGGTCAAATAAACTGGAGAGATCATAAACAAGAAAAAAGCTTTATTTTCCATTTATACATAACTTTATTCTTATTGACATGCTGGAAAAAGCGTATAAATTATAACCCTTTCTTTCATTAGATTTCTTTTAAAATTTAAAAATTAAAAAATTAAAAAAAAAAAAAAATATGGAAAGAATGAAACATAATTCATCCATTCCTTTATAAGGACATTTTTTAACCCTTTATCAAACAATAACGACATTTGACCAGTTTGTTGCAGACTTCTCTAGAAAACATTGTTGGAAAAGGAGAAATTGCTCTTAACAAGCAATTTCTTCTTGTCCATCAATGTTTCTGCCCTACCAGAAGATCATTTTTCAACTTCATAACATTTTGAAATGCTGTCTGCAAATTCTTTCAATTGTGGACAGTCGAAAATTTGGCGTTTGGTAAAGGGTTAACACACATAAAACAAGCAGGAAATAATGTTACAGAAATGGTGTTTGTCATTTGTGTGACATTATACATTTGCTGATCTAAAACCTGTCTCAGTATAAACTGTAGGATTGTCAAGGTTATCCAAATAGACAGCAGCGGCAGACTATAATTATTTATTCATTTATCTATTTGGTTTCACCACAACAACTTTATTTCAGTTATGTTGCGATGTCAGATTCTCAATGATGGAGGAAGACCCCACACTTATCTGCCCATAAGACCTGGTCAAGCCTGGTAGAACCATCCCCATCCTGTAAGTCAATCGGAAGACTACCTCTCATGAAATCCAAATGCATTCACAGGGATTTGAACCTGCCCAGAGAGGGGCCATGTGATTTCAAGTTCTGTATTCTAACCACTAGGCCATGAAGGCCCCCAATCAACATTAATCCTTTCACCAATCCTATTTTGAGACTTATAACAGGTGCTTTATAACATTTGTGATATGCAGACTAACTGTATAACACACGGTCACAGGACAAATCATGATGTCATAAGCACATCTTGAAATATGATCTCATTTGTACATCATTCTATACTAGTTTACTGTGTTTTGTTTCCTTTTTTCTCATGTTTTTTCTTCATTTTTTTGTTTATAAGAATACATAAAGGTAACAGGACAAGTGGAATAGATGGTTAGTGTCTTTCAATAGGAAAAGTTATCAGGCTCTGCTTCAGATTATCATCTGATTCAAATTTGGCTCACCAGATGATACTCCTACGCCTTACCTGATAACATTTCTGATAAAAGACACCAATAATCTATTTCCTATATGCTAACCATGTCCCAGATGTAATATTCTGTCTTAATAACCTTTTACCTTAGTAATATAAAGCAGGCGTTCAGATAGAAAGTGTAATATTCTGCAAATCCTAATGTTGTTCTATCTCATCAGTATCACCTCAATGAGAGATTTCAAAAGTTGTACTGCATAAAATGTTTTCCAAGCCACAAATTGCTTTCCCACATCTATAATTGATCAGTGGTGAGATGAATAAATCATATAACACTGACTTCACTGAAACTTAAGAGAGAAAATTGGTCGAGTAAGGTCGTGAAATCAGAACCTCTGACAAAGCCAGACAATATTGGCCGAGCCAGGTCTCAAACCCAGGACCCCTGACAAAGCCAAATAATCTTAGCAAAGCAAGGTCTCGAACCCAGGACCCCTGACAAAGCCAAATAATGTTGGCAAAGCAAGGTCTTGAACCCAGGACCCCTGACAAAGCCAAATAATGTTGGCAAAGCAAGGTCTCGAACCCAGGACCCCTGACAAAGCCAAATAATGTTGGCAAAGCAAGGTCTCGAACCCAGGACCCCTGACAAAGCCAAATAATGTTGGCAAAGCAAGGTCTCGAACCCAGGACCCCTGACAAAGCCAAATAATGTTGGCAAAGCAAGGTCTCAAACCCAGGACCCCTGACAAAGCCAAATTATGTTGGCAAAGCAAGGTCTCAAACCCAGGACCCCTGACAAAGCCAAATTATGTTGGCAAAGCAAGGTCTCAAACCCAGGACCCCTGACAAAGCCAAATTATGTTGGCAAAGCAAGGTCTCGAACCCAGTACCCATGACTAAGCCATCAAGCTCCATTCAATCAATCCTTACCTGATAACACCAAGCTGTCCAATCCTATAGCAGAATGTCTCCAGCAGAGTTATCTGTTCCCGTGCACTCATCTCATCAAACCATTTCAGTTGTTTGGTCCGACGTGTCGAAGAATACCCATCATCCTCTGCTTGCTGGAAAACATAACAATACATACTCAATATTTAACCCTTTCTCAAACAATAACAACATTTGATGACTTTGTTGCAGACAACTTTAGAAAACATTGTGGGAAAAGGAGAAATTGCTCGTAACGAGCAATTTTTCCTTTTCCCACAAGGATTTCTGCTCTTTCTGAAGAAAATTGTTCAATTTCATCACATTTTGAAATGTCGTCTGCAAACTCTTTCAATTTTGGACAGTAGAAAATTTGTTGTTTGGGAAAGGGTCAAAGCAATAAATAATATAATATTGCAAAAGTATGTAACAACTTTGATGGAGCAGATGTAATTAGACCTCCGCAATACCCAATTAACCCTTATAGGGATGGAACCCACTTTATGCTTATGCAAGTAAATTGGCGGCTGGCCTGTGATCTAACCTGTTTGCTACTCTTAGTATCTTGCCTTCTCAAAATTAAGCAGATATTTAAGGTTTTCAAAAGCAGATGACACACAAAACTATTATTTAGAAAATTATCCAGCAGTCTAAAGTTTAAAAACCGAGTTTTGAGTTAAGACTACCCCATTCACTATAATGGGAATTTTCCACTGGTTCAATTTGACAGGAACATCAGGCAACAAAACTGCATAAAAAACTCCATGTTTTTAAAAACCTTGGGTATAAGTCCATTGTTACAAAAGTGTTAATAGCTCAAAAGGAGTCAAAAAGGCATTGTGACAAAAGGATTGATAGTTCAATAGTATAAACAAATTGTGACACAAGGATTTATAAATCAGTAGGAGTTATCAATCTTTTCATCAAATTGATTTCTGAATTTTTCGGTAGATGTAGTGAAGAGAGTTTTTATGGAGAACGGACCTACAAAATATAAGTGTCACCCCTTTAGGTATTTTATGTTATAATTCAATGTTAATAATAACATACAATTTGAGATTAATGCCTCATGGGTTTACAGAAGTGCCCTTTATATTAAAGATCTATTTTCTTTTACTGGCTTGATTATGGACATTCCACCTTAACCTACCTGTTTCTTAAGCATGGATATGTGATGAACATGGCAGTGAATCGTCATGACAATCTGCAGGTTACCACAGAAACATTTCTTGTTGTCATTATCCATCTCAGAAAGACTGGTACCCCGCAGCAGGGATAGATCAGAGATAATGTTTAAAAAATCTGTAGTGTTGGCAAGCTGGTTCCCACAGTCACTGTCAAACAGATTCTCTGCATTGAATCTGGAGGCAATATCTGCAATATATACAAATATAAATATATATATATATAAACAAGCTGGAATTAATGAAGCAGATTTGATTAGATTATCTAACCATTTTTTAATATATAAGCATTTTAACACATAAAAAGATTTAAAAAAAGAAACAGAAACAGTTTCAACAAAAATGAGAAAGTGCTCATCATAAGCAATTTTCTCTTTTTTTTTGTAAATCAACAGTGTGGCAAAGTCTGCTCTTTTGATGGTTAGCATTTTTAACCAGAAATGTTATCGAAATGTTATGGAATTTTATACAATGGACCAAAGGCAAATCAGGCAATCATATAAAGTTGAGCCAAGAATTCTTTTCTATTTAAAAGACACCAACTATCTTTTCTTTTTGACTTGTTATCTATATGGATTCAAATATGTAAACAAAAAATGAAAACAAACATGAAAAAAATGAACGACCTAATTTTTCATCATGTGACTGTCATGTGACTGTGTGTTATATAACTAGCGCTGTATATCACAAATATCATAAGGCATCTTGCTATTGGTTCAAAAATTGCACAGTAAAAACTTAAACCTTGAAGGTGCTTGCGTTAAAAAAAAAATGAGAGTCAAAATAAAATGATGTTGAAACAATCAAGCGTTTGTGTGATGGCTTGATAAACAATTAGAAGTAGCTATTAAACGCATAGTTAATACAGAAAGTGTCAATTCATCTAAGCATGTACAGTTTATGTATGATAGATCTTAAAAGCAATGTCCAGCCTTTGGATAAAAAATATGTTAATTCACTGTATACACACTTCAAGAATTGAATATGATCTAAGTTTACCTCCAATGACTATCATCCAGTGCACTTTATAT
Organism: Cerastoderma edule; assembly: GCA_947846245.1. Lineage (NCBI taxonomy): Eukaryota > Metazoa > Mollusca > Bivalvia > Cardiida > Cardiidae > Cerastoderma > Cerastoderma edule. The sequence goes on from OX401404.1 coordinate 16,963,321, forward strand.
ATCAGAACAGTTGTTGTTCAGTTTTAAAGAAATTAACATTTTACTTCCAAATTTCCTTACACCTGTAAACAAGCATTTTAAATAAGCTTATCAATTTGCAACAGCCTTGCATCAAACTGGCATAATTTTGACATTGGTGAAAGTAACTTAATTTAAATCTCACCTTATTTGGGGCAAAAGAGGGACATAAAAAACTAGAAATAACATTTTACCTGGCAATCAAAATGGGTCTTGAAAAAGAAAAGACAGCATTCACCAAGCCATAAATACGTATTACAGAAATGACAGCTGGCCTAATTAGGGGTAATACAAAGTTTACAGGTAAGGGAGAAAGTGGATACCTTTCATGAGACTAATCAGTCGCTGAAGGATGTTCTGTAGAAATTCAACAGGTTTTTCCAGTGGCTTGACATCGGGGCCTCTGGCACAATTGTGAACAATCTTTCCCAGCAAAACCTCAGTCTCTAGAAAACAGATCATTACTAATGTTTGAAGAACTTAATTGGTATATAATGTTGAAACATTAATTTTTTAATTAAATGACTTATCTTTGTCAATATTTAGTTACAGTGAAATCAGAATTAGAATTTAAGTTTTAAAGTATAGATTAAAAAAAATCATATGATCTATGAGATTTTCAAAATTAGGTTTTAAGTTTTTAGCCATTTTTCAGTTACATTTTTTGTTCAGTTACATCATAGTGACAGTATGATGAAAGCTCATGATGAGCAATTTCTCCTTTTCCCACAATGTTTTCTACTCTATCAGAAGATTACTTTTCAATTTTATCACATTTTGAAATGTCGTCTGCAAACTTTTTCAATTTGGGACAGTTGAAAATTTGTCGTTTGGTAAAGGGTTAAGTTAAAGGTGTGATTACCCTTACCTGGTTCCTTGGAGGCTACCTGTAAGACAGGTAACCGTTTACTTGGAATCTTCAGACAGCAGCTGTACACTATAATGTGGGTCAGATTGAGACTCAGTTTTCCAGCAACTTTCTCTAGTCTACAATGGAAAGGTTACAAGTTAGCGTGTGAAAACAAAGGGAAGTATATGATTCTATACAGTTAAGTGAGCAAAGGCAAGAATAAAATTTGGTGTGCAAAAACAAAGGAAAGTTTTGCAAATCAGTGAGCAAAGGCAAGAATAAAATTTGGTGTGCAAAAACAAAGGGAAGTTTTACACTTCAGTTAGATAAGGCAGGAATATAATTTGGTGATCAAAATAAGTAATGAAAGGATACAATTTAGTGTGTAGCTCGTTAAGATTAATTTCTCCTTTTCCCACAATGTTTTCCGGGGTCATCAGCAACAAGCTGGTCAAATGTCGCTATTGTTAAGTAAATGGTTAAGATTTTTAAAATATTGTCCAGTACAGCACAAAAGCGGCAAAATAATGAATACAACTAAAAGTATGTTACTCAAAGGACTAGATAGGGAGTAGTAATCTAGGGTCCAATGGCCAATAAATAACTAAACTCTTTCACAAAAAAAACATGCGTTACAGGCACTCATTCTTTTCTTATTTTAATTCCCCTTTTCCCGCACTGTTTTCCAGAGTTGTCTGCAACAAACTGGTTAAACATCATTATAATTTGGTTATGGGTTAATTGAACATATTTTCACATTAAAACCTTACTTTGCTGGAGGCATTTTCTTGGTGAACATCATTCTACCTAATATCCGTAAGGGACCTTCCTCGAGGGCTTCAAAGTAGTTTTTTGGTATAACCATATCCTCTGTAACAAGATATAATAGTAAACATTAAATTCTCTGTACATTTAATTATTTTTCAATACAAAATATTGAAAACACTGGGCTTTTTCAGGTCGGCTGCAAAGTTTTTGAAATTATTGATGTGAAAAAATAAATTTGCTTTCATCGGAGATCTATCCTTTTCCAAAACAAATTTTCTGGTACATCGAAATGGCGAATATATAAGAAATGGGAGCATAGTTTACCTTTCCGTATTGCCTCAGAATCGGCCATTAAATAAGCAAGCTCCTTACAGTGTTCATACAAACTGAGTAAATAGTTCCTGTTAGGTGTCACGCTGTTTCCCCGCGACCTAGAAAATATTTGTATACATAAATGAGAATTGAGCTCAGAATAAAGGAATTTATTCCACTTCATGAAGTGTTTCATTTAAAAAGGGAATCAATACTGTTAGTTACAATGGCATACATGGTTTTTCTCTTGAAGGTTAATAACTTGTGTACAGACATGGACTTATGTTTCAATGAAGTACCCATCTATCTATATTAATTTTTGTTGCTTACATTACATGTACTACAGATCAATATGGGACTGCATTCCCTTACCCGTAATGAGTATTGGGGGGGAACATATTATAGATTAAACATTTAATGATTGCATCATTATCATACATGTATATTATAACATTGTAGATTACAATAACAATAAGGTATCTAATTTCATCCAATCTCATGTATTTATCTCTACAATAAAAAATCAGTACTCAGTAAAGGGGACAAAAATATTGTAGATTAAACTATTGCTTGCATTGGAGCTATATTTTACAATATTGTTATCTACAATAATGTTAATGATATTCTAAAATAATAACACTTACGAGGATCAACAACAGCTTAATCTACAACAATGTTATCTACAACATTACATTGGATCAACAACAGCTTAATCCACAACAATGTTATCTACAACATTACATTGGATCAACAACAGCTTAATCCACAACAATGTTACATACAACATTAAATTGGATCAACAACAGCTTAATCCACAACAATGTTATCTACAACATTACATTGGATCAACAACAGCTTAATCCACAACAATGTTATCTACAACATTACATTGGATCAACAACAGCTTAATCCACAACAATGTTATCTACAACATTACATTGGATCAACAACAGCTTAATCCACAACAATGTTACATACAACATTAAATTGGATCAACAACAGCTTAATCCACAACAATGTTATCTACAACATTACATTGGATCAACAACAGCTTAATCCACAACAATGTTATCTACAACATTACATTGGATCAACAACAGCTTAATCCACAACAATGTTATGTTGAAGATAACACTGTTGTAGATAACATAGAAGTAGATAACAGTATCGCAGAATTTAAGGTAGAATACCCATTTTAAAATTCTTTTCCGTTGGATTACTTTGGTTATTTTCATAATACATTGGTCGGGGCAGGAAACATTTGCAATTAACTGAATAGTTTTGGGCACAACCAATTTGTATTGAGAACAAACAAAGTAATCCAACAAATGAATGAATTCCAAAACGGCGGATAATGGGTATTTTACCTTAAACATTTCAGACTACAATAGTACAGATTATCACACTATAGATTACCTAAGAATGAGGGACTTGATCCCACCACTGGGTACGTCCTTCTCCAATAAATGGACCAGTTGTTTCATAGTGAAATGGATGCTTGGTTTATCCTGCTTTGAGTCCGTTCTCGATCGAAAGCTGTCTGACAATCCTTGCTTCTGGGGGGAATCACTTAACGAATCTGTCGATTTTAATCGGTGGTGAGTGAATGCTTCCTGGACAAGTTGCACCTGTTTGCTCATGGTCAGACAGAAAATTGCATATTGTTTAGAGCGTTCAGGCGACAGGGAGAACACAGATTGACAGAGGAAGTACTGCACACTTCGGTGGAATGTTTTCGACAACACAGCTTGCTCCTGAAGTGGAAACTCCGCGTCAACACCCAGCTGTATCAACGAGTGAAGTTGGTGAAAAAAGTCGGAAAATCTCCTGATCTGGTTAACCCGTTGTTTAGTTGAGGATGTTTTGGGCGTGTCAGCTATATTGCCACCTGGACTTGCTTTAACTTTTCCTGTCAATTGCATTGATGTGTGGGTGTGTATGGCTTCAATCAAATGATTACAAACATCCCAGTACCTTGCATAGCAACAAAGCAAATCCAACAAGACCATCAGAGACACGCTAGTTTCACCGAAAATGGAATGCACAATCTGAGGAATGTTTTCATCGGAAGGCAACTGTGGAATCATGGGAAGGGTCGGAAATTCTAATAATTCATCGACAATCGCCGATATGGATGCTGTTGCTACGCCAGCGGCAGCCATGTTTGCTATCGATTTTAAACTCGACTTCATGATGTTAGGGCTGGTTGGTGTTGAACTCCCAGAGTTCCCTGTAATGTCATGGACACTTCGACTTGCCTTCTGGAAGGCTTGAGCAAAATAAACTTCAACTGTTTGTGGCTCCTTTTCCAATGCTTTGAATAACTGAAAGCAAAGTTGTTGAAATATCTATATTACTCTATGAAGACAAAATTTTAATCTAAATGACTTAAGATAATAAAAAAGAGTAACTACCTTTACTTAATATAGCTTAACTATCTCTCTTTTTTTTCTTAAACCTTTTATTCATCATCAAAGGTGCTTGTTCACAGATGTGTGAAAATTTTGAAGTTAGAATTTATTTTCTTTTAACTGCACAATAGCTGTACTTTTATATGATACCCACTGAAGAATAGTCATAGGGATTATATTAGATTGTTATTCATTCTTTTAAGTGTGTATTGAATGAATTAACATGTATTTTAATCCAAAAGAATTATGTTGCTTTAGAACTCTACCGCATTCAAACTGTAGATAATTAGATAAATAAAAATGTATTAATTCAACTGAATTTTTATTTTGACTTCCAAATTTTTTCTTCTCTGAATAAGCACCATTTAAAGTTATCTAAATCTAAATATTATTGATTTGTTTGAGAAAGCTTGAATTGGTGTGTGCTACAGATAAATTATGGTTAAGTAACTACTCTAATTCATTTTTGTTACCTAAACCAGCAGCAAATAAGTTTTCTGCTATATTTAGCCCTGGCCTCCTTACAAATCTTTCTTCAAAACTGTTTAAAAGGACTTTCTCACAGTTGAGAATATTTTTGAATAAAAAAATCCTCTACAAATAAAAAACCATCCTATTTGATGGTATATAAAATACAGCTGCTTACATAAGGGTAACTCAGACTAAGACAATTGTTCATGAAATAACCAGTTTACTCAGTCTGCACCATGTGATTATAAAAGGGGCTATCAAGTGTATCAATACTCAAGCTTAACTCCCTAGGTCTGTGATGTCATTTTATCCATAAGAGACATTCTATTTCAAAAAGAACAAATTCTTTATAAATCTGTGAGATAGTCCTTTTAACCCATTACAAAACAATAACAACATTTAACCAGTTTGTTGATGAAGAATCTGGAAAACATTGTGGGAAAAGGAGAAATTGCTCTTAATGAGCAATTTCTTCTTTTCCCACAACTTTTTCTGCCCTATCAGAAAATTGTTTTCTCAATTTCATCGCATTTTGAAATGTCAAACTCTTTCCATTTGAGACAGTCCAAATTTTGTGTTTGGTACAGGGTTAAAGTCAGCTTATAAAATCTTGGACAAGAGATTAAATATAATTTACCAGAGCTCCACACTACCTTAATAATCTGTTTGGTTTGTGTATGTTGACCCTTCCGTATAGACATGGTCAGCAGAGTGACAGGCGAGGCCAACATCAACGATATTATACTGCATGACCTTGAGGTTGACCTTGAAATCTGTCTCTGGTACACCTCCCCTCCGATACTACTGTCCGAATTATGGTTCTCCCCTCGCTCACCCCTCAATGACCTTCGTTCTGAAAGGTGAAAGTCACTTTTGGCAATAAAGAAAAAAAATATTGTTGAAGTGATCATTGCAGATGATAAGTTGATTTGAATAATAAAGAGAATATCAGATCTTTTTCATGGAACCTGAAACTAAATGACCCAACCCCCTCTGACAAAGTTTGGGGGGCGCGAAGTGGCCCCTTTTTGCCAAAAGCTGGATTGAACAATGCATCACAAATTACACCTTTTGACAAAATCAGCATTGAATATCAAAATCTTAAATACATTACCATACAGATATATTTCATATTGATGCTTCAAATAGAGCACAAAGATGTATCCTTATTTGTCTGTACTTTTAAGATTATCTCAACATGACCTTCTTTTGATTACCTACACTTACGGTATGTGGTTTAGATAGGATATGATAAAGTTGGCCTAAGAAATACACCTTCTATTCGGACCTCTGCTTGACACTATAACTATGTATTCAAGCATAAAAAGAACTGCACTCTAAAGAACAAAACATGTAGGTACTCACTCGATTTTTTTCTCTTACTGTTCCTCTGGTTTACATTTAGACTTCGAATCTCTACTTCTTCATCAGAATCGTCTGAGTCGGACACAACATCGGGGAGAATCTGTCCAGGTTCTTTAGGAATGCGTTTATTACAGACAATCTGGAAGCGCCACAATGCCTCACTCACAAACTTCTCCATCTGCGTAATTCGCTTCTGCATGGTTTCTATGGCAACACCCGATTTAACAAGACGACTTAAGGCCTCCTCAATGGATGGATCGAGTGATTTCAAACTCGAATCAGAAACCTTTTGCGACCGGAATCGCTCTCTGGTATCCCCTTTATGCCCGTGAATGTGGTATTTGGCAGACGTCAAATCTACAAGGCAGTCTTTGAGCATTGTTAAAATATCCCTGACCAGGTATTCATTCACAATGAGTCCAAGCTGCAGCAAGTTAACAGAACTGCCTGTACTCATTGAACTAAGGTTTTCCGAGTGACTAGAGTGTTGTCTTTCGGCGTTCAAGTCACGTGACATTTTCTCCGTAATTTTTCGTTTAACTGTCTCCAGTTTCTCTCCTACCTTCTCCATATCAACAGTCTTTAATATCAAACTGTTCCCAATACATCCTGTCAAATCTTCCTCGAAAGGCACATCGTAATCTGGGCCAGGATAACTAGGAATAACCTTGACCTTCGATTGACCTGTATCGCGAGTTTCCGATGAATTCCCCTTGACAGGTGACAGAGGGCTTTCGAATCCGGTACTGGTGCTGTGATGACTCTTATCATCTGCTTCATCCGTGTCATACTCAGAGTGATTAAAGGTTTCTTGCACATCCTCGTGTGTCAGAAACAGTAAACTAAAAACATCCTCTATAATCTCTAGCCTGAAGGTCAAAGGTTGCATCTTGGAAAGGTAGGTTTTCGCAAGTTTAAGTTTGGTAGTCACATTTGTCTCATACAGATTCTGGACAGTCAACTCATCCTTGGCAAACACGTTATCATCACACGCAGGAACATCACAGTTTGTTAGGTTACTGTCTGTCCTTGACCTTATTCCAGCCTCCGACCCACTCTCCGAATAAAGTTTGCTGGAGATTTTCCGTCTGCCTCTCTGTTTGACGGGAGAGGTCAGTCGGAGGTCAGAGCTTTGTGCGCAGAAAATGATGGCATCCATCACGTTCTTCAACACGCAGTACCCAGAGTATATGGCCATGTCTTTTTTCTGATCCAGACTTGTAACCATGGTAACGGGATCACCATCATTGTCTTCTTCAAAGCGGACGGTTTTCTGCTTCTTGTCTCCACTCCCCGCTGCCTGACCTGAAACACAAATTCAACTATAGCATAAGGCTTGCTGTTGTTGTTTTATGACCTCTACAGGTGTACTTCTGCTCCACACTACCTCGTTGAGTTTAAACTTATTTATTTTACATTGATTGTGACGGAAGATGATTCCTGGATACTTCACCAGTACTTGTGTTGATTTTCAGATTAGTCCCTACAATTTCCCCTCGCCTCATGGGGATCGAACCCGACACCCTCGGTATAATAGGCAGACACTAAACCACTGCACTCTTTTGAAAGCATTGGCACATAGGGATAAATTGCCCATAATGAGCAATTTATCCTTCTGTGACAACAGTTTCTATTGCAAATATAAAATGAATTCCTATGCTTTATCAATATTACCTGCTGTTGTGTGTCGCCTGCTGTTACTTTTAATTTCAGTTAGTCTAAATAAAAATACAAAGGCATAATGGGTAATAAATCCTTCAACAGTATTCTGTGAGTGAAGCAGAACAAAATCTATGAGATAGTCCCGCTTAGGAAAAGAGATAATATTTATTTCTGAGATAATAAGTAAGAAAAAGGTTGTTTGTCAGAGAATTATTTGATCCCATGCTCTGGTTTGATATTACATGAGTCTGTCCATTCTCCTATGCAGTGACCTCCCTTTTCATTTGGTAAGGACTCTGTACTGCAGAGTAGCAAAGGGAAGTTACCCTGTATGGATTTAGTTATCTGTCAGTTATGAGCCATTATCTTTGCTTGTTTTTATGGTGTTAAAATTTAATGTGAATTTAACATTTGTTCAGATATGTAAGGGCTTTCCTGGATTCACCAGGGTACCGTTTTACTAAACAGTTTACGCTTAAGATTTCCGTAAGTCTAAAACAACAATTCCTCTTTTATCAATATTTGGCTAAACAATATTGCAAAGTAACACATCATTGGAAGCGTCTCTCCGAGACTCTTCCAATGATGTGTCACGTTGCAATATTATACGTTCTTTGAAGATACTATCCATGTTTATACATTATGACTTATGCAAACATTTTCCGTAAGTTGTTTAGTAAAACGGGCCCCAGTTCTTGACTAGGGCTCTGTAGTGTCTTGCCAAAGAGTTCTGCAACAAACCAGAGGTACTGTTGGGCTAAAACCCGAGATCTGTCTTAGACTGTCACCTAAACCACTGGGCCACGCAGAAGCATTAAGTCATTGTCATGTACAGCAAAGATGTATTATTGAAGTTTGTGTTATTAGCTTATAAATAAAAATTCAGATTTCAAAGCAACAATCAATAACCATAAATTAAATGTTGACCTGCATTTGTTCTTACCAAGTGTAAAAATCAAGAACCACAACACATAGTGGTTGAGATTAGATGGTGCATTTGTTTTTTTACACGCAGTATTCCTAAATACAGATAGTAAAATCCTATTTTGTTTGAAATTACAAGTGATGACTTGCTACTTTGATTTTAATGAGTACCAACAATATAGGATTTATATAACCAATAAGGAAGTCAGCCTGAGGAAACTACCTCTTATCTAGGCCTATCTGGCTAACACAATTCTAACGAATACCAACAAAATAGGGTTTAGATAAGCAATAAAGAAGTCAGCTGGAAGAAAATACCATTCTCTAAGATCACATTAAGGCTTAATAAATGGTATGCATGCGGAATTGAATGAATGTCTTAATGCATAAAAAATGAGATATCCCGTATATTCTTTTATCTTATTACATCCATGGACTTCATCTTGAACCAAACACCTTAAAAGTTCGGATTTTAAGGCATCAATCTTTAATAATAAATGAAATGTTGGCACATACCTGTTCTTACTTAGTATAATCAAAGCGCTGATAGCGCTGAAGGACTAAGGTGTGTTTTAAGCAAGATGATTAAGGATACATTTGAAAATTTCTTTGGGCAACATTTCGATGAAAACAGCTGCTCCTTTTACCAGCATTACTATAATTATTATTTTTGTGAACAGAGAGTGAACGATAGTCTATTTTTTTAACATCTGGACATTTTACGATTTCCCATGAGGCAACAGTTATAATGATATAGAGGAAAACAAAGCGAGTAAATCCGGACTACATTCCTAGTTCCAAGAAGGTATTAGTCTGCACAGTAAAGGCGGATGTTTAATCAGTAATTGGGGTCAGACCACTGTTTGTGTATCGATAAAGTACCGTCCCTCAAAAAGTGGTATGTAAATTCAATGGACTAAGGCACCCTTAGTCCAAAAACTAGCCTATTATTACATACCTTGGAATGGCACTTTCTGTAGAAGATCCAAGACCTCTTGTTGATCAAGGGCAGATAATCGTGTAGAATTATGCAGCACATATAAAACAGAGTGACTCTCCAAGCCTCTGTATAAATCTGCTGCTCTCTGGAACTGTGGCCCTGGGGCTTCTTCTGTCATTAGAGGCCTGAAGGACAAAAGGACTATTGCAGGCGGGGAATCATGTGACCAAAGTTTACAATTCTTTGTTCGAACAAGAAGGCTGTGCCCATGATGGAACAGGTATTTTTGCTTTGTTCACATGGTAAACAATTCAAGTTTGCCCCGGGGTGTTAGAGAAGATGGCTATTAAGTTGCAAATTATACCATACATGTATATGGAAAAAAACATGAACACATTCAAAGTTCAACGCACCCTGGCTACCATAGCACCCTGGCTGCCATTTATTCCAAGATATCAAAATTCTTTGAACAATCTTTAAAAAGGGGCCCCAAAAGAGCATTCATGTGAAATTATCTCAAAATCTGACCCAAGGTTTCTGACAAGAAGATTCTTTAAGAATTACATGTACAGAAATTCCCCCATTTTCATGCCACAGCAGTTAAAGTTCTGCATGGAATCAATTTAATAAAACAACTTTGAAGAGGATCTCCCAACGGACATTTATGTGAAGTTAAGTTGAGATCAGCTAAACAGTTTAGGAGAAGAAATATCTAAAGAAATTGTTGATGGCACACGACAGACCACAGACAACAGGCGATCACAAAAGCTCACATTGAATACTTCGTATTCAGGTGAGCTAAAATTGCCTCTTAGGTTTAGTTCTGGTGTCTAAATTGAAAAGTGTTACATGCTTTATCCATTTCCAAACAATAACGACATTTGACCACTTTGTCGCAGAAGACTCTGGAAAACATTGTGGGAAAAGGAGAAATTGCTCCTAACAAGCTAACTCTTTCAATTTAGGACAGTCGAAAATTTGGTGTTTGGTAAAGGGTTAAATGTATTTATATGTACATTGTAATAATAGCTCATATAAATATTTAGAAAAAATAAATAATTTGGACAAGCATGTACACACATTTTAAAGCCGTTATTATACATCAATTGACCCTTATACAACAAAGTTTGTTTTCCCTTTTCCCTGAATCAAACGATTCCAAATTCCATCAAACAGCACCATAAAAATTGTCGCAGGGTAGTTTGTTCAGAAACTTTTAACTTCCTCACAATGATGTCATCATTAATTATCAAGTACACTTTTTTCTCTCAATTGCATTTTATGCCATTTCAATAATTCATTTCAAATGGAACAAATTACTCACATGTGAGAAGAGGATATAAACTAACTCAAATAACTTATAAATCATTGATTTCATACTTTAACAAGAACATTAGACAAGCTTGTAACTGGCTGTAATGATAGAACAGTCGTGGCTAAAATTCAAACATAAACAAGTCATACTTAGCCTTCTCCAGACACCATTGTATGAGGTCTATTTGATATGCCAGCTTGTTACAACCAATAGAAATGGCTGGATGTGTCTCATCCTGAAACATACCAATAATATGTTAATTTTGTTTGTTTGTATGGTATTTAACACTGTATCAACAATTTTTCAGTAAGCTTTCCTGTATCCACCAGTACTAGGCAAGGGCTTTGAATGGACTTGCCAATGGTCTCTCCCACAAAACTAGAAGTGCTGGTGGGGCTCGAACCTAGGACCACTGAACCATCAGTACATATAAAACATATGTATATATATATACATGTATCTGGATATATATCAAAGGGTCAATGTAGGACTGTAGTAAGTCCTTTACAAACGTAAAGAAGTTACTTTAACCATGCATTGGACCCTCAAAAAACACAGCTGTGTTCTGAAAATGTAAAGACAAGGAATGTGCTTCTGACCACATTATTTTTCTTTCTTCTACAATATCACATTCTAGTGTTTAAAAAGGTAGGGTTAAAAGTCTCATTTTGAAATGCTGTCTGCAAACTCTTTCAATTTGGGATAGTTAAGAATTTCGCATTTAGTAAAGGGTTAAACCCTTGATAAGATGACACAATGGTTTATACAATAGACCTGATTATTCCAGAGAATTCGCAGCAGATGTCTTGCTTCCATTGTACTGCAACAGTGGCTCCACCCTAGTAACAGTAACAAGGGCTTCAAGGGATGTAACTCTTCAGGTTCAATCAACCGTTCTAGCTGCTCAAACATGCTGCATTTTATAAGGGATATGCCAGTCTCCTGCAAAATTCAACAGTCAATCAGCATATAAGCAAAGTTTTCACCTATCCAAAAGGAATCATAAACACACAGTAAAACGTAATCATGCTATCCTACACAGTCTCATGTACCAAATTAAAAGTGAAACAAGTGGATATGGATGCAAATATTCAACTATTTGTCTTATAATGCCCTCAATCTTAACTATTGTCTAGGGCAACAGTGGTTCAGTGGTAGAGCTTCAGCCTCTAGTACTGATGGTCCCGGGTTTGATCCTCCTTAGCCAATGACAATGAAATGACTAGCCCAAATTGGCGGGAGTACGTGTTTAGTATCCAGGAAGCAGATGACACAAAACTTTATTCTAAGAAAATTACCTTGCATTCTAAGGGTTAACAAACTGCTATAATGTTAACCAACCAATTTTTCAAACTGATTCATATTGAAAATATCTTAACCCTTAAAATGCTGGATAATTTTCTGAAACTTGAGTTTTGTGTTGTCTGCTTTCCAAAACCTTAAATATATGCTTAATTTTGATGAGGAAAGATAGTCAGAGTAGCAAACAGGTTAGATCACAGGTCAGCCGCCAAATTATTTGGCGGATGGTCTGGATCTAGCCTATTTGCATAAGCATGAAGTCGGTTCGAGCACAATAAGGGTTAACAACCATCACTATCTGGTTTGATAGCCTGTTGTCCTCTACTGAGGGTTGGACTTGACTGCCGAAATCTAAGCAACAATTTCAAAAGTGCTGAATTCATAACTACATTTTCAAATTTTGTAGAGATCATTGCTTATTAACTTACCATGACCACTTCTAACAAATGTTTCTTTTTCTTTATGGAGAGTAGAAAGAACAGCTTCCAACGGGTCGACAGTTCTGCTAGGGAAGACAAGTGGAGCAGCCATCTTTGTTCCTCGGATAGCTCAGCACACACTTGGTACATTGCCACCGCATTGTTGGTTTCCAGCTCATAGTCTAAACGACAGAACTCCTTCAGCAGGTGTTTGTTTCTGTGACCAATCAAAACAGAGGTCACCTTGACCTTGGTCAAGTAACTCAAATTGACCTTGCAGTGTTCAAGGATCTTTGAAAACATCGACCTTGTCGGGAGCTGACACACAAGGTCATCTCCATGCTCAAATAAGGATAGAATCTCATACACTTTCTCAGCTGATGTAGCCTTGACCTCTGAGTCAAGGTCATGTACATGGAGGTTGTCTAGCAATGAGTTCACAGCTGTAACATACACCGACAATAAGGCCTTATTATTCTTTTCATTCTGACCCACTTTAACTCTATAGATGGAGGTAATGAGGTTGTTTCCTAGGTGTGGTTGCCGTGACAACAGAGTATGTAGAAATTTCAGGAGAGTACTTGATAGGTTGAGACTGTGGGTCTGTGATACAGTTGAGTGTATCCATTTATGATACAGGTACAGCTCCTGTAATGAAAAAAGATATAATCAGTTCCTGTATTCAACTCTTATATCATTAGATAGAATATTTCAAGTTTTCAGTAATCTTTCTTTAATCCTTGAAACATGTCTATTGTTTGACCAAGAACAAAACAAACAACTATAGAGCAAAAATTGATAACTGAAAAAAATTCAGATTCATTGAAGAAAGGAGGTATAATTACTCATTTCAATAAATATTTGTCACAATGCTTTGACCCTTTACCAAACGACAATTCTTTAACTGTCCAAAATTGAAAGAGTTTGCAGACGGCATTTCAAAATGCAATGAAATTGAAAAATTTTCTTTTGATAGGGCATTTAAACATTGTGGAAAAAAGAGGAATTGCTCATTAAGAGCAATTTTTCCTTTTTCCACAACATTTTTCAGATTCGTCTGCAACAAACTGGTCAAATGCCGTTATTGTTTGGTCATGTTTTAAATGATGATTTTAATATCCCCCCAAATTTAAAGCTTGCAATTGTTAATGAAATATAGCAAGAGGATATCCCTTTGAGAGGATAGATATAAGTGTTGGAAAAGTTTTGTTTACATACATACACATGACTCCTTTTTTCATACAAAATGTTTGTTCACATATGAGAAAATTTAGACGTAGAAATGAAATACTATTGATATAATAATGTTTTTTACAGTTGTAGGATATTCTATTGAAATAGCTATTAAAAGCAAAATAATTCGGAAAATATGAATACATTAAGTATATACAGTCTATGAATGGTGGATTACAAAACCGTTGCAACGATTTTGGATATAAAAGCATATCATTTCACTGTATAGACTCATAAAACATAGATGCAAACTAATTTTGCTTAAAATGGCTATCCTCCAGTTTGTATATTATACAGCAATACAGCTGTTGTAAAGTTCAAAAGAGGTTGAGTTTTAACTTCTAAACTTCCTCACATCTGTGAACAAGCAGCTTTAAGATTTCAAAATTGTCTTCAGAGCTTTATTTGTAAACTAATTTATTCTTATTTTACATCGATCGTGAAACAAGTTCTTACAACTTAGATTAATCACTCTTGATTCTGCTTCCTGGATACATAACCAGTACTCACGTCAAATGTGGGTTAATGGAATTTCACAAGGCAGATCTCCCTTTTCACGGGAATCAACCCCAAACCCTTAAGACCCTCAATTTGGAAGCCAATGCTCTACCCCTTGACCACTGTCCTTCATAAAATAAAAATGGGACCTTTATCACAAAGGGTCATGATGGTGAATATTATTTAAGTACAGGATGAGAAAGTGGAAATGGAAGGAAATTAAACCATCATGCGTAAATATGAATCAATGCACCAACAACAGAGTATTCCAGGGAATGATTGTGACAAGAAAAAGTAAATGTTCCCAAAAAGCATTCTTTTTGTTTGTCAACATTGATTCTTTTAACCCTTTTCCAAACAATTACGACATTTGACCACTTTGTTGCAGACAACTTTAGAAAACAGTGTAGGGAAAGGAGAAATTGCTCGTGACGAGCAATTTCTCCTTTTCCCACAAGGTTTTCTGCTCTATCTGAAGAATACTTTTCGATTTCATCACATTTTGATATGTCGTCTGCAAACTCTTTCAATTTGGGACAGTCCAAAATGTGTTGTTTGGGAAAGGGTTAACTCATTTATTTCTTGAAACCATTAAAGAAACAGGCAATTTCAATTGTCATGAATTTTATTTGACTGTTTCCTGATTACTCTTGTTTTAAACCATATTGTTATTCAAAACTTGGATAAAGGTCAGCAATCATTAAATTCAGATAAGGGTTGCATTTCCGATATCTTACTTTCATATCTTAATTCAATTAATGAAATCTTTAGTTAATTGGCCAATTCCTGTTACAATTGTTTATCGTTGGAAATCCCTTTCCACTGGTAAAGATTTGACTGTGCTATTGTCAGTCTGAAGAAGGGGTATCAGAGAACCTTTTATATATAGATGGTGTAATGCTTGTACCCATTTACAGAGTTTTGCAACTTGTCCAAATTAAAAGTATTTAACCCTTTACCACACACCAAATTTTGGACTATCCCACATTGAAAGAGTTTTCAGACGGCATTTCAAAATGTGATAGAATTGAAAAACAAACTTCTGATAGAGCAAAAAACATTGTAGGAAAAGGAGAAATTGCTCGTTAAGAGCAATTTCTCCTTTTCCTACAATGTTTTCCATAGTCTTCAGCAACAAACCGGTAAAATTTTGTTATTGTTTGGTAATGGGTTAACTAATATGAAAAACTACATTTTCATTGTGATATTGAGATGAAATTCACGGGGACTAAAGAGGAAATTGATCCTAATACACAATTCCTCCTTTTGTCACAGTGGTTTCTCAAGTCGTCTGCTGCAGATGCTACAAAGTAAGTTAAAATGATTTGAGAAATTTTGTAAAATTGTACCACATGCAGACCTACGCCATGACCAAGCAATCTATTCATGAAAATTTTGATTGATTTCAACACCTTCATTGTATGACGTTTCCATGGATACCTTTTGCTTCACTGCTTGGTTTGAATTCGTTCATCAACAGTATCTTAGTTATTTTGTGAAACCTGGCTATTTATAAGTTAAAATATAATTAAAAGAAAAAAAAGTCCTGAAAGCCAGATTCAGGGATTTGATTAACACTTTTTTTTAATCTCATCATTGGTAAATTCAACATTAAACATTTAAATGAATTCATGGAAAATGAATCATATAAATATTAATCTAAAACATTGAAACAAATAAATGTTCCCATTTTAAGCATTACACCTAACGCCATCTTTTTGCCTATTGCAGCAGACGACTTTCAAAAAGCATTCTTGCAAAAGGAGAAATTGCTTGTCCAAAGCAATTTCTCCTTTTGCTACAATGCTTTTTCAATCTATTCACATATTACAACAGCAGAGCTGAAAGGTTTTCTCACATGTTTACAAAGCTTTTCTAAAGTCGTCTGCTTCATGGTAAAGAGTTCAAGATGAGGAAATGGATGAAAGGGAATCAAACTGTTCAGATTGACAATCCAATTTCATCCACTATTGATAACTTCAGCAACAAATTCTTCCTTATTGTCCTCGTCAAAGCTAGGCTTTATTCATGGACATCTTCACTTAATGTCCCACAGAGGATTGTGTTACTGGTAAAAACTGAGCAAAAATATCTATAAACATGAAAAGAAAGAACATAACTCTTGCTTTTTCAAGGATACCTTCACTTATTGTTCCAAATAGCATTTTGTGACTGGTCAAAATGTAAGAGCTAAGCAAAAGCAGCTATAAATGTGAAAAGAAAAGGACAATGTCATTCTCTTTTGCTTCATTCAGGGATATCTTAACATATTGTTCATATAGGGTTTGGTGAATAGTCAAAATATTAGAGCTAAGCAAAATCATCTATAAATGTGAAAAGAAAATGGCACAAGGGCATTTCTTTTGTTTTATTTATGGATTGTATTCTATAACTTATTGCCCCATATAAAGTTTAGTGACTGGTCATAAAATAACCAAAATCATCTCCAAATGTGAAAAGAAAAGGACATTAATTTTCTTTTGCATAGTCCGGTGATAAACTATGAAAAAAAGAAAGACACTACTAGTCATTTGTTGTTTTTCTAAACATTCTAAGGAATGTGAAGCAAATGCCATAAAGTGATATATCCTAAAGTAAAGGGTCAAACCATTCTTGATTAACCCTTTACCAAACACCAACTTTTTGACTGTCCCAAAGTGAAAGAGTTTGCAGACGACATTTCAAAATGTGATGATATTGAGAAAGAATTTTCTGATAGTACAGAAAACATTGTGGAAAAAGGAGAAATTGCTCATCAGGAGCAATTTCTCCTTTTCTCACAATGTTTTCCAGAGTCATCTGCAACAAAGTGATTAAATGTCATTATTGTTTGGTAATGGATTAAGGGTTTGATCACAGTCTCAAATTGAAAGCAACAGCAGACTACAAAATTCTAAAGTATGGAAATCAATATTATTTTTCAATCTAAAGAAGATACCATCCTGTCAAAAAAGGAGTTTCCCTGTTTGAGTCATTTCACCATAAGTCATAGGTGTTTTTACTAAAGGACTGTGTTAAAGTGGTGTTAACCCCTTGCTCCATCATACTAAATCTACTGCAGAATGCATACATTAGAAAATACTGTGAAATAGGGATGGTTTCCTTATAATGAGCAATTGCTCCTTTTGTTGCAATGGTTTTACTTAATCTAATAAATATCTTTCAATGTTTTTTGTCTGTAGACATTCAATCTGGACCAGACTTACAATCATATATGGAGAACTAGGTTTACTAACTAGAAATCAAGAAAAGAGTGAAGCATTACCTTAAGCTCTCCATCTGTTATGTGAGGACAGACGTCCAGGAGTAGTAAATGGAACTGGATTAATTCTCTATCAGGACTTCCTTTGTCAGACTAGAATTTAAGAATGAAATATTCATATCATCTTCTTCATTCATTTTTTGCAGTTAAAGCCAGGATTACTCTTACAAGTGTATAATAGAGCTACCTTCCTGAATGACAAGTTCTTTAAAGTCATTTAGATTTCTCCAAAAAACAAAGATATACATGTAGTTGGTGTTTGCTCCAAAATCAGCATTGGATGTACCGCCATGGAAGCTAGATTGGTCTTTCTCTGATGGTGCAAAAGCAGTCTGGGAAACTTTTCAATTTTCTTTTCTTTTACTATTGGCAACATTATCTTGTCCGCTTTTCTTCAACTTTTCTATCACTTCTCTTTGTCTTTTTTCTTAAACACACCGGTGTGTAATTGTCAAATATGACAGAATAATGTATCAACGTAGAAGTAGAATAAAATCAGCGTTGTTATCAATATTTCTTACCAAGATGAACAATTAAAGGGAGAAGGCTTTGAACAACACAAACCAAATTATAAACAAGGAACGATCCCACCGGAGTCCTTTGCACAGATAATTTCACTAGGTGCCAGGGATTTCACCCACTGACAATTTCATTATGGATTCACTTGTCATTGGGCATTCTCTAATTAGTTTAATATATATTTTTGGCAGGTGAATCATTTGTATACTTCCATAAATCTCTTCACCGACTAAGTGTTAAGCTTTAAAATTGTCTTAACATGATGACTCTCATATATAAGGTTTATGAAAAAATTTAGGGCTAAGTTAGCAAAACACCAGTTTTATCTGAATTATATGAAATAGATGTGTACAGACAGAACCATATACTATGATTTTTAAGGTTCATGTCAAACCTGAAATCCTGTTAACCATATGACCTTTAATTTTGAATTCAAATTGTTACATCACACTTTTGAGATAAATTCATTTGAAGTAGAAACTGATTAAAATAGGATATGAGATTGTGATCTACAATTAAGACAAACAAAGGCTAACATATAACAAGGGCAATAATGTTTTGGTGATTCAAAAATCTATTTTGCATCAGATTTTTCCTTTTGAAAAAACATTTTCCACTTGTGATTTCAATCTTTCAAGTAGAGAACCATAGAATTACATCTATATGTCTAGCTAAAATTGCGATTCCATTCAAGTTGGATAAAGATTACTAATCTTGTGTCTGAAATGACAATGTCGTATACTCACCAGGGCTTGAGTCTTGTTTTCTCTCAAAATTTTCTCATATTCAAGCAAACTCAGCCAGGACAAGTGGCAAGGAGATGACACAGCTTGGGACAACACACTGAGGAAAACAAACAACATTATAAGGGCTTACCCTGGCTGAAAAGAAGTCTGTGTCAGCACATTCGCCAAATGACACAAGAATGAGCCAAATTTAAGAAGTAGAAGCCAAAATCCCACCCCACCCCCACACACACACACAATTCTTTCTCTTGTGCATAACACCAAAGATGTTATGAGTGACAATATCAAAATAAATCTTTTATCTCAGATAACATATAATGTTGACTTCATTTTATTTCTGATAGATAGATGAAAGGTTAACAGGATTTTAGGTCTCTTTGTTTTGTTTTTTCCCTCATCCAGACTCCTGTTGATGACTCGGGTTATTACCAATAAAGTTTCTCATTATAAATAAAACTGTTACATCGGCCAGAGAAGCAAACTTTCAATATTAGCCTACTTTAGAAATACATTCTACTTTATTTCTCGCAATCTACCATGCATCATAACACATTGGAAATGTGGTAAATATTATCCGTTTTCATTAAACAACCATGTCAAGTCTCTCAATACTCAATTAACCGTGCATAGTGTCAAGTCTCTCAATACTCAATTAACTGTGCATAGTTGTTTACACATGATTAGACTGAATTAATACACGCCTCAGGCATTTTTTGACACATAGATTACAATAAGCAGATTAATTTGGGTATTCTAAAGATACTGTAAGTTGTGTCAGAAGACATATCTAGCTGTAATATCCAGACAGGTTGTAATAAGGTAAGGCTGAAAGAATAAATGTGCGCCAACCAAATTTTCCAAATCAGAAAAACTTCATCAGAATGAAAAAATCATCGCATTTGGCGACAGCCAGTGTGAGCTCTCATTATCAAAGCAACTTGTCAATGAAAATGATAATTTGGTATTTACTAAATACTCCATAGATGTATTGGGTACTCAAATTTCATTATTAAATTTTTGATTCTAGATAAATAAAGAAATTTCTTTCTGAAATTTCTTTTATATATTCATCAAAGAAAATTCCAAGTTAAAATCATGAAAAGAGAACCATCATTGTCATTATATAAACCATTATTCATAATATGTTTGTCAATTAATACCAAATGCTGCTTTTGGTAACAATTGACAAGCCATAATTAATAAGCCAATCGGAAGCAATAATTCACTCTTTGACACTACCCTAGACTGGGTATGTAAACAAAGGCCAGGATTTGAGCTTATGACAATCCTTACAAATGCTTTCCGCATGTATCAAGTTTTCTAGTCAAAGGAATATGATACGATCGGAAAATATTAAGAACTTTTTGCATCTGGCAGTATCTCTCGCCACGTCAAACTTTCAATGGATATATTTAACTAAGGATGGTGGGACAAAATCTTTGTAGCAACCTTTAAAGGGTATACGGACAATTAATTGTCTTATTTTGGGTTTAATCATTTCGCTCATAATCAAATGTGATAGTCATACTGACACAAATTGAAATACCTTTGTCTTCTTTGTTTTGGATTGTTTGCCTTGAGTGACAAATTGGGTAAGTGTGACCTTCTGTGATCGGTAATAAGATTAAAGATGTAATTAATATGCTGATTGGTTAAAACTTTAATTAAGTAAGTTTCAAATGTCAAGGATTTCGTTCGAAGACCAACATTTCCATTGTTATTGTGAATTTATAAATGGTTTTACTCACAGTTGTGAATTCATCCTTTTTTAATCAATTCATGCACTTCACATGTCTATATTCCGCATTTAAACTTTGTAAGAACGGTTTAAATAACACTTGGTGACAATGTTTTGCTCCTGATAAATTTTCTCTGGGCATGCATGCTGGAATGTGGAAGTGGTTTTATTTTAATTGTTAAACGGTGTATAACCTTAATTTTATCAATTGACTTTGAATGACCATTTTGTTCTTGAATTCCAAAAATCAGACTTCGAGAAGTCTGAAACTATTTCGATCCTGTGAAATTTCGATATAAGATAGCTCCATCAGAGAATAAAAGACAAACTTCACATTAAATTATTTTGACTCATCGTTTCATAAGATTGTAGATATCAGTACTTACCTTCTGTTAAATGGATGACTTGAAACATCCTTTAAGATTTCTAGAATCGGCTTGTCTTTGGCTATTCTCTGAATCTGTGCAATGTTTGCTCTGGCTAGCTGCCACTGTCCCAGGTATAAATTGTTACAGAAGTGCTTGAATAACAGGTCTTCCGTCTCAATTGTGGAAGGATCGGTACTTTCGGTGAATTCATGCTGCATGTTGTCAATTTTGCTATCTAAGAGAAGTTACTAGTCTACAATCACGTTTGACCGCTGACATTTAAACTCGATATCTCCGGTAAAGTATGACATCCTCCTCTGTCAAATTTCACTAGGTTAATCGCCATTTTGATCGATCATGTGATACATAAATCTAAAAATATCGGCCAATAAAATTAGGGTTTACTACTTTTCCTTAGACGGGTTTTCTTACCTATTTGACAGTTCATTGTATCGGATTGTCCTCATCAGATATTAGAAGTTTTAGAACCGACCCACAAAAAACGTCCAATCAAAACAAATGTATTGGAATTGCGGCAATTTCGAAAGCAAAAATGTGAAGCATTTTGTCTAACTGACTGTCAAACTGAACTTGCAGCCCTTGATGATGGACAAACGGTATAGTGATATGCATTTGATTTATTTCTTTGTTATCAAATGTTAAAATTGCATTTCCAAGCTGCGGAATAAAGTAAAACCTGGCCTATGAAAAAGATCAAAATGTGTCTGGACTTGTTGCGTTTACCTGCACATAAAAGCTAAAAATAGATTATTGTTTTATTCAACTTTCATTTACTTGTTGACCTAAGCGAATACACATGCAAACATCATTTAGCACAATCTTAATTGGAAATATTGCTTGAATTTCATTATCTAAAGCCTCTGAAAAACGTCATTCTGTTTTCTTTTTGGGATCGGACAGTTTTGGTTATCTCCCTTAGACTGTCATGTTTTGGCCCATTGACAGTTGTGTTTACATACGTCTGTTTTGTTATGAATATGTAATCGAAGTGGGCAGATTGAATTTCCCTTTTGGCATTCGTCACTGATTTTAACAATGGAAAAGAGTGCACAAAACAATGCCAGTGTGCCTTTGCTTGGGGACGGTAACGGTTGCTCTAAAATGGATGAAATGGTTGGGGATAAGATTAAACCTATGTCAGTGCACAGGTCTTCATCTATGAAGTCTGCACAAATGTATGTAAACTTTTTTTTGATATATATTTTTCTACATTAATTTCATGTTTAAGAAAACCTGCTTATAAACTCTATTGATATAGAATACTAGCTGCATAGATTGGTTTGTACCATTGAAATCTGTTAGATATTTACTTACAGTTGATATATCAAAGCACGGGTCTATCGGGTCTATCATGATTTTGGTTAGCTGCTTAAGATACTTGTTAATACCTAAATTGCTGTGCAGTAACTGTTAATGTTTGCTGATAGTCAGTGATCTAAGAAATTGGTCTCTTACAAATATATGTGTTTATCACCAAGGAAAATTACCTGTAAGGCTGTATGCAGCAGAGCTTTGGATTTCAGCCTTTCTGTTCTTTGTGAGTAACCTTGTTGCTCTGTTTAGTCATATCATGTGAGCACATGAAAATTGAGTTGGATTTTTTAGCCAAATATTTGCCACATCCAAGGTATATAAGGGTTTGTACCAATTGAGAATTTGAAGCAATTGGAAGACATTCTCTCTAGTAGGATGGATACAATTTTGTCAATGGAAAAAAAATGCTTGACTATCAACAAGTTCTTTCTTATTGCAACATACATTTTCAAATTTGCCTGGCATCAAATCAAACTAAGCTCTAGGCCATTAAACAAAGCATATAATGTTGCAGACTTTGATGAAACTTCCATTTTGTTTAAAGGTCCAGGACTACTACTCTAGACGATTTTGAAGTGGTTTCCACCATTGGAACAGGCTCATATGGAACATGCAAAAAGATAAAACGGAAAAAAGATGGGAAGGTAAAATGCACATATCTTTCATACTTCAATTTATGATTCATTTTGACCAGGGACATGTTTGGTGTCTTCCTCCATCATTATGAGCTGGGCAACATAAATGAAAGAATTTTGGCAGTGGTACTTTAAAACAATCTGTCAGTCTTAGCAAATTTAAGCATGTACATTCTTCTATAGGACAAAACCATTCTTGGCTCCAGTTTTCTTGATCCAAATCATTTCAGCTACAAGAGACTGTAGTTGGAAGTTCCTGATAGCCTTTTGTCATACAGACCTTTTATAACACCATCTTCAGGGTTGGCGAAACCTGTTTTTACTTAACTTGTCTGTAAATGCCAAATCTTTGTCATCGCTTGTTCGTATATAAATGGTTGTATTAAATTTCAGTAAAAATCAACTTGCCTGTCAAGGCTTTTGGACAAACTGGGCAATACAGACAATTAATTTTGCAACCTGTGGTCTTTGCTTGGTTTTGGATTAACTTGTCCATAAATGATATATCTTTTTTTGTGCTTATACATAATTATGTAATGGTTATATAGTAGATTCCAGTAAATATTCTGATCGTCTGTAAAGACTTTTGAACAAGTTGGGCAGTATTGATAATTGATTTGCCAACCAGTTCTTGCTCTAGACCACTGAATTATGAAGTAAGAGGTAAGTGGGTATTTTATGTTTGTTTCTCTCAGGTCCTGGTATGGAAGGAACTAGACTATGGTTCAATGACAGAGACAGAGAAACAGATGTTGGTATCCGAGGTGAACTTGTTGCGTGAACTGAAGAGTCCCTACATAGTGCGTTACTATGACAGAATCATTGATCGTGCAAACACCACCATCTACATTGTGATGGAGTACTGCAAGGGAGGGGACTTATCCACACTTATATCCAGGAATAAAAGAGATGGGTACAGGCCTTTTTTGCATTATATAACAGGGGTCTATAAAAGGCACCTTCCCAATTGGAATTTTCTGTAAAATCATGTAGTTTTCTCAAAAGATCACAGTCACATCACTTTTGAGTTTCCCAATTCAACAATTTCGGTTATAAAACTTCAATTAATTAACAGTCCTAGGCCTCTTCCCAATTCAAGGAAAAAAAGGTCTGGTAAATGCTTTCTTTCAATACATTTATGTCATTAAATGAGAAGAAATATGTAATATTGAAATGATCATTTGCTTTAATCTAATTTTTCTTTCAAGGGGATGTACCCTGTAGGGATGCTTTGAGTAATTCAAAATTGTTCATTGATATAATTGCCTATGACATATTGATACAGAAAGCTTCATTATGTAAAATGGAAACCATGCAAATAAGATAGTGTCTCATCCTAGAAAGTCATGTTTTGTAATAAAGCCATTCTTTGCAAATGCATCCATTTTTCAACTTAATTTTTGGGCAACAGTAAGCTTTTTGTAGATATGATAAAGATTATTTGATTAATTCATGATATTTTGGTAAAAAAAGACTACTATAAAATCAATGTAGATTTTGTCGCCAATTCATAGTGTTTGATTATTGAATACATGTTGCGGACAAAATCTGTTTTTACTTTATTAATCTCGATTGTTGCAGATCACATTACATACATTACTTTAGGGTCCTGTATGTCACAGTGGATAAAGTGGTGGACTTCGAACTTGGGGGTCCTAGGTTCGAACCCCACTGATACTTATGCTTTATGGGAGTGTTTTGGCAAGTCATTGCAGAGCCCTGACCTTGTACTGGTGGGTCCAGGAAAGCTGTAACTTAACTGAAAGGTTGTTGACATAGCATTAAACCACATTTAAAGAAACATACAAATACAATACTTTGTTTTGTTTACAGAATGCATGCAGATGAGGAGTTTATCTGGAAGATACTGGTCCAGTTATTGTTGGCACTTCAAGAATGTCACCAGAGAAAGAATGGCCGCGCCGTTCTCCATAGAGACATGAAGCCAGCCAATGTGTTCCTGGATATGGACAATAATGTCAAACTTGGAGACTTTGGTCTGGCCCGGGTCCTTCATCATGAAACCAGCTTTGCCAACACCTATGTGGGAACACCGTATTACATGAGTCCGGTATGTGATTTAGGGCTTTTTCATGTAATATTAGGGGTATTAAAGGAACCTTCCTAATTGGATTTTTTAAATCATGCAGTTTTTCAAAAGATTAAAAAACACACCACCCTTCTGGTTTCCTATTCAGCATTTTCATTGATACAATTTCCCAAAGTTAGCAAGCCTAGGCCTTTCCCAATTTTAGGAAAAACGCTCTGATTAAATACATTCCTTTTAACAAATTTCGTTCAACAATTCTCTCACAGGTACTTCTCTTGAATTGGAGAACTGCATGACCTTAAGGAAATTTCCAATTGGAAAGGTGCTTTTTAATTTTATTTACCCCTGTCATATATTGTAAAAAAGTCTTGTGCCTTCAGATGGTGTTTGAAAACATTGCTGTTAAAAGAGAATTTGCTTGTAATATGAATGACTTATAAATCTCAACAAACCCAAACCCTTACTTCCCTTGTTATATCAAAGTTTCCTCACATCTGTAAACAAGCACCTTTAAACCTTTAACTAACAATAACAACATTTCAACAGTTTGTTGCAGACGACCCTGGAAAACATTGATGGAAAGGATGAAAACGCTCTTAATGAGCAATTTCTCATTTTCCCTCAATGTTTTCTGCCCTATCAGAAGATTCTCTTTCAATTTCATCACATTTCGAAATTTCATCTGCAAACTCATGCAACTTGGGACAGTTGAAAATTTGATGTTTGGTAAAGAGTTAATGTGTTACAGGAATTAGTCAACAACATGTCGTACAACGAGAAGAGTGACGTCTGGTCCCTGGGTTGTGTGCTGTACGAGTTGTGCGCTCTCCACCCGCCATTTGTCGCGTCCAGTCAGACGGAGTTAAACAAGAAGATCCGATTGGGCGAGTTCAGTAGAATCCCCCACAGATACACACAGGACCTTAATGACACCATTGCTAAGATGCTCCATGTTGAGGTAAGCACAGTTAAACATTGGTGTACCCTTAGAATGCTGGGTAATTTTCTTAAAATAGATTTTTGTGTCGTCTGCTTTCAAAAACCTTCATTTATCTGCTTGAATTTGTTGAGGAAAGTTACTCAGAGTAGCGAACAGGTTAGATTACAGGCCAGCTGCCAATTTTCTTGGTGGCTTGCCTGGATCTAACCTGTTTGCATAAGAATGAAATCAGTTCCAGTGCTATAAGGGTTAACAACCAACTGGTTGTAAAATATCAAATTTCTCACAGTGGTTACCTCCCATACGTTTTAGATATCCACAGCTGCCATGTGAATAATTTGCTGAACTTGTCCCATTTCTGAACATACCTTTGTCAGTTATGTGTTTTCCAGACCTTTATTTGTTCTTAATGAGATTGATTTGATTTTCCGCAAACACCAATAGATAACTGATTATTTTCTAATCATTAGTATTTTTAGGTTTAATTCCCACTAGTGCTACGGGGTTTGAGGGAGTGCTCTTTTGCTGGATCATTCTTTTTCGTTTCCAGTATATTTGTTTCAAAAAGACTAATTTTGTGGCCCCTGATTTGTCCACTCTTTTGTCCATATATACTTTTTAAATCAAAGTGTTTATATTCAGTTTTTGACAGAAATTATATCTTTACTTCATACAACTAAGCAAATTTCAATAATATAGATATAAGCATTTCTGAGCACTGACTCATTAGTTGGTCAAAAAAATTTGTTCCAATTTGAGCACCCTTTATGACGTTAGCTGTTGGTGTCCCTTTAAACTCCATTCATTCACTGATCAATATAAGGCAAAATATTAGGAGTCTTCTTAAATTGTTCAACTATCAAATATTTAGTTAGTTTTCTGTAAGAAAAGAAATTTCAGACAATAAATTTGGGACAACAGTTGTCTTTAAGCATACAGGTGACATCTTTTAATTTTTCACCTTTCTATCACTGGTTTAACCTCATTATCTCAGTTGGTAGCATGCCTGGCTTAAAGTACAGGGATCCTGAGATTGAAATCCAGCTTTGCTAAGATTCTTAAAGAGATGACTTTGTAACTTATTTATTTTATTGATTATGTCCTTGTGGAAGAGCAGTCAGCAGCTTAGAAGGAATATTATGGAGTACTGATGGGAAATTACAGGAGCACAGATCCATGCTCTGATTTTCACAAAATTACTGAAATGCTGTTGTAAACAGTGGTAAAGCCAATCAAATCAACCATGTTAAATGATGAATATAATTGCAGTAGATAATTATTATGTTAAAAATGGCAGTGTCATCTCCCCATAAGATTGAAATTTTTATCAAACATGATCAAATTGTTTCCTTCTCACATGATATTGTAGTGAAAGAAGGTTTTAGCATAAATATTGAAGCAACCAATTCTTTTATCCTTTACAATCCTGTCACCCTGCGTGACAGTATGTGCCAATCAGCTGACATGATTACAAAGGATAAAATTGTTGCCTAGATGTAATTTGCTAACTGTAGTATAAGGCAGGGCTCTAATATGATTTGTTGTCTTAACTGTTGTAAAGAAGACTTGGAAGACTCAGTGGAAAACGCCATGACACTACCATAAGGTCTACACGGACGGAGGGTAGCTATGCTGCCCAGTAAAGATGTAGATGAACTTATTAATGAGAACACTACTATGAACGCTTTAATAAAAATCAAAGATACAATCACATTCACAAACAAATCTTGCTGGGTTTTTTTTTTTTAAGAATATATGAATTTCTCTTACCTAACAGGTTTCTAACCGACCAAGTATAGAAGATTTACTCCTGGTGCCAGTGGTGATGGTTCACCAGAAGAAGTTGGAACGTAAGTTATCAGGCAATGCCCCGTCACCTCTTGACGCAAAAGCCTGGGGATCAGACCTTGGGGCCCGGCAAAAGGAGCTGGATGACCGCAAGAGGCAGCTTGATAGTAAGTGTTTTAGTAATGGTCCAGTTTTATTTAACCCTTAGATTGCTGGGAAATTTTCTAAAAATAGATTTTTGTGTGGGCTGCTTTCCAAAACCTTAAATATTTACTTAATTTTGATGCGGATAGATACACAGAGTAGCAAAAAGGTTACATCACAGGCCAACCGCATATTTACTTGTCAGCTGGCCTGAATCCAACCTGTTTGTGTGAGCATGATGTCAATGCCAGCACTATGTGTGGCTCAGTTGTTAAAGTGGCAGACTTAAGGTTCCAGGTTTGGGTCCCACTGACACCTCTGGTTTCATGGGAGTTTCCTTTGCCAAGTCACGTCAGAGCCCTAGCCTAGTACTGTTCAATCCAGGAAAACATAAATGAAAAATTGTTTTGACAGCATTGAATGCCATACAAATCCCTTATGTAACTTTTTCCCAGTTACATGTCATTTCACCTCAGAAATAACATTTGGGTTTTGGTTTTACTGGAAAGTAGCTTGGCCACAATAAGGTGACCATCTCTGTGTCATAGAGTAAAATGTGAAATAACCTGGTCTCACTTGGCATTTCTCAAACTTGGGTGTTGATGGTTCTACCCATCTTGACCAGCCCTTGTAGGTAATTAACCCTTTCCCAAACGACAAATTTTCGACTGGCCCAAATTGAAAGAGTTTGAAGACGACATTTCAAAATGTGATTAAATTGAAAAATATTCTTGAGATAGGGCAGAAAACCTTGTGGGGAAAGGAGAAATTGCTCTTAGTGAGCAATTTTTCCTTTTCCAACAAAGTTTTCATGAGTTGTCTGCAACAAAGTGGTTAAATGTTGTTTGGTAATGGTTTAAATTTGGTGTCTCCCTCCATGATTATAAATCTGGCATTGCAACATAAATGAAATAATGTTGAGACAATGTAAAACAAGTTTGAAAATAAACATCTTCCAAAATATTATTTTTCATAAATAAGTTGCCCCATCTTTTTAGAAAAGCAAAGGCTCTGCTCATTGTCGATATGAATCAAAGATGCACCTTTTTGATTTCTGTGAAACATGTGGTTGATTTATTATGCATGCAAACAACAACAACAATGGTGTACTAGGTGAAAACAAATACATGCAAGAAGAGAAAAAGGGCTGTTGAACTTCCAGATTTTTGCTTGGGCATGAATTATGCAAATAAGATTATCCAAGTGTTAACAGAATTGCCTATTCATGACAAAGTTTATTTACAAAAACTAGGCTGATTCTAATGCAAACCGTGGTATTGTGGGTTATGAAAGGTTTGACTACATTTGATAACTGATTCATTATTGGTATACTTTTATCCCAAACAGATCGGGAAAGGGAATTGATAAACAGAGAAAAACTTGTGGAGGAGAAAGAAAAGACAATTGCTGTCCAAAAGAAAATGGCTGATGAAAAATTTGCAAGGTAAAGCTTTGTTTTAAAACCATAGAAAAATGTTCATGAAATTGTATAACTAATCTGATGTATGAAAAAAAGGAAGTAATAGATGTTGCAAGAGCTTTTCTTGAGAACTTGTATTTCAAAATCTACTTGAAATAAGTTCACATGAGTACTTGAGGTAACATATCTGTAAAAGAATAGAATTGCCTTTTATGCTACAAGTCTGTATTATGATTCAACAATCGATAGGATTTTTAGAAAAGGTATCTTGTCTAATAAACACTATTCTTTATATCAGATTGCCATAATTTGCCACATATTACTTAAAGATTATTCAAAACTTGTATAAAACCTCCATGAATATTAACCCTTTACCAAACACCAAATTTTCGACTGTCCCAAATTGAAAGAGTTTGCAGACGACATTTCCAAATTTGATGAAATTTGAAAATAATCTTCTCATAGGGCAGAAAACATTGTGGGAGAAGGAAAAATTGCTTCTTAAGAGCAATTTCTCCTTTCCCAAAATGTTTTCTGAAGTCGTCTGCAACAAAGTGGTCAAATGTTGTTATTGTTTGGGAAAGGGTTAATGTTGCTCATCTTTACCTACAGGGCAGAGTCATTGTTACAAGAGTATGAGCGAAAGATGCGCCTCGACACGGATCGGTTATTGGGGCGTGACCATGACCTTGGTGCAGATCTTTCAGGTAAAGATTTCCTTCACCTTCCCAGGCGGAATGGTTCACCTGTTCAGATGGTCAAACCCAGATCTCGTCTGTCAGGAAATGCCAAAATATTTAATGGGCGACATAGTTGAAATAGAGGTTTACTGTTGTGTAATATTATTATTTACATGTATTTGTTTCATCTAGGTATCTGTCTGATGACAGAGTCAGTGAAATATATTTAAGTAATAAATACTTAGTATTACTTAATAAATGTATGGACAATTTGCTAGACTATTGTTATCAGAATTCAAATAACATAAGTGTTTGAAATCATAAGTTAACAACCTTTGTCAGATTTAGTAATTGATATATCCTTAGAAAAGTGCATTTTTTATGTGTGTCCAACTACCTCAACAAAGCTGGGTGAAGCTGAATTTATAAGCTTTCTTGTCATTCATAATTTGTGTTGTCAAAGTATTCTGACAATATCTGACTAAACAATAACGACATTTAACCTGTTTGTTGTAAAAGACTCTGAAATAAATTGTGGGAAAAGGAAAAATTGCTCTTAACGGCTAATTTCTCTTTTTCCCACAACATTTTCTGCCTTATCAGAAGATTGTTTTTCCATTTCATCACATTTGGAAATGTTGCTGCAAACTCTTAAATTGGGTCACTGGAAAATTTGGTGTTTGGTGAAGGATTAAACAATAATAATAAGTTTTCAAAATTGATAATTGTCTGTGTTTACTGTATACCCAGTTGTAAGCAACAGTAAGTACAGTTTTACATGCTTCTGTGGGCTACATTTAAAACACAATCCACCATATGGTGTTTTGGGACTGCTTTAAATAGAAAGCAACAGCAGACAACAAAAATAAAGTAGAACAATTTATTTAACCCATTACCAAACAATATCGACATTTGACCAGTTTGTTGCAGACGACCCTGGAAAACATTGTGTGAAAAAAAAATTGCTCTTAATGAGCAAATTCTCCTGTTCCTGCAATGCTTTCTGCCCTATCAGAAGATTATTTTTTAATTTCATCACATTTAGAAATGACGTCTGCAAACTGTTTCAAATTGGGGCAGTCAATAATTGGGTTTTTGGTAAAGGGTTAAAAAATTATTGCAATAGTGATACTGTTGGTGAGTGCATAAGCTGTTTGGTTTGAAACCATGGTAACAAAGGATAAATTGCAGCTCATCATGTGAGGCTTACACTTTTGTTACAGTGGTTTCTTTTAAAGCCTTCTGTAGCAGATGCATTAAATTAAGTCTATAAGGAGTTAAAAGTTATGGTAGAATACCCATAAACCCCCATTTTGAAACCAATTCTATCATTAGATTACTTTGTTTGTTCTGGGTATACAGTGGTTGTGGCCGGAACTATTCAGTGTAAAGTGAATAGTTCCAGCACCGACAGATGTATACAACAGCAGTGATCTAATGAAAGAAAGAGTTTCAAAATGGTGCATTATGGATATTCCATCTTAAGATGCTTTGTTTATTTGCTCATTGATGATTTGTTTGTTAAGTTATTACTAGTATAATTTCTCCACCACTCGTGAAAATATAGCTCTTAAAGGTCGTTCGAAATATTTTTCGATCATACACTGAAAATTACAAATATCCTCTATTTATTAGATTTAAAAGAATGATTCAAATTGGTCAATGGCTCATCATAAGCAGGTTTCTTTTATTTCATTAATACAGACATTTATAATTTCTAACAAATGAAATTTGAAAAGAGATACTGTTAGTTAACTAAGATCATTGACTCCTGAGCAAAAAATGGGGTATCAATATTATATATATACTGCTTACTGTGTCATGCTTGACATACAATCACCTTGCACTGATAGAACCATTAGAATCAGATGGATACTACAGCCTTTGAATAATGATATATCAGTAATTAAACTTAACTTGTTCACCTGTGGTTTGGTACCAGTGATGGTATTTTAGTCAGTAAACAATTGAAAGTCAAAATGGAAAACAGATAGATGCTATTTATCTGTTGTGTGGGAAGAAAGATAAGCTAATTGTTAGTATTAACTGTTTTATTTGTGATACATGATTTGGCTAGTCAGCTTCTAAAAGCGTCTTTATAGAGTAATATATTGGTGGTTTTCCTTTACACAGAGATATGAAACAAAATCTATAACAAACCATTTGAATAACTTGAAATGGTGAGAACCGTTTTCAAGATTTTTTTTTGTTATTTACAGTAACTGTACTTGCCACATTTTAATTGAAATGTTATAAGAAAAGAGAAAAAGCCTGGTAAAAGCTAATTTATCAATTGTTTTAAAGTGGTTTTGCTTATCTTGCCTTACATCTTATCTTTCATGTGTGAAATAGGTTGTTATCTTTTTTTTTTTTTTAATAGATTTTTGTTGTCATCTGCTTCCCAAAACCTTAAAAACATCTGCTTAATTTTGTTGTGGAAATATACTCAGAGTAGCAACCAGGTTAGATCACAGGTCAGCTGCCAATTTCCTTTGTTTGCATAATCATGAAGTCAGTTCCACCACTATAAGGGTTAAAGGAAAATTATCAGTTTTGAGTTGGGGAATACTTTATTCATTGATATTTCTTTTTGATATGTCCAGCTTTTGTTTCCATAAGATGGATTTCAGAAGATGATTTACTGAGTAGATGAAACATATAAAACCATTGACATTTGTACATGTGATTGAATTATTCAAAGGTATTGATGAGCATTAAGAAATATTGCACTGAAGTTTCTTATAGAAATCCGATTAGATTAAATGAATTATTTAGATTTCCATCACCAATATGTAATTCCACATGTAGTCTAGTTACCAGTTGAATAGTTGACCTATACACAAAAAAGACAAACTTGCTAAAAGTGTGTTTTCCTTAAAATGGATGACTAACTTCTCTTTTCACTCATTATCATAATTTGAGGATTAAGGTTGAGCTTGATGATATTTTCTTCATAAAAAGGGAGGAAATGCTGGGAAAAAAGGAAATTTTATTGATGAAATAATACTCCAATTTCAGCAATAATTTCAAGGCATAGTCAGTGGTAAATGAATTCCAAAGTATGAGTAAAAATATAATAAATAATTAGGTGATACTTTTACAAGGGTTCAATGCAAAGCGAAAGTCAGTCATTCACTTTTGTGAGGGAGTTGCTTTAGTCTAATTGAACAATTCTTTTTGACACAGAAGGCTTCATACAGATAGTTTGAGGATTTTACATGATATGTTGTTTATGGGTGTTATCTGTCAAATTTAACCCAACTGTCATGTAGCATTATATATTAAGGTTGTTTTCTTATCCTGTTTTCAAGTAATACGCTACAGAACAAATTCTAAACTAAGGTAACACCAATACATTAGATGGGTGATTGAAACTGTATATTATTTAATATTCCACTGTAATTGAACTATTCTTATACTTTTAAACTTTAAATCAAAGTGACACAACTCTGTTATGTTTCATGGACACCTTATCTTATCTGTTACAGAACTATCCTCGTCTTTATATGTCCTCTGCATTGATCAAGTTTCTTGTTTGTACATATATATGTTTTGTAAGTTTTTCTGACTTGTATACTTTCCAAGTATGTCTTGTTTCGTTTTCTTGTATATTACGGACATATTACTATAGTGACATGTGTTAAGAATGAACATTCAAAAGCACATATAAAATAATCCAACACCAGGCCAGGTGGGGCCTATAGGTCACTTTTAAAACACATTCTAAAAAAGAAATAATTAAGTATAAATGACAGAATTTGCAATGAAACAAGAAGTACCTGATAATTATCACTATACATGAAATTGTTAATTAAACAAATACTCCATTAAGTCTGTATAGTAAAAACTTATTAGCATAGTGATCAGAACTATGTATTTTATTGAACATATTATGTCTGGGTTTGTCATATTTTGGACATTTTAAGAGCTAAAAAAGTTATATATATGTTAACAGGACGACCCACATATCTTCCAGTTTCTAAATGAATATATCTGTCATGTTACGTTCATCGATGTATGGTTTGTTTTGGTGACTTGTATATCTGTCATGTTATCTTCAATTTATGTTTAGTTTTTATCAATCATGTTTTTGTTATGTTAGGTTACAATAAATGTATGTTTTGTCTTGGTCACTTGTATATGTGTCATATTATGTTCAATGTTTGTTTTGTCTTGGTAACTTGTATATCTGTCATATTATGTTCAATTTATGTTTTGTTTTGGTCACCTGTTTATCTGTCATGTAATGTTCAATGTATGTTTGTTTTCTCATGTTTCTTGCCGGAGTATACTGGTAAGTCCCTCTCCTCTGTTTTTTGCAAGTTCTTGATTACACTTATATACAAGCAAGCCTACAAATGGTATTCATGGATACTCAATCAAAGTCTTTGGGTTGAAAGGTGAAGCATAAAACCTTGTGGAGTATTTTTGGATATGTTTTAATTAAATGTGGCAATTATTTGTCAAAAATGGACTCTGAAGACTACTCTGAGGAAAGACTGAGGGCTACATGCAACAAAACAGCAAGTCCTTAGCAGAAGTAAAAGATAATTATAGTATTGCATTAAATCTGTAGGATTTCTAGTTTTGTTGACTTGCACAATAGTTATACTAATATGCTGTTATGAGTTCTTCACATTTCATATTGTTCACAGGCAAGTCTTAACCAAAACATAAAAAGTGTTATGTAGATATTCTTGTGGTAGAAATAGTGTTTTATTGAGAGAAAGGTTTAAGAGTAATTTCCTTTAATATTTTCAAGTAATGTGTAAGATATTTGAGACTGCTAATTAAAGATTTTCTTCAGAATGCTTTATATCACTGTTTAAAAATCACAAAGTTTTATTCGTTTATAGAAGTTAAGATTTCAATCAGTCATAAAGTAAAATTTACTATTTAGAGATTAGGGTAATGCTTATAATTGCACTGTCGAGTATCGGTGAAATTAAAAAAAGCTGTAAAATAACTGACATACTGTTGACATGGCATTAAACCCCATGTTAACAAATACATGCCTATATTTATATTTGTACATGATATGTGGTTTGAAATTCTTCACCAAGCTGTGTATTGATCGACCCATCTATAAGAATTTTTGTACAGGCTTGAAAATGATCCTAAATGCTTGAGCATTCTTTACTTTTCTGAAATAAATTTTCTCCAGAGAGATTGGTGTATACCAAGCGTTCAAAATTGTTTTGTTGCCAGTACACATTTTTTTATTTTCAAAAATTATTAGACAAAAGAATTCTACTTTCATGGAAAAGGAGGGTGTACCAATTACATTGCATCATCTTTATTGCCAATTTGGCAAATAAGTTACAATTATTTAATGACAAATAACATGTACTTTCCAGAAGTTAGCTGAATAGCATTATGGTGTTATATTACATAACGCATATTTCACATTTATAGACCATTTTAGAAATGCAATTAACTCCCCATTGAAGGATGTCACACAGACAGACTTTCTCTGCATCAGTTGGCATCTTGATTTTCAAACTCCTTATCGCGGTAACTTTAGCATTATAACAATTTCAGTCATGTAAAATATTTGCCTGAATATCAACCCATTTTCTAAAGTACCTGAATCATTTGCAAACCATAGCAAACTTAATAGTTCTATGTGTTGGTTGATTTTTATTTGTCTTTTAAAAAAATAAGCAAAAAAAAGTAACTTCAGGTTGAAAGAAGTGAATACTTCTTTAGGTATTGATTTATTTAGGCACTCAACAAAAGTTGAATATTAGAGAAGAGGCATATGAAGCAGTCAAAACAAATTTTTATGTTGGGTTTAGGTAGAAATACTTTAATCCACTGTTTTGGCAACAGAAACGAACAACACTCTATGGATGATTCCAAAAGTGTTCCAACTTCTAGATCATTATTTAAGTTGTGTTCAGTTTGTTCTACCCTAGGTCACACATTTTGAAATGTTTTTACTAACAGCTTCAATTTGAAGAAATGTCAATGAAGATTATATTCAGAATGTTATATGCAAAAATAGCTTTAAAAAGCTGATTTACCACATGGTCAGCTCTCTCTTCTGTTGCAATATTTACAAGTTTTCAGATTGTTTCAAAATCAATACTTGTCATTTAGGACATGCTAAAAGCCTCCGAATTTCTTCTTTTCTCGCATAAATTTGAAAAAACAAATATGATAGAGCAAGGCTTACTTTAATAGGTCCTGTGTGCCTCAGTGGTTAAGGTCGTGGATTCAGAACTCGGGGGTTGCGGGTTTGAGCCCCACCGAGACCTCTGGTTTCATGGGAGTGGCCTTTGGTATGTTATTTCAGAGCCCTAGCCTAGTACTTGTGCATCCAGGAAAGCTGTTGAAAGATGTTGGTACGGCACAGACCAAGGAATCCATATGGGACTTGTGTCAGTAACTTACTATAATTAACTTAACTATTACTAGTTTAGTTTAAACTTACTTATTTTACATCGATGGTGAAACAAGTTCTTACAACTTAGACAAATCACTCTCGATTCTGTTTCCTGTATACATAACCAGAATGTGGATTAATAAAAACATATATGTACATGTAATGATTTACCTCCCTTTTCCAGATTCCTCTGATGGATTAGCGTCCTGTTTAACGAGAAACAAGGACCCCGATACACCGAAAAAGAAAGTGTCGTTCGATATGTACGGAAAGGAGAACCAGCGGTTTAAAGACCGGTACCGGGATCCGTTGTTAAAGTACACGGACTACGATAGTGCCTACATACAGGACCTTGTAAAGCGGCAGGAGTTGAAAGAGAGGTTATACCAAGTGAAGCATAGGGCATTGGACTACAGGGGTGGTGAAGACAGGACATCCCGGTCAAGAAATCTATTGCTGTTTAGATAAAAACTTTAGTTACTTCTTAGGTTTTTTACCCAATTACCAAACAATAACGACATTTGACCAGTTTGTTGCAGATGACTCTGGAAAACATTGTGGGAAAGGAGAAATTGCTCTTAATGAGCAATTCCTCCTTATCCCACAATGTTTTTGGCCCTATTAAAAGTTTATTTTTCAATTTCATCACATTTTGAAATGTCGTCTGCAAACTCTTTCATGTTGGGACAGTCTTAATTTGGTGTTTGGGAAAGGTTTAAGGTCTTTAGTCTGCTTGCCTTGTTAGCATTTTGTCCATTTTATAGGCATGGGTGGGGGAAAAGGGTACTTTAGGCACCTGTATGTATACTGTGTTTCTGGCAATTATTTGTTTTATTTATAATAGCATTGTCTTACTTGTCCAAATTGACAGCAATGACAGAGTAACAGCCGGCGTTGGCTGATGATTATTCAGTATCCTGTAAATTGGTTTTGGTCTGGTCCAAATTGAAAGCAACAGCTTATGACAATAATTGTGCATGAAAGATGACGGTTCCTTTGTTTTATTTGAAAGAAATTATTGTAATAAAAGGAGAAAACGTCCATGAACCCAAGCCAAGTTCTGGTCAATCCCAGAAAAGCTTAATAAAGCTGGAAAATTTTGGCGAGGCGTTAAACACTACACAATTTTTTTTATACTATTTATGGTTAAATTGATTTAAAATCATAAATAAGTGAACTGTGATCCAAATGTTGTGGCTTAATTAATTGCCACAATATGACAAATTACTGATACCATCACCTATTTTTATGTCTGAATATAGAGATGTTAATAAATTCCATTATTTTTGTGAATTTCCATATATATTTTCATGGTCCGTCCATATTAAACCATCCCTTTAAGTTTACTTCTGTTAATACAATAACAACTTGATACATTGTGACAAAAGAAGAAATGGCTTCATATGACACAAATTGAGCTTTTTCCGTCCTTTTTATTTTGTCTTTCCCGTCCTTCCCGTCCTTTTTATTTTGTCTTTCCCGTGAACCGTTTTCCTATATCAACCCTTTTACAACAAGAAAGTTTCGAGTCAAGAAATTTAATTACAAATTTGTTACAACTCTGAGTTGACAGTTTCCTCTGATCACAAGATTGTTTTTCCTCTAAATATGGCTTTCAGTAAAAGACATTTTAGGCTTGATAACCAAGACTCAATATGTCTTTTGATAGGGAGGCAAAACTTCAAGTACAGAAGACCAAAATTTGGAAAATAATCTTGCTGATGTTTGAGGAGAGTTATAGTCATACTAATTATGTTCTTGATAATAAACATTTGTTTTCATGTAGGGAAACAGTCAGTTGCTGGGAATGAATAGTGCAGTAATGGTGAGAAAATAACACCAGCATGTATAAGCCTGCTGTGGGTTTTTTATGAAAACAATGAAATATTGTTGAAAACTCCAACCTTTCAATCTGTTACATTTTCTTTTTTAAATTGTGCTCTTCACATTGTCAAGTCTAGGTCATTAGCTTTTTACTTGGTGTAATTTTCCATTTAAGATAAAAAGTGAAGTTTGAATTGAAGTTAATCAATTTACTCATTTCTAAAAGACATTTCTTCATATCAAAATGGCAGAAGAAAAACTAAATTTTAAGTTTAATTAATACCTAATTAAATATGTGTGACATATCATCCCAATGGTTCTTTTAATGATCTCATGTTTACTTTATAATTTTATAGAATAACAGTTGGGGATGCTTAACCCTTACAGTGCTGGAACCGACTTCATGCTTATGCAAACAGATTAGATCACAGGCCAGCTGCCAATTTACATGGTGAAAGGCCTGTGATCTAACCTATTTCATATCTGATTACCTTTCCTAATCAAAATTAAGCAGATATTTAAGGTGTGGGGATGCAGACAACAAGAATCTATTCTTAGAAAATTACCCAGCATTCGTAGGGTTAACAAGCAATTCATCCTTTTGTCAATGAGGATTTAACCAGATATCATAAAGATAATATAGATTGCATACTGGTTTTTTGTTTTTGTCTGATGTGGCTTCGAATTTGGACTAGTCTAAAATAAACCGTTTTGTACTATTTGAGATATTTGTGATAGATAGTATGTGATTTCATATAACTATGTCATTCCCTTCAAGTAATGTGATATTTAGATGTTTTTGTTTTTCTTTTCATCGTATTATTATGTGGTTGATTGAATGTTTTGTATTTCATTGTGAGACACAACCTTTGTGGTTGAGTGTTTAAAGCTGCATGGACTTGGAATAGCAAGCCCCCCATATGTATTGGATATCCTGATTTCATTTGTTTGATATTGTCACGAGAGGAAGTTTGCTTGTTGAAATAAGGAAAATCTTGTGTTTCTTTAAAGCCCTGGTATGCAATTAATTAAGCTTGAGATATTTTTCAACGCTTTCCACTGCATTGCACAATAACTGTTAGAACCATTAAACAAGCTTACGATCATTTAATTAGATCACAATTGCCCAGACATCACGCAACTTCCTAGGCCCTTGACTGACTGGAATCCCTGAGCTCTGACAGATTTTTACATTGTCAAAAAAGAAAGTGTTCAGTTCGGCCCTACCGGGGCTCTCAGAGTATTGGAAAGTCTGATTGCCTTGTCAATTTGCTGTGATATGTGCCTTAGCCCTTAATCCATAATACAGTTTTACTTCAAATTTATGCATACATAAGAAGAAGATGGATAAACAACTGTGACCAAATGAGAAATTGCTTGTGACAAGAAATTTCTACTTTTGTCACATTTTTTTTTACAACTACTGCATGACAAGAAATTACGGTTTTAAGTCACAATGGTGTCTGCCCATATAAAGATAATAAATACTTTCAAGCTCTATAATTATTGCCTGCTTTTGCTTTCTTTATGAAGCAGTCACTCTTTTTCCATAATGGGGAATGGATAAACATGATATAAGTTACTTTTTCAAACAAACATATTGGTCGATTCAAGATGACATTTTCATAGCATGAATGATGTGTTATTTAAGAATGTTCCATGTAATTAAACAAACATTTTTTCAAGACTGTCCATATTTACATCATTTGAATGATCATCAAATTTGAAATATAGCTATTTTTTTTGCAATTTTGTACTCTCTATATATTTTTTGTGCTAGAATTATTGAATAAATTTGTGATTTGAACAAAAATATGATGGTTTTTTTTCATACAGATTTAACAGTAGATGATCAAAAACCAAAGTTGGATTTGCCTCAAGGATTTTTTGTATGGTGCTTAACGCCGTATCATCAACTTTTCAGTTATGTAACAGCTTTCCTGGATCGACCAGTACTAGGCTAGGGCTCTGAAGTGACTTTCAAAAGGTATGGAACCTAGGACCCCCGAGAGCCTGGAGAAATGAATAAGTTGTTTATAACTTTTCTGATGACAAGTATAGGCTTGATTATTCCCCAAAAAGCTCTCCATCCGTTCTTAAGTCTTTACCACCTGTAGGGCAAGTTCTCATTATATGTACAAATATATCACATACACTCTATTATACTCTCCAAACTGAAGGTTGCTTGTCAGCTATAGAAACTATGAACATTTGTTTGTTCCGATCCTCGCAGTAAGTCGTAAGCGCCTAGAACCATTACTCCGATTATGTGTGGTACAGGCGCTTACACGAGTGGTACCGTCAATCGCAATCCTTCGGTGTTTCAATAAAGAATGTTGATGAAGGCAATTTATGGAGGCTTTCTTAAAGCAATGTTGGTATAGATGACTGAGGAGCAGCATTGTAAAGTATAGTACTTGTGACAGATTTTACACATTATGTTTGGGGGTAGTTAAGTTACGTCTGATCCCCTTTTAGTGAGTGCCAATGATCTGAACTTGTGTTACCATAAACAAACCCATTCATCTGCATTGCTCACTTCTATCAAACGTCTCACTTCTGAGACCAACATGAAGTGTTTTGATAACCACAACTGGACGAGTTCTTAGGCATATCAGATTTGAAAATAAGGGAGAATAATATCAGGTTCGGATACTTGGGTTCCCGGGTAGTAAATTGCTACCCGTCCCAGCTCTAACCACCTGCAGACTACACTTTTTTAATGCGAAGCGGACGACTTTAGAAAAGCTTTTTTAAACATGGGAAAAACCTTTCTGTTCTGCTGTTGTGATATGTGAATAGATTGAAAAAGCATTGTGGCAAAAAGGAGAAATTGCTTGTGAGGCATTGGCTTAGCTTGCTTTGGGCACTGAAGGCATGTGCCTACACTTTTTTTCAGGAAACATAAAAATACATACAAAAATCAACAGAAACGTCTTCTATATCCTGCTTAACCGTTTACCAAACAATAATGACATTTGACCAGTTTGTTGCAGACAACACTGGAAAACATTGCGAGATAAGAAGAAAATGCTCTTAATGAGCAAATTCTCCTTTGTCCATAATGTTTTCTGCCCTATCAGAAGATTATTTTTCAATTACACATATTGAAAAGCCCTTTGCAAACTTGTTCAATTTGGGACAGTCGAAAATGTTGCGTTTGGTAAAGGGTTCAACAAAGTATATTTTTGTACTCTCAAATCCATCCCAGGGTCCACCTGAGGGATTTCAGACTACAATATTTTCCCGGACCCCCCTAGAAAAAAGTTGCTACACATTCATTTCAGTCAAGCTATGCCCCTGTGAGGATTGAACCCTGGACCCTAGAGTCACAAGTTAACCACTCGGCAATGTAGGATAATTGTGCCACTAATCCAAACTTTTCTTGATATATACACGAGGATATTGATATAATAGGTACATTAACCCTTTGCCAAACGCCACAATTTTGACTGTCCCAATGTGAGAGAGTTTGCAGACGACATTTCAAAATGTGATGAAATTGAAAAACAATCTTCTGATGGGGCAGAAAATATTGTGGGAAAAGGAGAAATTGCCCATTAAGAGCAATTTTTGCTTTTCCCACAATGTTTTCCAGAGTCATCTGCAACAGATTGGTAAAAATGTCGCTGTTATTTGGTAAAAGGTTTATCAAAAGGTTAATCAAAGTGATAATGGCATCATAATGCTGCAAAACGTTTGACAGCAGCCTAAAACCCTCATTTAGTATAAATTTTTGACACAATTCTGAATATTGGACTATGAAAAATTCAAATCATTTCCAAAATTGAAAATACGCAATTGTAGTCCAGTCAATCTGTAAGTCAACCCTCAACTAATTGCAACAGAAACGAATTTGTGATTTTATTATAGCTGCACACTTCTTTTATAACATATAAAAAGTCCTCAGAAATCCTACCAGGGGAAAATACTGAAAAATGCATTTAAATTTTTTGAAAAGTGCGAGTTTTTGCATGGTGCGAAGGTACCACCATAGAAAAGTGCATAGCGTGAACTGTCATCGGTAAATTACGAGGTCAACTTGCTGTTGAACGTCGCATGAAAGGGTAAGTTGAGCTTTTTATCATTTATATATGTCTTTATCTGATAAAAAACATAATTTTATTATCATGATTACATTTTAGATGAAAAATTATTTTTGAAATAGCTTGCAGAATGCTTTGTAATGGGTTTTCGTGGGTAATTTAGAAAGTGTTTGTTTTGTTTAATTTCGCCCAAAACATCGATTTAATGACCATTCACACTCAAATATATCTTTAAACATGAATAAAATGACAAAAATGCACCTTACAATGACAAATATATAAAATAAATATAAAACATTAACCTCGGAATAGCTGTTCTTTTTTTTAAACTACGTTGGCCAATTAGTGCCACTGTAGATAATGATTTGACGAAAACACAAGTTTCTCTTACTCACTCAATTAGATCGATCATGTTCATATGTTAAAATTATTCAATTCTTAAATCATTTTTTGCAAATTATGAAATAAATCTACATTTGTATTTATAATTTGTTTAATTGATTTTTACATTTGCTTCGTTTCTTAATCGTTGGCAAAACAGAATGAATTGAAGGTTAAAGATGAAGAGTAAATGTGGATAAGATAAAAATTGTCGGCAAATATCATCTGGTGGCGATTGTAATTTACTCTGAAGGTGTCTTTATTACTATAACCTATTGTATGAAGAAAGATATCATTATAGTCACAGTTTTTCTTCTTATAACTGTTTTTATTGTTATTTATCATTTATGCATATGTTGTATGGACTATGAAAACTAAGGTGAATTACGCTATTTAAAGTATAACCTTCAATCAAAAGTAAGATAATGCAAGTGTGGTTGTGTTTAATTTAATAATTCATTTGCAGTGATGTTAACAGAATAATACCACTATCAAAAATGCTTCAGGCAAAATCAACGATGATCAAGTGATGATAAATGCCTTTTTATCTATTTCCATTTGCAGGTAAAAAAGAATAGTACTTTCAAGAGTGCAAGAAGGTCACATTAACATTGTGGATTCCATTACATTTTAGCTTCTTCCGTTGTATTAGATAATAAATAGAAGAATCGGGACTATCAGAATTTCTCAAAATGCGGTGATTCACATGTTCAATGACACAGTTATTTCCAGAGCAACTTGAGGCCATTTCCTACTGAATAAATTATTAAATGTAATACTTATGGGAATCTCTTAGCGAAGTTTAACCCAATGAAATGATAAAGCGTTAGTTAACTTGTATGAAGCCCTTATGTAAGAAGAAAAAACAGTTGAAGAAGTTTGTGGTGAAGTAGTTTTCAAAAGGTGTAGGACAAACTTGAAAAGAAGATCTTTATTTGTCAAATCGTATTTCCAAGTTGTGTTTCATATATAAACAATGGCTGACCTACTACACACGTTTATTAAAGCCAAATGATTGTATTGCTGAGAACTGGATATTCAAGCTATCAGAGAAATGTAGCCCCAGTCTAGAGCTCCGCTTTCTTCCTATGTTATCTTCAAACTAAATCCAAACATTACCTACAGAGTCCAGATTTCTTCACTTATATGAAGGAAACCATATAGTTTGTTAAAGCGATCTCGCATCGGCAATAGTTTCAACGAATCAAGTTTTTGAGCAGGTCCTTATGAGAAGTTCTAAGACAATAGGTAGAACAAAATGTTGTTATGGTTTGAAAGAATCACAGAGAAACCAATGGTTTTCGTCAATTCCTGTCTGTACATACTACAATAATGCATTGCAGAAATATACAAGTGATCAGCATGTAGAAACCAGTCATTCGAGGGTGGAAAGAGATCAAACTGACAATCTAAACATAGACATCCACGTTGCGATCTGTACACTTGATAACATTGTGTCGGGTCGACGAGTATATATTCTGTAATTGTCGACTATGCAGAGTAAGAAGGCCAATTGAATATTAACAACATGGTTTATAAATACGATTCGGAATACAGTTAAAGGTTAAAGCCAGTCCGTAACCCCAAACTCTTAATTGACATTAAGAGAAATTGGAGAAGCAGCTCAAATTGGTCCGCATTTTTGTTTATTAGCTCCTGTTGATATATTACATGACAATGAAGGATATGTATTCAAGAAAGAGCTGTTTAGTTTCCCGCCATCACAATATGGGTCTTCTGGGTTATTGAAACTAGCTGACAAACCTTCCTCGATAAATGAAATATAAGGCAGCATGGCTGTAGTGTCAATAAATAGCTAGGCGAATCAGTTCAATATGTACACAATGATAGGGCTTTGTTCTTACGTTTGCCTTCGAAATATGGAGGAGCATTTGTTGGATATACGTGTAACATATTCTGATGATGTCATTAGCAAACCTGCAATATTTGTATTTGTTGGATGGTCAAATTGTCCGACTCGAAAGGATTTTGTACAAAAGGAATGCAGCGAAGGGGTAGATACCAAAAAGGTGGTTTTACTCGAGGAAGTTTGTTCACTTCCAAAAACATGCAGTTCTTTTCAAATACTGTGAATTGCCTTTTATTAAAATGCTCATGTAAAACAAAGTGTGACCGAGAACCTTGTTCTTGTAGACATACCTTCTTGACCGTTCC
Organism: Cerastoderma edule; assembly: GCA_947846245.1. Classification (NCBI taxonomy): domain Eukaryota; kingdom Metazoa; phylum Mollusca; class Bivalvia; order Cardiida; family Cardiidae; genus Cerastoderma; species Cerastoderma edule. Next base: position 17,008,248 of record OX401404.1, read on the forward strand.
TGAGGGTGTGGGGAATGTCGGGGAGCAATCTTCGCTAATGCAGAAACTGTGCAAGAACGAGACAAAATGGAAAATGGGCGTCCGTTAATATATTGAGATGCAAAAATAAGGGAACCCTATTACTGTAAACTATTTTCTAGATAGGATAGGGAGAATTTGCCTATTCATAATCCGTAAACCAAAACTCATGACACCGTGTAATCGAACAAATTCGATAAAGTGTTGTAACATGTATTCATTACATGTATTGCCTGTGCACTCACGTGATTTCTTGGATACGATTAAAGTAAAACACAATCAAGTCTCATATCAATGCAATATGCCATCATGGCAGTATCTCAGAAGCTCAGAAATGGCAATGCATAGGCATGTTGCAAGCTGGTGAATCCTAGAACCATGTTGCCAGGTTTATTGGGAAGTCAAAAAGTGTTATTGCACGACTTGCAGCTTTAAACCACCAGATTGGTGATGTTCAAATTAGGAGGGGGCATGGGCACCATAGGAAAACAAAATTCCAGCAAGATCGCCTTTTATGGATTATTGCTTTGTGCAACTGTTTCGTAACCGCACCATAACCAAAGCAGGAGATCCATACCGTGACAGGACTTCGAGTTTCTAGCAGTACCGTAAATCTAGGACAAGGCGTCCTTTTCATGGTGTCATCATGTCAAGGCTGAACAGATATAATCGTTTACGGTTGTGCTAGCAACATTAGGGTTGGCCAATACTTTGGTGGCGTCATGTGGTCTTTTCGGATGAGTCGATGTTCTGTCTGCGATTCACAAATGGGCGTAGACATATATGGCGTCGGCGTGGTGAGAGATACAAATACACCACTATCCTGGAGCATGATCTCTTTTGGCGGGGAGCATCATGGTCTGGGGCGGTGTTTCTTACGGTGGGAGAAAATAACTTGTTCTTGTTCCTGGAAACCTGAATGGACATATCGATGAAATTTTGTGCCCTGTTGTTGTCCCATTGGCACATAGAATTGGTCAAATCTTTGTCTTCCAAGATGATAATGTCTGACCGCACAGAGCTTGTGTTGCGGTTGACTTCGTCAAAAAACAGGGCATCGTGACAATCCAGTGAGCTGCGAAATAATCAGACCTCTCTCCCATTGAGCATGTATGGGATGTTGTTGGTAGGAGAGTCCGCGCACGTTGCCCAGCCAATCTTCAGGAATTTGGTGCAGCACTTCAGGAGGAATGGCAACAGATTCCAAGAGCAGCCATTGTCCCCACCCCACCCCCTCCCCCTCGATGTCGTTCATGTATTACTGCATGTGGAGGTTATACCCGTTATTTATTTTGATATTGATTTTGATTGAATATCTGGTCTGTGTTTTAAACGAAATAAAAGATACCTCAATATTGAATTTAGGTGTGCCCTTATTTTTCAACGCTTAGTATATTCCACATGTAATTCAATGAGTGTACACTTAATTTTCAAAAGCTGGTACATAGTGAGAAAGGGGCAATAAAATAGTACTACTTTTGCTGCTTTTTCCACTTTGTTTCTTCTTTCACTTCATTTATTGTTTTTTTTAAGTTCACAAAACAAATGCAAAACGTCAAAAAATACCACATACATGTACATATTGGTTGTGTCATATATTTCGTTTTTCTTATATAGGCATATATGGATTTCGGTACCTTATTTAAGTGATTGTCTTTATATATAAGTTATTTAATACAAAACGGTGTGTTTTGTCTTTGATTTAAGTTTTAGAGAACAAGCTTTGCCAGATAATATCGAATTCTAGGATATAGGAATGCATTGACACGAAAAAAATATTCTTTGGTTTTATTGGGTGGGTGGGGTAAGTTGACCCCCTTCAATTTACAATTTATAGGAAGAAATCAATTTTAGAAGGCAAACTGATGTGAATGATAAATAAACATGTAGATACAGTATACCGCTTATCAAAACATCATTTTTGTATGAATTGTTGGGGTTTTGTTCCATTTTGGTAGGTATATACAAATATGCGATTTATTCCAAAAGGCCTGAAAGTAGCAATAATAAAACGAGTTTTCAACCAATTTCCCCTGAAGGGATTTTGGAGGACTTTTTTTCTGTCATCTCTTATACATTCATGATAACTTTAAAATAGATTTCGTTTCTGTTGCAATTAGTTGACGGTTGAGTCCATTTTTTTCATAGGATGACTGGACTATTGGTAGAAAAATAGATGTTGAAAGGGGTAAGATTCTAGTATAAAATCTTTCCAAACCTTATTTGCAAGTTGGTTGTAATTGACCCTTAGATGTTTTGGGTTGTTTTGGTTAAGGGAAAAACGTATTTAAAAATCAGGAAACAATGCTATCACTCCTATTCAGATTGTGCAGGAACATTATGAGGCGACTTCAATACAATGGGTGTAATTTTCCCCTCCAGTCATGGCTGAATGTGTAAAGTTCAGTTCTAAAGATTGAACCTTTGCTTGATCAATGTTTTCCCGTAATGTTTACAAGGGCATTGTTATATGGCCTTTTCGTCTAGCACCACTGAGGCATCCTGTTAACCCTTTACCAAACCCCAAATTGAAAGTTTGCAGACGACATTTCAAAATGTGATGATTTTGAAAAATAATCTTCTGATAGGACGGAAAACATTGTCGGAAAAGGAGAAATTGCTTGTTAAGAGCAATTTCTCCTTTTCCCACAATGTTTTCCAGAGTCGTCTGCACCAAAGTGGTCAAATGTCATTATTGTTTGGTAATGGGTTAAAGTGACACACCATTTTCAAGCTAGTGTAAGTGGGGAGGTCATTGTTGCATGGAAAACTTGGTTGTAGTCAACAAACATGCTGACTTACATAGGACAAACTAATGCAGCAGTGTCATTGCTATTTTATGGAGACCATTAATTTGTCAATTGTTGTGTTAAAATGCATGACAAAAAACACATATCTCGAGTTCAATTTGTTTACTTTTACTATTTTTATTTTCACATTGTGGCAACAGATGTACAGAGCTGAAGAATAAGGAAATATTTTTCTCTTGAAATACTCAAAACATCACTTATCAGATGGTTCACACATTATTGTTAACTTAAAATATCTGTACAAGTTCCCATAGCAAAAGGTGAAAGTGAGAAATTATATTATTTTCTTCACATGAAACCATCAAATTGATTCCTTTGAAACCCCAAAACTTGACAGATATTTAAGTTATTGATAAAGTGAAGAGTTCAACACAACAAAGCTAGGGGCAATTGTCTATGATCTATTTCCATAATGGTCTTCCTGTCCCTGATTGTTCCAACATCTCTGCCTGTCTCTTGTACAGATTGCTGCGGCCCCTCATAGCGTAGGCCGCCTTGTCATATTCATTCTGCATGTACAAGCCGTATAAAAAGCATGGAAAGAAAAATGACATCCTTCCCCATGTTCCAAGGAACTTCCTTTGGAACATAAACCTGAGACCTGTCAACTGCTGTTGGGACGACATCTGTAAGAATAAAATCAAAATAAATTAAGACGACTTTAAATAATCCATTGATCCTTTTAGTGTTGGGTATTGCTGGGTAATTTTCTAAAATTAGATTTTTGTGTCATCTGCTTTCCAAACCCTTAAATATCTGCTTCATTTTGATGAGGAGAAATACTGAGAGTAGCAAACAGATTAGATTATATGCCAGCTGCCAATTTACTTGGCTGCTGGTATGGATCTAACCTGTTTACATAAGCATGAAGTAAGAATCAGCACTATAAGGGTTAACTTCAAAGATTTGAAACACAGCCATTCACTAAGTGAACAACAAATCTTTGAAACCAAGGTGATGTCACACGTCTGAATAAATCAAAAAGAAGATACAGTAAATCAGTTGTGTGTATGACAAGAAAAAGGTTTTGCTAAGATTTCTGATAAAGTATACACCCCAATTCAATGTTTAATGCATCATATGTAATTCTAAGGAAAATTAAAAAAGAACGAAGAAAAAAAAGCAAATATAGGAAGCCAGTTACAAGCAACCTTTGACATGATAGTTTGAAGCCAATATCCCATAGAAAAATGTTATTTCATAATCAGTGTCTGCTGGTGCTTTTAATTTGGTAAACCATTAAAATGTTTCTCATTACGGGATAAAACACTAAAGGTTTGCATCTGGTTAAAAATCAAACAAGAAGGTGAATGAAGTTTGCTACAAAATGATCAACATATAACAAAGCTAGTATCAAAAAGAAACCAGCATGATAACTGTAATGTACTTTATGTTCTATTGGAATTGTACATTCATTTGGGTCATCAGTATAAATTTCAATTACTGCTCAATGTTCTTCTCACAAGTAATTGAGAAAGACAACCAGCTGAATCAACAATGTACCATAGAGTTTCAACTAAAGTAGGGAAAAAAATCCAATCATTAGTCTTGAAAGAACCTCTATTAATAAAAATAGAAATTTAACAACACTGTTATTCAGACCAAAAAAACGAGTATTGCATTTTTAACCCTTACAGTGCTGGAACCAACTTGATATTTATGCAAACAGGTTAGATCCAGGCCAGCGGTCAAGTAAATTGGCGTCTGGCCTGTGATCTAACCTGGTTGCTACTCTGAGCGTCTTTCCTTATCAAAATTTAGCATATATATATTTTAGGGTTTTAAAAAACAGAGAACACAAAAATCTATGTTTAGAAAATGACACAGCATTGTAAGGGTTAGCATTCTTAACCAGTCTGCTATGGAGGCTCCTTCAACATGTGCCAATATCATCTGTGTTGAAGTTATTTCAATAAAATTTTGAAAACTTATAAGCTACATAATGATCGTATTCAAGGGATGACAAAAATGCTCCTTAGCCCTAATAAGCAAAATTATCATTTGTAAGAAAGAATTTTAGTTTACATATAAAGATGTAAAATGTAAATTCATATGAGTGGTTCTCATTAAGAACTGTCATAAAAGTATGTTTGCATATCAAATAATGTTTTCTAAAATGTCCTACCTTTCTAAATTGATTCACGCTCTACAACTTGTTTCAAATTCTCTGCCTCGAGCCTTTTCCTTTCTTTATACCTCTTAGTCGCAAGGCGATCGTATGCAATGGCGCCAAAGCACACTGTCGCAACCACAACGCTTCTCAAATACTTCTGTCTGAATGTTTTTAGTGTCTCTAAATATCCTGCCATATGTCTGCAACAACAAAAAAATCAATAATCAGATCATCTATTCCTTCCCCTTTGATTGTCATGTCAAAAGAAATGTTTAGTAAGAAGGGCCTTAAAGAAGCCTGTTCCAAATTTCTTAAAAATCAAGCATTTTTTTAGATTCTAACCAGCTTTAATGTTTCCCAGTTCAATAATATTCTTCCCAAATCCAATAGACATATAAATGTCTTCTCAATTTCAGGTGAAAAGTCCTGCATTTTCTCTATACACTACATATTGTGAAAGTCAAACTTTCTGATAAGTTAACCCCTTCTCTATGAATGTGCCTATTTCTACTTCTAAAAATATATCATGACTACTAATTTAAGCAAAACTCTATAATATGCTCTCCTAATAACTGTTTGCAAATACCCAAATCTTACTTACAGAAAACTATACAATTGTTGATAAAGAGGGTACCAAAATTGAATATGTAACGATTCGCCACAATAACGACTAGCCACAACTTCATATAACGATTCACCACAGAATGATAACAATTCGCCACATATCAATAACGATTCACCACAGTTTATAGATATGTGTTGTATTTTAGTATATGTTGTTGATATCAATTAACAATCATCATTCAAATCGGAAATCTTTATTTTATTGTCTTTGCTTGTTCATATGTATAACGAATATTATTTGTATATAGTCCTTAGAAAATTCGTCCCGTCAAAGTTGTGAAAAATATCACAATTATCGATGGATTCGGTGTGGCTTTAATCATTGTACATTAAAGATTAGATAATATGACAGTGTTAATCATGTTCCTTAATTAATAGATAAGTGGATGTTGATTGAATGTTAAAAGACTTTTATTTTTCCAAGTTTGTTACCTAGCTGTGAATTATGAAAGGGAACGTGTCGCTGAGTGATGAATTGTTTGGAGACAGTAAGTATAAATACGCAGACACCATAATGATAACATTTTATTGCAACTATTACATTGACCTGGCATTCTGTGAATCATTTCGATACGTTTATATATCGTTATTGTGTAAAATGCCTGCTCCGCCATGTGTTTTCTGCCTTCGTCGGATTTACAGGAATGCCCTTGCTGTGACGTGTGATGTGTGCGAGAGATGGCATCATATCAATTGCGGTAACAAAGGTAAGATTTTGCTGATATATAGTCGACTATTGATGATTGTTTCTAAAAGGCAACATTTCATTTAAATAACTTAACGTCAATGCACATGTGGAGGAGATTCTTTCTTTCGAGTTTTTATAATACAGTTTAACAATAATTGTGCATGTGCATGTTTAAATCAATGTCCATACTGTGGAAGCAGGTAAAACAAGTGTATGGGGGAACATAAAGAAGAACTGTATGGATTCACATTTTATTTGATAACGGATTAATTTTGAAGGTTTAATGTATTTTTCCTTTCATTCAATGTATTCATGCAATACAAGGAAAGGTTATGCAGTACTTTTTTGTTTGTTAAATTAAGGGACAAATAATTAAAAATATAAAGTGGTATTCGTCCTCCAAATCATTTAAATCACAAAGTGTATTGGATTTTCTATTATTTTGCTAATATATTGCTAAAAATCGTGTTGTAAATATTCTGTATATAAAATGACATTTCGAATGTGTTGGTGATGCTTTTGCGGTTAAAGTATACAATTATTGCGTTTTGATGAAAATATCTTGTAAAAATAATTTAGAAATATTTCCAAATATAGATTATGTTTCACCGCTTAGACTAATGCATTCTCTGTTATATATATAGAAGATTGTACGATATGTATATTAAGCCGTTATAGTCTATTTCTACAAACCATTATACAACATCTCCCTTCTTTTGAGAATAAAGAAACGTATACGATTAACATACATAACATACATGTTTGCTATAGCATTATATAGGGACAAAACGTCTCAAAACCTGAAATTCAGGAATAATCCTGAACACTTTCACCCATGTTAAGTTACGAGCAGGGCTGGGAAGCTGTCAATAATCTAGTTCTATATTACTTCAGAAATCTTTGTTATTCTTTGTCCCAAAGAAGACGATCATTTCAAAAAGTTAAAGTCCCCTTCTCTGAGTCTCTAGGCTGATAAACTGAAAATAAAGTTGTATATTGAATGAAGATGGCGAATCAAACATTTTATGGCACAACAAACAGAAAGAAAAATGATAAGAAGTAGATAATCGAAAAAAGATTTGATTTGCTTACACTTCATTCATTTTAAGATTAGGATTGTCGTCTCAAATAAAACGCTTAAAATCGTGTTATGTTCCCGGCTTCAAGTTCCAACAATCCAAGGACACTTATCTTCCCTTATAAAGTACCGCAAATTGTCGATTTGCTGGATGCAATGGCGTATTAATGCATTCGATAATTCTTCTGCTAAATTGTTGCTGTCATAAATGATGCCCTTTCACCCTGGTGTGTTGACGTTATATAATATAAAATCTTAGGTAACTTACCATTCAATGTCAAACGGATGTTATGGCAGTATTGTGTTGGTACCCTGCGAATTGGTGTTACAAAAATAAAAAAGAGATTAAGCTGAGAACCAGTTGATGGACTGGGTTAAACAATTTTTACATAAAATGACGGACGCTATCTCACCAAAGATCGAGAACAAGCCCATGTAAACAAATATGGTGGAAAATGTGGAATTTTGCTTGAATTCCAAAATTAAATTAATTATAACCGTTTGATCGTTGAATTTCAGATGTTGTCATTTATTTCAATTTAGAGACAAAATAACATTCTTCTGATCGGCTAAACTTTTCAACTAGAAAAGGTTAACAACGTTTGATATTTTTATTTTCTTTTCAAATCTTGGAAAGTTCCAGTTGAGACACGTTCATTTGCAGACCGCCGACTTTTCCTTCTCATTTTATGGTTCTTAAAAGTTCTACAAAATTATTCAATCGACTTACACTTAAGTCGTACAAATATTTTATCAATATATGTCAGATTTAGAAGCATGAATGATTTTAAATATATGGACGTTTTTACTCACATCCTTCGCTGCCTACAGAGTAATTGATTAGAATCAGATAAAGTTTTTGTTTTGATCCTTACTTTACAGTCAAGGTAAGAAAATTGTATGATAATGTTTCTTATGTAGGAAGTATTTCTTTTCGGATCACGGATAAGTGCCCTCCCGGAGAAGTACCCCCTCGAACATTTTTAACTGGGCGGAGATCTGCCCTCCCAGTCATTGTGAAACTAAGTCGGACCGCCGGACTAGTCCGGTAATAATTTAGAAGGTCTGACATGTTTTTCAAAAATACCGGTCCATTGTCCGGTAAACGTTTTCAGTTGGGAACTTACTTTTAATTTCCCCTGCAAGCGTCTCACTATTTATTTGACTGGTTCGTATTAATTTGTACTTTTTCACCCCACTGATTGGTTATAAGCGAGGTCACCAGGCAAATTATGCTGAGCCATTCGAAATGACGTCATTCGCGGTATCCCGGCTTATCAACATTGGTATTGAAAGATTGTAATGAAAATGGGCTCAAGCTTTTGTTGTACCCTGCATAGCATCAAAGATATGTCAATCCGGAAACCAGCTGCTGTAAACTTCATTTGAGTACTAGAATTTAACGTAACCAGAAACGAAGATGATCTCTGGATAAACATGTTGGAATATGCGAGAGAAAATTGAAATTAAGTGAATGATTGATATATTGTAGTTAAGTCAAACTAATTTAACACTATTGGGAAATATAGAGAAAATTTTGCATCAGGCAATATCTCCCGTCAAACTTTCGAACGATTCATTTAATGGAGGACGCTGCAACAAAATTTTTGTTGCACTGTTTGAAGACCGATATTTCCATTATTACAGTAAAATATCAAATGACATGACTCACAGTTATGAATGAATCCTTTTTTAATCGATCCATACACGTAACTTGTTAATATTCATCGTATTAACTTTGTAAGAACAGTTTATTTGACACTAGTCGAGGATTTTTCTGAATCTGATAAACTTCCATTGCGCATGCTCACTGGAGTATGAAAAACCTTATTTAGCGTTTTTTTTTATTGTTTAAAAGCTATTGAAGCCATTATTTGGTGGTATGTAAGTTTATTTAACATTGCTTGTCTAATCAATTGCCTTTGAATGGCCATGTTGTGCTTCAAATCTAAAAAACAGAATTCGGATATCCGACACTATTTGGATCGTTTGAAATTTCGACATAAGATTGCCCCATCAGAAAATAAAAAGCAATCTTCATGACGAAATATTTTGACTATTATGTAGTTATAACTTATTTATGCCAAAGATGCTCATTCAGTGATTTTTTTCCTTATATGTTTGGTACCGTAAAACGGACCCATTCCCAATTAAATCAACTGACTATTTTTCCCAAATTCCCAATTTAGCTTGTGTTTGAATTGAATTCTTCATGAAAAAATCCACATTTTAAGAGAAAATGCTGTGACTTTTCCCAATTTGTCTGGTAATGGACCTGTTCCCCAAAGTTAAAAAAAATCCTTTACTTTGTTCATCATTTAAAGTATGATATTTTTTGGACTGGTAAAAATCCATTTGGTCCTGTAAATTTATCAAAATTACCAGACTAACAGTCTGGTAAAGTCTGTATTTCATTCGCATAGTCTACCCTCCTACTAGAATTTAGGTGGCGGAGAGGTGCCCTCTTGTCAAAACTAGTTTTACAAACAAGCCCTCCTTGGTGGTGTTTCACCTTTAAGAATACCCTTCTGCAAGATGTTTTTCCTCATGTGAAGTAACCAGACAAAAGATCAAAAATCGTCAATGTTCATCATATGCTCACAAAGGTTTCACAAATGAATTACATGTTATCCTCTCTTTTTCTTGCAGTTCTCACAAAGAGTGACAAAATTCATGAGTTAGCAGTTTCATGAAAGCATATACAACTTTTAAAAAATATGATTGTTTTGCTTGTCTTCTATATTACTGATCTCGACAGTTAATTATGATATTATCATAAAATGTTGCCTGCTCTCTTCAAAAGTAATAAGTATGTACTCAGTTATTAAAATCGGTTCGGTCCCCCAAATAATTGATGGCGTTTATCTTCGCTCAATATGCAAACTGTTTCTTAAAGTCCCTTTAAGTATTTGGTTAAAAAATATTCAAGAAACCTCTACAATTAACTTGCAAAATGCAAAATTGCTCTATTCCGCTTGTACAAAAGACAAAGTTTCTTAATCTTTTACAGGGGGCAGATATCCGACCCTCCTGATTTAGTGAGGGCACTTCTCCGTCTTCTTGAAATAAGGGGCACCTCTCCGCGAGGGCACTTCTCCGGGAGAGCACTTCTCAAGATACCTTTCTTTTCACTAAGGATAATTCTAGTTAGCAATGTCTTGATTGTAATGAATATCAACATTAGGCTATTTAAAAGGGTGGAAAATCAATTAGTGTGCAAAGATTTGTGGATTCCTCTTTGAATATTACCTTATTGTCTATTTCGATTGCACACTTTCTCTTTTTCAGATGGCAGAAGTTCATATAATTGGTCAAATCTATAGTGGAAGTGGATTCCCAGAGCACAGTTTGTTTACTAAATGGGGAATACATACAGGTATAAATAATGAATATTTTACCAAAAGCTTTAGCACCATACTATTTTCTGTTATTCACAAAAGAGATCAATCATCCGTTTCACTAAAGGAAGACTTTCAATTCCTTATGTTTGATACTGGTTACATGTGGCATGATTTCCCATAAAGCATGACTCTGGATCATCGCATTCTGTTATGACCTGTTAGATTGCAATACTAAGTTTTTGTTGGAATATTCCCTTATGCCTTTGCATCGTAATTTGAACAGTCGTAACAAAAACCAAGTAATGTAATTTATTCATTGATTTTCATCTTATCTATAGTCTTCCAAAGGCAATCATCAGGAAAGTATTTTCATTCTTTATGTCGTTTTAAAATCAAAAATAGTTTTAAGTAGAATTGTCTCAACAAGATAATTAGAATGAAAGAGAGCATGGCTGTATCTCATTTGCTTACAGTGCATGCTAAAGATTCTATTATGAAACCTTAAATTGACCTGTGCATTTAATAATGATGCAAACTCAACATTTTTGTTCTTTTACATGTAACATTGAAAGCGCCTTTCATATTTGGTAAAAACAAATTGAAGGCTGAAAGTCAGCGTGAAATTTTCAAAATTTTCAGCAAATCAAAGTTTGTGTACAAACCCTATAATTATGGATTATTATTGACTTTGTTTTTTCAAGATAAATACTTTTTTCTCTCAATTATTAAGGTGGGGCCTGGAAAGTGCTTGCTGGTTTAAGAGAGGGTCAGTCACAAGTTGACAATCCAGTCAATGGAGAAGTTGCCTTCTTTTCTCATCCAATTGATGTACACTTTGCCACTAAAGGATTACAAGGTACTAGTTTGTCTGTTACTTTACAAACATTTTAAGGTGTCAATAATTGATTCAGACAGATTTAGAAATCCTTCCCTAAGATAAGCTGCAAATTTGTATCACCCATGATGTTCTCCATGCATCTGCTGAGACTTAAACACTGACAAATAGATGAATTACTCCTTATGAGTAGTTTTGTTTCAATGGTTTCTACTCAATAAAATGACTTGAATGATTTTTTTGTGCTGATTTTAGTTTGCTCTGCTGTTTGCATACATAGTGAGTACTCATTCTAATTGAGGATACATAAAAAATGGCAAGGTAGACCCTGATATTCAAGGAACTTCGATCTACTATGCTCCCAAAAGTTTTATTCAGTTTACCAAACCACTTATAGATTTGGTAGTTCATGCCTAACAAAGTATTTCTTTGTTAGTATCTAAGCCTTCTGTGTTATCCAAGGCCTACACATGATGATTTTTTTAAATACTTTTAGAATCTACACTTCATTTGGTGCAATGCAATATGAGCAAATTCATTATCTAATTGGCTTAACAAGAGATCCAAGCTCTGACATTTTCATTTCCCGTCACAAGAACTTAAAGAACAGAAAATTGATTTGTAACTATTTCATCTAGTAACTAATGTTTTTCAGTCTACACTGGAAAATGTTAAAAAAAAAAGAAATTGATTTTATATTAGATTTATTTGTTTGGTTGTGGTTTTCCATCCCATCAATCTTATTTCATCTTATTCAAAACCAGACTCCTAATCAATGAAGAAATATTCAAAGTTTATTTACCCATGATAAGGGGTTGACAAGTTATGTTGCACCATCAGTATTTTTTAACCCTTATGTGCTGGGACTGACTTTATGCCAGCGCAAACAGGTTGGATCCAGGTTAGCTGCCAAGTAAATTGGCAGCTGACCTGTGATCTAACCTGTTTGCTACTCTGGGTATCTTTCCTCAACAAAATTAAACAGATATTTAAGGTTTAAGAAAGCAGACAACACAAACATCTATTTTTAGAAAATTACCCAGCATTTCAAGGGTCAAGTCAGCTGGGATACTACCTCATATGAAGAATTCAAATACTGGTACCATAATTACAACCAGTACAAAGAGGGGCCAAGTAATTTCAATTTCTGTACTCTAACCAATTGGCCATGGCAGTCCCAGTGTATACCATAGGCAAATAACAATACCAATAAGCAGAAGAAAACAAGCAGTCTAAATTGAAAATAGGAATTAAATTATAGCATCATATTTGATTGCTTTTGTAAATGTTACAGGGTGTGTGGGCAATTTTCTTTTATTGACCACAATACTCATACATGTATTTATATGTTTTCTTAAAATGTACATCAAGACAATAGCTACCTATATAAGTAATGATATTGAAATGTTAATCTCATTATGAGATGAATGAATGTTTGCATTAAGAATGAATTTTGAAAGATCTTTCTCTATTTTATAGGTTGGCCAAAGATTCACTTCCAAGTTTGGCATCAGGATAGTTTTGGAAGAAATGAACTTTACGGTTACGGGTTCTGTCACGTTCCCACGTCCCCGGGTATCCATCATGTGGAGTGCCCAACATGGAGACCCTCGGGAAGCTACAGGGAACAGGTATCACAGAGCTTTCTGGGTGGCGGTCCCCAACTGAAGAACCCAGATCTGATCTACAGTGGTGCGGATAGATACAAACTTCACACCATTGCTATGGGGACAATACATTTACAACTCGGTGTTATTCTTAGAAACTTTGATAAGTTTGGTATTGAATGTTGAGTGAAGGTTTTTCATTGAGAGGAGGGAGAGGGATTTAAATAGGTTTATCAAACAAGTTCCAATCAGATGATTCATGTTTGCAACCACTCTTGAGATTTTTTTTTTTACATGTTATTTCCTATAAAACATTGGTGTTATTAATACACAGGTATAAATAAACATGATAGGAACAATAGGAAATAAAGTGAAATAAGAAAAGAAATAGACAAAAAGAGATAGATATAAGGATCTTATTTTGCTGAGATTTATTAATTTACATGTAGTCAACCATCAGTTTATTTTCCATTTATTAAAGATGACCAAACCATGGTAAATACGATACCCAATAACTAATATAGGGCCCCCAGTCATGTAGACAACTTCCTGTATTAAAGTTATACATATTTAACAGTGACACATGTTTTTTCTTAACCCATTACCAAACCATAACGCCATTAAACCACTGTGTTGCAGATGACTCTGGAAAACACTGTGGGAAAAGGAGAAATTGCTTGTAGCGAGCAATTTTTCCTTTTCCCACAATGTTTTCTTCCCTATCAGAAAATTATTTTTCCAATTTCATTACATTTTGATATGTCGTCTGCAACCTCTTTCAATTTGGGACTGTCAAAAATTTGGTTTCTGGTAAAGGATTAAGGTGGTCATAATGCATTCTGTAATTGGTGTATGTTCATGGTATCACAATGCAGTTTCACAATGATGTTACATGCTTTTGTTCTATTAAGTATAGGACTTTTGTTAATCAATAACAGAAAAATGTTCTTCTTTTGTAACATGAATTCATGATTGTTTCTTTCTTAAAAAGCCTTGTTATGGTCCTTTTTTATATCGGGAAATAAGTTAAACGTTCACTTATCTCAACATACCAGCAGCTTAAGACTTCAGAAACCCAATAGCAAAATGGAAAAGTTGCTCATTACCAATTTCTATCGTCTGTTTCGATGGATTTATTATCTTCATCAAGGAGTCAGGCCACATTGTACATAAAACTGTAGATTTCTGTATAAAAAATAAATATGTATTTATGTAGATAGTAAGCAAGTGTGTTGTTGACTATTTGTGTTATGTACTTGTAATTAATCTCCCCCTCCCACACAAGGTAATGTCCCTCTTGTTGGTTAATAACCGATTATGAAGGGTGTAAACATTGTCCCACTAAAAGTTCACAAAGATTCATTGGAGATTGCAGCTATAGTCTCAAAGGTGCTTGATCACAGATGAAAACATTGTAAGTCAAAATGAAATGTCCATGAAACAATAAATTGTGTATTGTTGTATGGTATACAACTGAAAGTACCTATTGAAAGCATGGTTAATTCAGATAGTGTCAATATAATATAGGTTAGTAGTTTATATGTGGGCAATTTTAAAACAGTTGCAGCTCATTTGAATCTAAATACTCATCAATTCACTGTATATTGGCTATAAAAATTTATATACTAGTTTTGCTTACAGTTGCTATTCTCCAGTGCATATCATACAAGAGTATGTAATGTACAGTTTAGGAAATCGAGTTTTAACCTGCAATTTTCCTATTTTATCTGTGCTGGCAGATTTAGGGAAAGACAGTAATCAAAAATCCTGTATCACATTGGGGTTTAAGATAAAGTATTGAACTAATTGGGGTCTAGTGTGGCCCAGTGGTTAAGTTAGTGAACTGAGAACTTGGGGGTCCCTGGTTCAAGCCCCACCGGCACCTCTGGTTTTGTTGAGTGCCCTTTGGCAAGTCACTCCAGTGCCCAGCCTAGTACTGGTGGATCCAGGAAAGCCATTACATAACTGGACATTTGCTGATACGTCATTCAACACCATACAAACATTGAACTAGTCAGTAATTAACATGATTGGCAGTCTATAGCTGACATTGGAATGCTGATAATTCTCACAAGCCAAACCTATCTGTTATTGGAAGTTACATTTGGTGTTCTCCTGCATCACCTACAGGCTTTTAATCTTAACATAACTGTCATACAGCTGATGTGATGTTAAACAAGAGGGCCATAATGGCCCTAAAACCACTAAAATGGTACATAATTCTTACAATGCGGAAACTGAATATTTTACTTTTACAGATTGTATATATATACGAAGATCAGCCCGCACTTTTGTCCAGTATGATCTATTGTTGCCATTTTGTGGTAATCATTTTTGCATATTTGGACATCCAAATTAATATTGATGAATTTTGTTAAAAATTCTACCATACAAGTAAATAGTGGAAATGCAAAGGGGTTCAAATTTCAACGCACCCTGGTGGCCATGTTTTTTTGAGATATAAAAATTCATGTTTTTATAAATGTTTATTAAATTATAAATTTTACCATACATGTATATAGTGAAAACAAAAACTCATTCAAAGTTCAACACACCCTTGTGGCCGTGTTTTTCAAGATATCTTATTTTTTTATATTATCTTTATAGAAGGGCCCCCAAAGAACATTTCTGTGAAATTATTTTGAATTCTGACCAATGGTTTTTGACAAGAATTTTTTTAAGGTTTTTACCAAATATGGGCATGGCAGCCATTTTGGTCACATGATCAATTCTTTTTGATGAATCTTTCTCCCCTCCAACTAGGGATGCTTCACATGATATCTCATTGAAATTGGCCCAGATGTTTGGGAAAAAAAATGTTTGTAAAGTTATAAATTTTAGCATTCATGTATTTAGTGAAAACAAAAACGCGTTCAAAGTTCAACGCGGCCTTGAGCACTTTGTGGTGAGCTAAAAAGAAGATGAAAACATTCAGAGTTTATTACAAATTTATTCGGAAGGTGGTATAGGATCAAAGCCAACAGGATCGTGTGAAGCCTCGTTTGGGAGGAAGGCCACAAACTTGAATCTCTCCCCCATCTGATCGTGACTTGTTAACATGTTGAAGGCTGTAATCAGATTCTTCCTGTCCTCAGCATTTGCCTTCTCATACAACAACTGAAATGTACAAGAGAACTATAGTAGTTCCTTTCCATTCTCTTAGTATTGAATGTAGCGTAGAGAACAGATACAAAATATCATATTCTGTTCTGATCTAGGACGAAAATGTGTTATCTTATTTGACTATTTTTTCGATTTTGGGGGTTTCATTTTCATGCTTTGAGCATTTGAAATCTGATTGATAGATTTTAGTGCAATTTCCACTGTATATGCAGGGTACTTTAAAGTTTGATCTGGTATATGTGTCATTAAAGGATTAATTATGTGATTCTGGAGGTATTGTTAGATGTGTAGAATGTCATATCTGTCTATTATCTGGACCGTTTTTTTCATCAAATCTCAACTTTTAACCGGTCCTGTAAAACTG
Organism: Cerastoderma edule; assembly: GCA_947846245.1. Classification (NCBI taxonomy): domain Eukaryota; kingdom Metazoa; phylum Mollusca; class Bivalvia; order Cardiida; family Cardiidae; genus Cerastoderma; species Cerastoderma edule. The sequence goes on from OX401404.1 coordinate 17,024,849, forward strand.
TAATTGGTCCAAAACCGACAAAACTGGCATTTTCCTGATCCCTGCCGAACACTGATGTCTAAAAACACAAATGCACCTGTCTCTGATTATTTAACTGTTCATCAGGAAATCGTTAGTGTTCACTTTAAAACTATATGACAACTGATAAAATTGTAGAATTAAAATCCGTTTTGAAAATAACAAGAAATGTAATCAAAACTGAAAGACAGTTAATATAGGGATAAAGAAAATTGGCTAGGGAAACATAAAATACTATGAATTATTGTCACATTTTGTTTTTACCAAAAATGATTAAACATTAAACAAGACAATCTTAGCACTTCCTCAATCATAAATTATAGAAACCACTGTGACAAAAATACTTGTTCTAAATGAGCAATTTGTCTCTTGTCATGTCATGATTGTAACGAAAATGCACTTTTTACATCCTTATGTGCAGGGGTGGCAAAAACAATTATCCATACTAAACAGCTTGTCAAATAGCCCTAACGGACAAGTGAATTTTTAACAGTAATTTACTTAACAACCATTATACAACAAATGCAGTAAAAGATGGCATATGGGGTACGTCAATCAAAATCAGATTTTACCTGTTGTTGATTTTATTTTTGTCATTATCTGTTGTTTTTAATTGGACAAATTATAAAATCCTATATGCCGCAAATGGTTATCAATTCTGTGTGTGTGTGTGTGTACATTTATTTATATTTCATGTGATTTACATTGTGTCAACATTATTTCAGTTATGTTGCAACGCCCAGTTTATAATGTTTGAAGATGACCCAAAATTGACTGTGCATGCAGGCTGGTCAAGCCAGGTAGAACCATCAGCGTCCTGTATGTCACCCAGGAAACCGTCCATCATGAAAATCCAACTGTAGTTCTTGTGATTTGAACATATACAGAGAGGGGGGGCCATGTGATTTCAAGTCTGTACCATTACCAATAGGCCATGTAGTGTCTGAAATGATGGGCATGAATAATTTCATAATATTTAAGAATTGACCCTTATAGTGCTTGAACCAATTTATTGCTTATGCAAACAGGTTAGATTCAGCAAGTAAATTGGTGTGTGGCCTGTGATCTAACCTGTTCGCTTCTTTGAATATCTTTCCTCATCAAAATTAAGCAGATATTTAAGGATTTGGAAAGGAGACGACACAAAAATGTATTTTTAGAAAATTACCCAGCATTACAAGGGTTTAATGGATGTCAAAAATTCATAATGGTAACTCTCGTCTTAGTGTCCCTAAGTCAATAATTAATTCAAATAAAAAGTGGATAAAAATAAAGAAAATTGCCTATAACTAATGCATAGATAATTCTAAAACATTTACTTTTAATCTCAGGGCAATTCCCATATTCTGTAGAAAAAAGGCTTGAGTTACTGGGCCATATGTTTGAACTGAAAAAGACAAGATCCATATTACTTATGCCATCTCCCTATTTATAAATGTAAATGGTTGAAACCCAAAGATTTTACACATTTAAGATTGTAGCTATATCAAATTGAAAGCAAAAGTGGACAATAATAATGATTTGTGAAGAAACCGTTAGAACAAAAGGATAAATTTCACAATTTGAGCAATTAATACTTTTTTCACAGTGCCTTCTAAAGACTTGCAGTAGGTGCATTAAGGGGTAAAATGTTAAGAGCTTTAGAGCACATTTGTTTTGGTAATCCTGTTTTGGGCTTGTTTAAATAGCAGCATAATTATAACTATGTGATAAGCTGTATAGATGCCAAAGAACCTATGGCCAGAAAATAGGTCTTCAAACAAATCTTGCTGCAAAATTGTTGATTAAGCATAAAACCCCATGTAACAAACTAAATATATCATACTTTTATTAAGTGGTTAGTTTATATATTCTTACAAACATTGTCTGTTACAAAGCATAGCTAGAAAAACCCACTTTTGATTTTTAATCTCCCTGTGGAGATTCAATCCCGGTTCTCCGGGCTGAATGTCCAAGACCATAACCACTGAGCTAAAGAGTCGGCTCAGTAACACAGAAGATAGATCTTGTCCTTATTGATTGTTGCTATGCTATAGAGGGTAAGGCTGTTACGTAACACGGTTGCGTAACACTATGCATAGTCTTGGTCTAACAAATTATCTTTCAAGCTAGGCAGATACTATCTTGTTGATGTGCAAATCATAACTTTAAAATCAACAAGTCACCCCATGGCATAAGAAATTGATGCATACAATGTTTTAAGTTCATGTTTAAAAGGAGAAATTGATTATACAGTGTAAATTTCTTTTCAAGCCTTGAAGAACCGGCACTTGGTAAGTCAGCCAGGAGACTAGCTATAGTATCTACTGCTACTGGGATTTCCGACTACCCTGAGAGGGAAAAGTACAAGGTTTTACCTAAATCCCCGGCTTGTTGGAGGAGGTAAAGAAAGTTCACATCAGCTGTCAGGTCTGCTGTACCAGGGTTCACTAACACATCGTGTAATTGGTGATTCTTAAACCCCTGTAAATGAGATTATCATAACAGGTAAATTGTTTAATCATACCAGTAATATATGGGGAGTTCTCTGTGTGTTAATTAAGAAAATTTCGTTTTCTATATCACACTATTGTGAGATATCACACTGGACTGTGATATAGATTTCTTGTCGAAACTACTTCTTAAAGCATAGACGTTAGTATTGTAGAGAGACATTAGAATACCTTATTCCAACGATAACTCCTTAAATCGAGGGTTCAGTGCAATACTGTAGTAAGTGCTTCATGTTTATTAAGCATTTACTATAGTTTTGCAATAAACCCTTGGTATTTATAATCCCATTTTGATCAATGAATTCATTGGAACACATTTAACACTTGTTAACAATCATCTAATCACTTAAATCTAGTATTTACATCTTCTAACATTATATTGACACTTACCCTAAATGTGTCCCCTTTCTCTCCGCAGTGGCCATAATCCACAAACAGCGCACACCCTCCATGTTCTTTGATTTGACTACCGATGTGACGTGAGATTACAGCCGCTTCTGGGCATACCTCAATGTGATTCCTGGTATCTTCGGGATCTATAATTGGCTGGAGAGAAAACAATCAGTTGCATAAACTTAATTTCATCATGAATAATTGTGGATGATGGGATTTTCTTTTGAATTCACAAAACTCTTGCATTAAACCCTGTTTCTGTGCCTTTTTTGTTAAGGTATAAGAAATGAGTAAGAAAAGCAAACAGGTGCCTATCAATGCAAAATTGCACATCGACAAGTCTTCAAAGAAGTTTGTTGGAATGTTTTATTAATATTTTTTCCTTAACCCTTTTTAAAGTTAATTCATCTTTCTTCTCAGGTCAATCTTTGACCATTTTGAGTTTGGGACAATCAAGAGATGAGAGTGAAAAGAAGGTAATAAAAAACACAAGACACAGCCAAAAGTTTTCTGTCTGCATTTGTTAAAGAACATCTCTTTGGAGAACTATCTCACAGAATGGGATTTCAACTTTTTATAATTGGAGGACTATCTCACAGAATGGGATTTCAACTTTTTATAATTGGAGGACTATCTCACAGAATGGGATTTCAACTTTTTATAATTGGAGGACTATCTCACAGAATGGGATTTCAACTTTTTATAATTGGAGGACTATCTCACAGAATGGGATTTCAACTTTTATAATTGGAGGACTATCAACTTTTATAATTGGAGACTATCTCAGAATGGGATTTCAACTTTTTATAATTGGAGGACTATCTCACAGAATGGGATTTCAACTTTTTATAATTGGAGGACTATCTCACAGAATGGGATTTCAACTTTTTATAATTGGAGGACTATCTCACAGAATGGGATTTCAACTTTTTATAATAAATTGTCTTCTACCAATAAAATGACAACATAACTTCCTGAAGTAACATACAACTAGACTACTGAATTTTCTAACCCTGTTCATAACCATACAGAAAAGAAAAAGTACACTCATAATGCAGGTATTGCAATCCGTTTAAACAGGTTTGTTTCTAAACTATGAGGCGGAGATAAAACTTCTGCATTTATTTTTAGATAGGTTATACTAGTGTTTACAGGCTCACTTGATATCATTTAACAAAAACACAGGATTTCAGAAACATGGATGTAACAATTCAAATATGGTCTAAATTAAGTGACAAAGATTGTTAATATTATCTTTTTTTTTTAATTATTACTCCAAGAGCAAATCTCTGAGTTGGTCCCTTTAACTTATAGACAATGGCATTCTCATTATCTTAAGCAAAAAGGACTGATAACCGGTCATTCAAAGTTAGATTCAAGACAGCCATTTAGATTTTCATTGTAAAATATCACTGTGACAATTCTTCTTAACTATGTGCCGGTACTGTTAAAATGAGGTAAAATGCTGTTTCAACAAAATGTCAGTTATGTAACCGTTTTCCTGGAATCATCAGCACTAGGCATGGGCTTGGAAGTGTCTTGCCAAGGGACGCTCCCACATAACTAGAGGTACCAGTGGGGCTCAAACTCAGCTTCCCTCGGTTCTTAGACCGTCTCCTAAAACACTGGGCTATGCAAGACTCTTTAACAATTTAAAGGTACGTTAATCAGGTAACATGAATAAATCAAATCTTGCCACTCTATGAGAATTTGTTGAAAATGGCATTAAAACCAAAAAAATATTTTACCTTTAAATAAGCCACTGTAGCAGGCGTGTCACTTGGAGCAATAACAAAACGTAACTTTTTGTCGTCTGCTGGATCAGTGTCGACCAATATTTCACGCCAAGTATCTTCCGTTTTCTTATGTGAGGAAAAAGAAATCTGTCTCAAACCATTTCTTATATAGAATTTTAAGGGACTATCCTACCAATTGAAACTTTAATTCTAAATAATATGTTTCCTATGGATGATTTAACAACAAAGATTAATTACATTATATAACCCTTTCCCAGACAATAACGACATTTGACCACTTTGTTGCAGACAACTTTAGAAAACATTGTGGGAAAAGGAGAAATTGCTCGTAACGAGCAATTTTTCCTTTTCCCACAATGTTTTCTTCCCTATCAAAAGATTATTTTCCAATTTCATCACATTTTGAAATGTCGTCTGCAAACTCTTTCAATTTGGGACAGTAAAAAATTTGTTGTTTGGAAAAGGGTTAAACTAAATCATTACTACTAAATCATTGATTCCCTCCTTGGCACCATTCATGACCACATTGCAAAGATACTAATAGGACATAAGTCTGTCAGATATAGCAAACCGTGATGGTTTATTTCATAATCAATGACCTAAACTTAGAATAACCCACTGATGAGATGTGCAATTTTCATATACCATCATCATATGAACCTTCTCAAAAGTTTCAGTGCCATTTTCATGACCCATGACTATAACATTGAATAATTATTATTTTTTTTTATATGGGTTTTACATCACATCAACATTATTTCAGTTATGTAGCGATGCTCGACCCTTAATGATGGAGGAAGACCCCATACTCAACTGCCCATAAGGGCTGGTCAAGGCGGGTAGAACCATCGGCATTCCGTAAGTCAGCCGGGAGACTGCCTCTCATGAAAATCCATTTCCCTCTCAGGATTTGAACCCACGCGGAGAGGGGCCATGTGATTTTAAGTTCTGTACTCTAACCACTAGGCCATGGACGCCCCTTCGAATGATTCATATGTGCATGCAAAATAAAACGTAACATCAGACAGCATTAAGTTTTAATTTATAAGATTATCAGGGAACCAGACTACCAAAAAGGTCTACACCAACGTCATACAAGACTTAGGGTAAGTCAGACACCAATTTCACCACTATTTCTACACAGTCTTCATTAAAAGTACTGAAAGTTGTCACAGGTGTATCAATTCTTGTAAATGAATACCCAGGTTTTCAGTCACTTAACAATCAAGGAATTGAACATGGTCATTTAAGCAATGACAATAATTGATTCTTTTACCTTTAAAAGCTTTTTAACGGGTCTTATAATCCTGATAATGTCAGAAATCAATGAGAAAAGAAAATTACAAGAGGAATTACTCACTTGAAATTTATGAATCGGAAGAGCATCAAAGAATTCATGCGCAACGAACATCGTGAGCCCTTCTGGTACTTGCCGAACATCTCTATACCAATAAACACTGGGCCCGTACTTTGACACTCGGTGTTTGTAATACGGCATGGAGTCGTCAGAAGTAACAGTCTCCGTATTTGACGATCCACATAATGTCTCTTCCTGTATTTTACTTAAATGTTCGCTGACTTCAACAAGATGTATGGATACTGCTTCTTTGAGTTTTGGAAAATTTGAAAACGACTGAAAGAAAGATGGAAAATCATGCTCTCATATTGGGTTGATCTTATTTCATTCCCTATAAAAGTACTTTTGACTTTTCCAAAGTCAAAGCAACTGCAGACTTCAAATAAAACATAGAAATTTCACTTAACACATTACCAAACAATAACGACATTTGACCAGTTTGAAGCAGACGACTCTGGAAACAGAATGGGAAAAGGAGAAATTGCTCTTTAAGAGCAATTTTTCATTTTCCTACAATGTTTTCTACCCTATCAGATTATTTCTCAATTTAATCACATTTTGAAATGTTGTCTGCAATCTCTTTCAATTTGGGACAGTTGAAAATTTGGTGTTTGGTAAAGGGTTAATATAATTATGTTATTGATTAGAAATAATTGTGACAAAATGAAGAATTGCTCTTTATTGCTCCACTTGTCGGCATAGTGGTTACAGAGTAAATTACAGCAACAATTCTCTTGTCCATTTTTTCAATTTTTGCAACCCCTAAAAAGATGAAATTGAAAATGAGCAAGTTTTTTATCTTTTGTCAAAATGGTTTCTTTCATTTCATATTTATAAAATACATATCATCTTTTAAACTTTGTAATCCTCGGCTACTGTTTCTCAAAACCTCAAGTGAGGTAAAGGTTTGATTACAATACCCTGAGCATATCATCTGCCATGGTTCCCCTCCCAGGTCCCAGTTCTACCAGCTGTAACTTATCAGGGGAACCGGCCTGGTGCCATTCATTCACAAACCATATCCCGATCAACTGGAAAATACAAGTTTAAAGAGATATTTCACATAGTATTTAATAGCATAACATTACATATATGATGGTATGTGACAATTCACATAGTATTCTATAGCATCTTGTGATGTTTACAGTTGCCATGAATAATATACTTTTGTCTATGACAAATGAGTAAGTCCATAAATTGAGTGGAAGTAGGTAGGTATAGGTAGTGGTTTTGGTAATATAAAGGTAGGTTAGTTTAAGGTAACTAAAATAGGTAAGACGAAACCATTCTAATGTGATTATGTTTACGTGACAATATAGCCGTCCTTAACAGTAGTGATCAATCACCAACGGGGAGTAGTTTGGGAAAAATATAGAATAAATGTTTGGGTGATTAGAAAAGCAAAAAACCAGTATTTGGATAACATTGTGTACTTTCGCCATGGTATCAAGATATCTGTTTCACTGCTTAATTCATCAGAGCTCACTAGTAACCATTGGCTTAAAAAGGCATCAGAAAATGTTGTGATAAAAGGATAAATTGCTCTTAATAAACAATGATTTCAACCAAAATCAGGGTGAATCTCTTTTTTTTATTTTTTTTCATATTTTATGATTTCTGTCTGCAAATATTCGACTGTCCCAAATTGAAAGAGTTTGCAGATGACATTTCAAAATGTGATTAAATTGGAAAAAAATCTTCTGATATAGCAGAAAACGTTGTTGGAATTTCTCCTTTTTCTCACAATGTTTTCCAGAATTGTTTGCAACAAACTGCTCATATGTCGTTAATGTTTGGTAATGAGTTAAAGCCTGGTTAAGCCATCCTGAAGTTGTAAATAATCTATTTCATATGCTCTTTGTCAGTCAAATAGATTGTAATCTCCTTCCAAATACATAAAGACCATTTCACGAAAAGAATGACAGTAGGCTAAAAGAACTATACGTAAAAATATAGATTTGATATTGCACTACAGAGAGCAAATTATAATTATGAAGAACATTAACATTGTAAAATGACATTATAAGTGAACAACAATATTCACACATAACCTCAAGAATAACACACAAGGAATCTTTCATTTCCATTTCCTTGATAGCGGTGTCAGTTTCAATCAATATAATCATGTTATGAGAAAAACGTAGGTAATACTAGAATTAAAAATAATACTTATACAAATATTAAAAGTATCATAAAGATGATGTTAATTATATGCATGGGGTTCAATACTGTTTTATCAATTTTTCAGATGGATATTTCAGCTTTTGTATGATTTTTAATAATAGATAAGTGTTCTGAAGCATCTTGCCAAAGGAAATTCCTACTAAGCCAATAGTACTAGTTGGGCTCAAACCTTGGATCCCCAAGTTACGAGTAAACTCTTTTTTAAGGGGCTTGAACACAGAATGTGAGAAAATTTGGATATCAAAAAATAATTTCTCTAAAACTACAAAACAACAGCTGTACTGTTATATCATACTCACTAGAACCAAAATAATGTCTTTTTTAATTCTTTTAAAGTGTGTATACAGTGATTTAACATGTATTTCAATCCAAAAGTGTGACATCACTTTTGAAATATACCTCATATAAACTGTACATACTTAGATACATTGACACTTCCTGAATTCATCATGCTTTCAAATGCTACTTTTAATTGTAAATCAAACTACATTACAAAAAGTTTATTGTTTTAAAGACATTTTATTTTGACTTTCAATTTTTCTCTTTTGTGAACAAGAACCTTTAACCACCCTGCAGGACAGGACGCTGATGTAAGTTATATACCTCTCCAAACATCTGGCTGATCTCGGGTGATGTGGTAAAGTCACCTTTTTCGCCAAATACATCTTTATGAATATAGTAGCCCTGAAAGTGATCGAAAGAGTTTACTTATTAACCTTTTCGCTACCTATAGCGCCAGATATATCTGGCACACTTTAAGCATCTTATATACCTTATTTGATGTTAATAAATGGCAAATTATGGTTGCATGTATAGAAGCACTACATACAGGTTGGATTCTAGAAGGTTGGTTTACAGTGTACTGTGAAACTTAATATCCATTTTTATGAATCAGTGACATTATTTGAGCATCTGTCACAGGCGGTGCAGGGTTAAATTCTGTCTTTTACCCATTTTTCCTTGGTATACGAGAGAGCAACAAGGTCTGGTAGTGAAAAGGTTAATATGATAACATCATTCACCAATACTCCTAAAATAAATTTATACATCCCTTTTAATCCTCAAATTATGAGTTTATTTATAACAACTAAACATCTACAGCAAATGACTTACTTTCTATAAACATAGTTTAACCCTGAGAATGCTGGGTAATTTTCTTAAAAAAGATTTTTGTGTTGTCTTCTTTGCACAACTGTATATATTTGATAAATTTTGATAAAGAAAGATACTCAGAGTGGCAAACAGATTAAATCACAGGCCAGCTGCCTTTTACTTGTTTGCATATCAAGCACGAAGTTGGTTCCAGTACTATGAGGATTAAATGTCCTTATCGCAAATGATTTTGTATATCAGTTGAAAAATGTTTACAACAGTGAGCCCTTTCTCTTAAACATGGACCATATCACTGAAAAAGCACATCTGAGGGAATGATATTGCTCAAAGGATTCAAATCATTTCTTAAATCAAAGTCAGCAGACACGTTCAATCTATCAAATGTTTAGTATGCGCCAAAATAGCTGTTTTTTCTATCATAACAGGGGCCAATGAAAGGTACCTTCCCAGGGCTTTTTTCCCTCAAATTGGGAGGAGGCCTAGGCCTGTTGATTTCCGGAAACTTTATCAATGAAATTGCTAAATAAGGAAGCCAAAAAGCTGATGTGATTCTGTTTTGTTTTGTTGAAAACTACAGTCAAACTTGTGTTAAGAGGCCAGCCTATGGGACAGAGTAAATTGGCTGTTTAAGACAGGTTGGCTGCCTAACACAAATTGATTTACACTATAAATCTATCAATGGGACTTTCTGTAGTGGCTGTTTAAGGCAGGTTGGCTGCTTAAAAGGGTGGCTGCTTAACACAAGTTAGACTGTACCTGATTTTAAAGAAATTTCCAATTGGAAAGGTGAATATATTGGCCCCTGTTACATAACGAGAAAAAGCCTTGCTCCCCCAATTGAAAATGTATTTAAATTCATGCAACTTTCCCAAAAGTGACACAAGACTTTGGTTTCCAAATAAAATAAAATATTTCTGTGACACAACTTCCAAAAATTAACAGGCCTAGGCGGTAGACCTCTTCCCAATTTATGGCCAAAGGCCCTTATCTGTTCATGATGAGTAGGCCAAATTCCATTTCTAAATACCTCTGAGGCATGAGTGAGACAGGCCTTCATGTACTCTGCCACAGTGATTGGTCCATTAAATCTGAGTTTAGCTTGAAGCTGGGACATAAGCTTGTTGGAGTATTCAGTCGTGCATAATCTGGTCTGACTGTATGTGAATCCACCTGAAGAAAGGAAAGGAATTAACACTTTTCAGAACTGGAAAATGTTTTCAACTTGTATCGGCATATTTTGTTGAAGAGTATGATAATAAAACAAACATGTATCCTGATCTTCACAAATATAAACAACTGCAATGTTAAACAACTGCATTCTTACTGAAACTACACAAATTAAGCAAAATGTTTTAAATGTAATTAAGTTGAAAGAATCGATCCTAGTCGACAAATTATTGTTTTGTCAAGATATTTCCATCAATATATAAGATGATCTCTTCTCAGTTCATACCACCATTAGACTTGGCTCTTGCTTTCAAATTTGGATCAATCACTAATTCATGATTGAAAAATGTGTTTCAACCAAGTCATTAAATTCTCTTTCACATGACACTTTCAAATGCTGTCTGATTGAAATTAGTTGTAAAACATTTGTATTGATAACATGGTTTTAGATTATACAGCCATTGATTTAATTGGTAAATCTATCATCAATTATAACATGAAAGATATATTCGGTCATTTAAAAAGCGTAACATTCCTTTTTATTTCTATCATCAAAATTACTAGGATAGCATAAATAGACAAATTCATCATAAATGCCCGATCATATTCTTACTGTTGTCAACACTTTAATTGATGCGTTAAATAAATGGTACGCTACAGATAATGTGCATAACTGTAGTGGTACGCGTATTAAGTGATCACACAAAACAAACTAAATCAGGGAAAGAATCCTATATCTCGACATGAAATAAAAGGTTTTAACAACTATATTTCATTTAGTATCAATTTATGATGACTTACAAAGTCGTAGATGTTGGTGAATTAGTCTCCGGCATAACATTCGACTGACATTCATCTTGAAGGCCGGTATGTACAGTATGGGAATTCCCCTCTAAAGGGAATCCTCGCCTCGTTTTGAATGTTCATTCGTTTCGTCATAATGTGGCACCAATCGGAAGTACTCGGGTATTTCCGTGAGCTGTGAAATACGCGTTTTCATTGAATGAACCAGACGTGTTCAGATTGGCTCGTCCCTACACACTTGCAAAGCGGGAGCAAACTTTCTTTAATGTTGTCGTTAACTCGGTTTCAACAATTTTACCAGGCTTGTCTTGGCGACTGTGTGTTGCAGTGCAGCAGTTACAGTACTTGTTCACAGAAAGGAAAATTCGAAAGTCCAAATGAAACGTCTTGAACTTGATCTCTGTGCGCCATGCGCATGGAATAGGATAAGGTTCCATGTTTTAGACCTACTTTAAATGTGCTTATTCACAGTAGAGACAATTCGAAAGTCCAAATGAAACGTCTCTGAAAAAATGCAGGTTTTGCACTGCTATTTGATATACAATCAAAATCAGGAATTAGAAGCATAATTAATTCTGGAAGCGTCAATTGATATAAATCTGTATGCTACAGTCATACATTTGAATTAAAATATCGGATAGGCCTACTTGTTCATTCACTATTTATAAAATTAATTCAAATAAATACAAATGTAATTCAAAATGATCTGCTCTTGCTTTCAATACATTTTCTTCAGTGTGTATTATATGTAACAGTACAGTCTTTGTGCAGCTTTAAAGTACATTTATCTTAACTTCCTAATTTCCTCACATCTAGGAAGAAGCACCTTTGATCATTGATATTAAAGACCTTATAAGCATATGATAATAATGTTTATTAGGTCTTTGCTGTTATTATTTTGCAAAATATGTGTGCGTTTAATTATATGATAAGTACATGTATTAATGTATTATTTCCTGATGTGCTTCTTACAATCGCTAAGTGTTCGGATCATTCCCGTTATCTGAATAGGTGTGATAAGGATGATCTGAGACGCTATGATCAGTTTTACTTTTCCCCGAGTCCAATTTTGCACTGACAGGGGCGAAGCCACCGATACGCATGTGGGCGACGTTGGTGCAGTGGGCGACATTGGTGCAGGGGTAGAGCGTCGGGCTCTTGTACCGAAGTAACGCACGGGCGTAACATCAATTTCAATTTCTATTCAGTTAAAGAAAAAAGAGATATAATGCATTGCCGCTAAATCGCCAAACATACGCCAAACCTCACCATTTTCTCTTCTTCTTAAGAAATATTTCACTCGGATCCCCAGAGGGAGGGGTAATAACCCCACCCACCCTACCATGTCGGTGCGTAACATTGATTTGAGGCTGACTACCTGGTTGATTACATCAATTAATAACCGAGGTAGGACTCCGTTTATTTATTGCTCATCTTCCACATATGGTTTCGCAAATATTCAAAAATAAGATTTGGATTGTCAATTTGTCGCATTCTTTACTAAATCGAATTTTCCCATGGTTGAGATGTAGTTATTTCCCTTTAGCAATTAATTTTCTACATCCGTTCACGTAACTCAGCAGTTGTTTCCCTTTACCCATACAAATCCAAAATTAAGAACGTGTTAATTTGCCTGCATTATTACGCACATGGTTTCTACAGCGTGTGTAGCTTTCTTTAATCAACGAAGGTATTCACATTTTACATCAGAACTTTATGTCTTATGAACACGAGCTGTAAATATGAAATATACAATTTACAATTTAAAGATAATTTTTACTTTAGCTATTCTACTATTACTATTATAATATAGTTGTTAGCCTAAAATATTTGTATGATGCCAACCTTGCTATATGTTTTACAGTTATGAAATATTTTTGCAATACATGATAAGACATATAATTTTGTTCTTTGACAAAAAATAATTACACGATGGCAATAAAGCTGTAATCATACTATACAGTTATACAATGATAATCTAATTTTGACCGCTGTCAGATGGATCTTTCTTGGTCCCGTACTCTCGAAAGATTACGAGTTCGTACTTAAACTTAGATCTTTACTTATACTTAAGTATGGTTATCGAACTCAGCTGAGTGAACTAGATGCGCTGTGTTCGTGACATCGCTTTTTGAGCATTTATCACGTCACGTAAGACAGCGTTAAGATTGACACGAATCATTTGCATAAACTCCAAATTTACATAAAACAAAAAAGTTTTATAGGAATTCATTTTTAAATCGCAAGTTAACTTCGATGCATATATTTATACTCAAATTTGAGCAGTACTTCTGAGTTTAAGCAGTATATCATACTTTAATTATTTTCGTAGACGCGTGCCTTGGAGTTAAAGCTGATCATGGAATTCATGGTACCGTTTTACAAAACAATTTATGATAAGAAATGCGTTAGTTCAAAACAACATTCCCTCTTATTCCAGTATTGCAATATCGCAAAGTAACACATCATTGGAATCGTCTCTCCAAGACGCTTCCAATGACGTGTCACTTTACAATATTTCAATTGTATTTCTGATACAATGTTGTGTATCAGTTTTTACTTACACAAATGTGTTCCGTAAGTCGTTTAGAAAATACAGTACCCCCAGGTACATAGCGAAGTGGGGTGGACGAATCAAAGTTTCCAATCGATTCTCCGCTACCCCGGTCCGGAGTGTGTTGACACAGTTGTATTAGATTACATACCATTATGGCCACGTTGGGCAATACTTTACTCTCGCTTGACCACTTGACCCGCTGACTGCCTGGTGAACCCGGGCCTTATACAGCGAGAGTCACAAGTCAAACAATGGCTCGATTATGTCATTCCCCGGCGGAGGGGTGAGAGAGTTGTAAATACGTTTATTAACCCATCACCCCGTATAGGAATTCTAGACTGATCCAAATTAAACATATACAGCCGATAAACTACTGCAAAGAAAGAACAAACTGATTTTTGCTTTATATTTTACAGAAACCATTGTGTCAAAGGGATAAGTTGCCCATGAGGGGCAACTATCATTTTGTCACAATAGTTTCAAAATTGTTCTTTAGCAGATGCGTCAAAGTGAAGTATTGTGGTGCAAGGGGTTAAAGGTTTATGTCAATAAAGATGTATTATTAAAAGTGTTACGGAATTCTAACCGTTAATATACTGGCGTCCCCATATGGCTATACAGAATTGTTCCATATATGAACACATTTTCATTTATTTTTATTCGTTTAATCATTCGTTTATTGTCTGTTTTGTTTTTGTTCGTGTTCTTATCGTTCATTTATTCAATCATTTGTTTATCTATTCATTGCTTTATTTTATCTATCGATTTATCGATTTATTGACTGATTTTTCTTAAGAAGCGTGTTTTTATTCCTTCCTCACAGTAAGGTTAAAAGTTGGATTTTTGAAGCTTTTCCTCCATCCATTATAAGACGTCTCTATCAAAATACAGTCATTCTTGTTTTAAACGACCATTCTAAAACAGTATGTGAACAGTTATTTAGTCTGATAATATCTAAGTTAGTATAGGACACACGTCATTCATTAAACTGCAACTGGTGTTTTTTGAGTGACAGACTTCTGTATTTTACCGTAAGTACGCGTATATTTTTTTATATAGCACAATTTCCTCCCCCCCCCCTTTCTATGGTCGCTAAAAACAAGATTGGCAGTATCTGTATGATACACAGTCACTCGATTTGTCAATAGATCCATATAACAACCAACGGAAGTTTAAATGACAACCTCATTTTATGTTTTACAATGGCATTACCTACTATAATTTGGATTTATTGTTTCCATTGATTACGCAATCCTTAGTTAAAACCCGTTTCACCATAAAGATCTTTGTTCACAGAAGAGGAATTTTTTGTGTCGTATTTTTAATGCACACCATACAACAGTGCAACTGTTGTGCAGTTTTAAAGTAATTATTTATAACTTCCAGACTTTCTCACGTCTGCGAACAATCACCTTTAAGACAGGAACACCTACCTGCAATGCAATGCCAACCTATTCGGGATAACAATGTTCATTTATCATGTGCTTTCGCGCTACAAGGCATAATGGACATTCCTTTAAATCCCTCTCTTTGGAAATAAGTTTGTCGCTTAAGACCAGTCTTCAAGCAACGTCTGATCCCATAAAACCGTTTACTCAGATGTTCAAACCCACAGATCCTGCAGTTGCCTACATGTGCGCGTACGCATGCGCACAGGTGAGGCTAATTGGACACGCAATTGAGCTACTTTAGTCTCGGCACCACGTTTCATGTTTCAACACCTGAAAACGCACGTGTGGTGTCAAAACTGTGAAATGGCTGATTGAATTGTATGCCTCGATCTTGACATGATGCGATAAAGTTAGAATAACAATTATTTAGAGTTTGTTTCAAATATTGCAGACTTTTCCAGTGGCATGTATGTTTAAATGGGGCTTAATGCTGTGTCGACAGAGTTTCAGTTATTTTGCTGCTTTTCATGGGTTTCACCAATACTAGACAGGACTCTGCAGTGTCCTGCACAAGGAATCTTCCGCGAAATGATTCCAGGGCCTCTGGTGAGGATTGAACCCAGGACCCCTTTTGGCAAGTTTTACACGACACAGGACCCACCCACAGAGTCCCTTTGAATTGTGCTGAAAAAACGAACAACCTACTTGGCTAATGTTGCTGTACACATGTCTTGCGTTGCGTCTGTGCATGGCATCCAATTCAGTACACACCAAACATAGGTGCTATCATACGGATTCTTGGTATCGAAGCAATAATCATGTCGGTTGTTTTTGTGTTTGACACGGTTTTGATATATTAATTAACTAGGAAATATATCATGCCAAATGTCATGGCGGGAGAATTTGGCAACCTTATCAGAACGTCTTTGCAAAGATCTTAACATCCTATATCTAGAAATGTTTATAAAAACAAAAGGATTGTTTGATATTTTACACACAGATCACTGACATATTATTATGCTATATTTTGCCGGAACATTTTTCTGCCAAATGAAACAACCCATGCCATTCTATCCTGTTATATCAAATTACATGATATTCAAGTCTATTCTATTCTTCTTTTTTGTTTTTGTATTGTCTTATATTTTCTAACCGTTTCCGTCTATGACATCGGCGGTAAATGCAAGTTTGGTTCCCTGTAAACACTACAAGGGGTTGTACGGAAGTAACACATTATGCTGTTTATTCTCAATACACCGTGAGCTAGTTCCCGATATCAAAATGGGCCATTACTTCTGTAATCATGGTTCATAATGTGCACTTCACTTTTTATTGGTAATAAAATGTTTCCCGTTGCAAATAAGTAATCAAAATCGTGTTCGAACGCTAAACGCCCGTAATCTCACGAGTGCCGGTACCCCTTCTCATAATCTCGCAAGATTTTGATGCAGGGCACCATCCAATCTGAACACATTGGGTTTTCCAATTATCTCAACTCACGGAAACACATGTGTACATGAATACGTGTCTCAATACGTGATAGTTATAGTGAAACAGATACCAACTTGATGAAACGTGTTTGAAGATGCTTGGTCAAAGATGAGAAAATATGAAAGTAAAATTTTGACAGTCCCAAATTGAAAGAGTTTGTAGACGACATTTCAAAATGTGATGAAATTGAAAAACAATCATCTGTTAAGGTAGAAAACATAGTGGGAAAATGAGAAATTGCTCGTTGAGAGCAATTTCTCCTTTTCCCACAATGTTTTCCAGAATCGTCTGCAACAAACTGGTCAAATGTCGTTATTGTTTGGTAATGGGTTAAAGGAATTCAAATTAATAATTGAAAAATTTGTGAATCCAAAGAGCGTCAATATATCTAAGTGTGTATAGTCTATATGTAGGTAATTTCAAAACCGTTGCGACGCTTTTCGATTTAAATACAAATTAATTAAATGTAACTGTATATTGGCTCTTACAATCTACATATGAACTGATTTTACTTCCAATGGTTGTTCTCCAATGTATAGCATGCCAAAGTACAGTTGTTATACTGCTTTAAAGAAATTGAGTTTAACCTTATAAATGTCCTACAACTGTGAACAAGCACCTTTAAAAACTTCAACAAAAAGTTTCCGTCTTAAGTAAATGTCTGCAACAAGCAAGGGATGGTCTAGATCGACATTGGTCGTATTTCGTAGGTAAAATATCCTATATCGCAGGTTTGCTTAAGATGCTTGTTCTTGTGCCCAGATCTGTTTGTCGGTATATACCGATATAGTGTCATGCAAAGCTAGCCTACGACATTGTTCAGTAATAGTAAGTCAGGTATGTCTAAGCAAAGTAGTACTAGTACACGTGTAAAATCCAAGAAGTTGCAGATATTTCTGGACGCATTGTGGACAATATCTATCTACAAATGATTACATGCTTCATGTATACATGATTAAAGTTTGAAATGGTAAGACACCTTATATGGGATCCTATTCTTTTAAAGTAGTAGGAACTTGTGACAAAGGGGATATTTTCGCATTCATCTGGGTACCGTTTAACTAAACAACTTATGAACACTATTTGTGTAAGTCGAAACTGATAAGCATAGACAGTATATTTTAAGAGAAGACAATATTGTCATGTGACAAATCGGAGAGACGATTCCAATGATGTGTTACATTGCGATATTGCTTAGCCCAATATTGAAATAAGAGGGAATGTTGTTTTGAAGTTACGCAAGTTTTTAGCATAAAATGTTTAGTAAAACGGAACTAAGGTCAACAATAGAGACACTACCTTTTATAAAGACAAAATTACACGTCGATTGAATATGGCGACGCGTATTGGTCAATTATTTGGTCAACTTCACTTTATTGCCGATGTAAAACCAATAAAACAATCATCTCCACTTTTGTTTAATGCTGAGTCGACTTTTCGACCTATTAACAACAATGGCAATATGCTAAATCCTCAATTCACAGATATAAATGTATATAAGTCAACACATCGCTGCAACAAGTACAGACAATACTTAAGATTTGGTTTGAAAAATGTTTGCATTCTTTAATTCCTAATGCTAAGGTATTACTATCAATTAATATACCGGTGATGTATTGAATGAATGCGAGAAAAGGTTTAAACGTGTAGAAGTAATAAAAATGTCGCTATCTGTATCAACACCGATTCACGAGAAAAATGGCTGACAGACGAAAGAGATCTCTGTATGCTTATCCGAATATCCGCGAAATCGAAATACATTTTTGGGGGGTTTACATAGCGTCAACACGACTCCGTTAAATTGCGATGCCATACTCACAATCGTTGAAGCAAGAAATCTTTCTTAACTTTTTAACACCTAATGTAACATTATTGCGTCTTTTAAAAGACGACTTTCAAATAGAATTGAGGCAAAAGGAAAAATTGCTTGGCACAAGCAATTTCACCTTTTGCCATTATGTTTTTTTAACACATTCACATACCACAAAAGCAGATTTGTAAAGTTTGTCCCATGTTTACAAAGCGTTTTAAAGTTGTCCGCTGCAAGTAAAAAATATCGTCTGCAGGTGGTAACTAGTTAACTGTCCAGATTGGATGTTGAAACCATGTAGAAACATCGTCATTTGATTGGTCAGGCGGGGGACACCCTCTCATGAAAAAATCCAAATACAGTTTCCACAATCTGAATGTGCTGATGGTCTTCAGTTGAGTTCAAGTTCTATACTAACGCTTTACCAAACGCCAAATATTCGACTGTCCCGAATTGAAAGAGTTTGCAAACGACATTTTAAAATGTGTTGAAATTGAAAAACAATCTTCAGATAGGGCAGAAAACATTGTGGACAAAGGAGGAATTGCTCATTAAGGGCAATTTCCCCTTTTCTCACAATGTTTTCCAGAGTCGTCTACAACAAAGTGGTCAAATGTCGTTATTGTTTGGTAATTGGTTAGGCCGACGAATCTCTCTTAACACTTAAAGTAAAGGACAACTTGAAGGTAAGTTATACCCTCTGATCATTTAGCACTATAATCCCTCCCTATATCCATTGCCTTAACATCAAAAAGCATGTATCCAAGGACTTTATAATAATAATCTTTCTTATTTGATAATTAACAATTGAGATATACATTGATCATAATTGATGTTGCCACTCTAAGATTTGCATTACATAAGACATCAAACAGCGTACATGTATGCGTATCTTACACATGTATCACAGATACAGTAGGTTATACTATTTCTTTGTTGATTTCTCTAAAATACGAGTAATACGTATGCTTGGGCTATAATATAGTATTGCATATGAGTTACTACTTGTACTTTTTCCAAAGCCCGATGCTGTTTTACATTTCACCCTGTTTCATATTTCCTAAATCATGTTATTCACTAACATTGTTGCGTCCGATCGCCCTGCACATTTGTACATGCTGATCAGACGTTTAACACTTTTCAAAGAACGCCGGACTCCTTTCTTTACGACATTCAGCCCAAGACGACAGAACGAATTACGATAGCTTCTCCAGAAACCCATAAACAACGACAACGTGACTTGGCGACGTTTTCCGAGTGACGTGGAATTATTCGATTTTGACCGCAGATTGCGTGGGTCAAGCGCATCGTAAACCCTGCCAACTTTTTACCTGGCCAACGATCAGTGGTCAAGCTGACCTACCTCCTCCAAAACGTGCCCACCAGGTGTGTGTATACAGACGAATTACTTCCAACGAATCGATTATGTAAACAATCGCTTATCCCATTAAAATTCCCCGCTTACAAAACTTCTCCACTTCGTTATCGAAAGAGTTCTTATCGGCTTTGTTTGTTTATTTGTCGTATAGATTTAAGTCGTTTTCAGCAATTATTTAGTCATATCACTGTATCTGTAGAAGAAGTAATGTTTCCTTGATTCCGTGCTTACTCCTGTTTGTTCAACTTGCAAAATGATGCTTTTCAGTCGTTATGCTCGGCCTAATTTTGAGATTGCCAAGGAGAAATGCTTCGGTTATTTTCGGTCTATTTTAAACATATTGAATGTTAACACAATCAATCTTGTATTAATCGACCACAATAAAAGGTAACAACATCGTGATATGTAAGAAAGCTAACGAGTTAATACGGACGCCAGTCATCCATAAAGTACCAGTTGGAGCTTTCTGGATGACTGGCGTCCGGTATTAAGATATCCTCAGATCAAACAACCTTTCAATTACTGTTTAAGAGGGGTCTATTTTAAACATATTGAATGTTAACACAATCAATCTTGTATTAATCGACCACAATAAAAGGTAACAACATCGTGATATGTAAGAAAGCTAACGAGTTAATACGGACGCCAGTCATCCATAAAGGACCAGTTGGAGCTTTCTGGATGACTGGCGTCCGGTATTAAGATATCCTCAGATCAAACAACCTTTCAATTACTGTTTAAGAGGGGTCACTTAAAACAAGACTGACTTTATCTAATTAAATGATTATATTTTAGAGGCTTGATACAGGCAGCAGTCATCCAGAAAGCTTTAGTAAGACTTTAATCCTGTATAGTATCATACTTACCGTTTTACATACCGTTTATAATTGGTCGATTGACATAAGATTCGACTTCATAAAGAAATAAGAATCCAATTATATGCATGGTATATCAACTCGAAATAGTGCGCTTTCTTTCTAAGATCTCAGTCGAAATGACACTTTCCGTATCTGAGTAAAATTGATTAGAATTCCCCGTATGGAAATCTGTGACTTATTCAAATTGAAAGCATCAGCCGACAATACAAATGAAACAACATTGGGGAGCAAACTATTGTGACAAAACAATAAATTGCTCAGTATAAAATAATTCTATCGCAGTGGTTAATAAATACTTCTGCAGTAGATGTATCAGAGTGGGTATGAACTATGAGAGCCGAAGGTAAAACAATTCCCTTACGAGAAATTAAAAACACACATTGAGAGATCACGATAAAACGTTAATCCGATAAAAAATAATCCACTTTTGGGGTTATAACGTTATTAAACTAGTCTTACTGGTTCAATTGGTGTGTTTTTGTCATTTTGCCGATTTCCAAAGTGGCCAAAACACATCAATTGAACCAGTAAGACCAGTCAGTAAAATAGGTCTTTACTCTCGACATTTCCTTCCAACTTTTCTTTCCAATCCATATGCGTTTTTATTTTCAAGTGAACAAATCTATTTTCAATGGATTCGAAAATCTCCGGAAACAGTGTTGGCCGGGCGAGTCATTCTCTAGAACTCACTACCCCGGTATTTCATCCTGTTCGACAATTCGGACACGGCACTGCGCCTTTTGGTGTGGACTGACCGTTATCTACATGAATCCGGAAGCTGTATTTCGGCCGGATATGTTATATAAACATTATGCTGATTCGTGTGGTATAGCTTCGTAAAGTATATGAGGCGTGTCAGTTGAAGAATCCAATAATGTATAATTGCTATCGTATTGCTTTCTCTCTCTATCAAATCAGGCACACAAAACCCAATCATTGATTAAAATACGATCTGGATTTACTGGAAAGCAAACATCAGCAAGCATTTCACATGATCGCTATGCTTCCCAGCGTGTAGACTATGACCAGAAAGTGTGTTTTCTTTTGTGATGAAAGGGAAATAGAAGACGACTACCACTTCTTTTTAGTCTGCCCTGCTTATACCGATCATATTCGAACTAAATATGTTAAAACATATTATCGAGTGAGTGTTTTTGAAGTAGAACTCTTAAAACTTATAATGCTGGGTAATTTTCTATAAATAGATTTTTGTGTCGTCTGCTTTTCATAACCTTAAATATCTAATTAATTTTGATGAGGAAAGATACTCAAAGTAGCAAACAGGTTAGATCACAAGCCAGCCACCAGTTTACTTGGCGTTTGGCCTGAATCCATCTTGTTTGCATAAGCATGTAGTCGGATCCAGCACTATAAGGGTTATAAAGTTATTAAGGACATTACCGGGAACTTAACGAACTTTTCATTCAATGACTTTTTGCTCAGAATAAGTTTCACTAAAGAAAAAGGTCAATACTTACCCAACATACATATGTGTATTGGGTCTTGTGTTGAATAATGTTCATCCTCTATATGCTTATATAAATGTGATTGTAGCTACTTATATCCATGCTATCTAACCTTTAGAATTGAAAATGTGTTCATTTTTGTACGTAATTAGATTTTTTTTTTAAATATTTCGTTACTGAATAATATGTTTATCTATCTATATCTTAACCAGTACTAGCCTAGGGCTCTGAAGTGTCTTGCTAAAGGAAATTCAACGAAACCAATGGCGCATGTAGGCTTGAAAGCCGGGAACCATGAATTCCAAGTTCAACATTTGAACCACACAGAACCTCCACATCAGAGTAATACGCCAAACTTGAAATTAACTCTTAGATGAACGAAGGACAAGAATCGATGAAGAAAGAAAGGCAATCGAAAGCAATTAAGTTGAATTAATAGAATTCCACGTGCGTTACATAGCAGCTGTTTATTTGAAAACTGACATGATTCAATATCACAACAGACTGCTTGCAGTTAAACTGCCCTAAACAGCCTCTAAACAGTTGTTTAATTTCTCAGAACTTGACAAATTATTTAAGGCAAACTGACAGAATTTGAATTATCACCCTTACGTTTGGTCGTACTTAACAATTGGTGACCCTCAGTCGACTTCCCCATCTCAGTCTTTTACCAAACGATAAATGGATTGTGACTGTCAGCTGATGACGACGTTTGGAATTATTGTTGTAAAAGGCGAAACTGCTCATATGAGCAATTTCGCCTTTTACAACAATAATATTCATTATACCAGAATATTCTGACCGCATCAATTGTTTGTCCAGTGATGCTCTTAAACTACTGTAGTTCAATTGACATTTGGGCCAATCAACATTTTAGTACCTTATAAAGGGTAGCAAGCCCTTCCAAAAGTGAGTAAATTAACTGAAATCAAGAATCTGAAAGGAGCTTCCCCCTTTCAATGTTAATACTATTGCATTGATGCGCAGACGACGGTATTGTGACATAATTATGCGATTATGAATTATCCATGTAAAATGTACCCTCCTCTTATTTAATCATGCTGCCTAAGGAAAGTCTTTGGCTTCGATTTGCAAAAATATTGAACAAGAATTATAATATGTCTTGCTAGAAAGGTTGAACCCATCGATGATACCTACTCGTTATCTGAGCAAATCCTACATTTCCCTGCAATATTCTCCATTTAAACCGGAAATGTAGGCTTCACTTGACTACCCTTCAAATCTGTATCTGGGAACGGAGAAATTGCTCATGTGGGCACTTTATGCAGGTACATTTTCCTTTTTCCGACCATACGTTTCATTTATCATACGAAAGGGTCAAAACATGATGACCCCTACGTGAGACCTCTTTATGATCCCTTACGAGCGAGCTAATTTTCACACTGCGACCCGTTAAATCGAACTATTGTCGTAAAATGTCCAAATATATCTGGCCACAGGAAACTTTCCGAAACACAGAGTCACCTCTAAATAGCGTTTGAGAAATAGCTGCGTTGTAATTAATGTATTGTCTTTGGCTGGGGTTGGTCTGTGCACCAATAGTAGCGTTCGATCAAATAACCTTACTGGGCGATGTGATATTTCACTGGGAATTACATGCACATTAATGATCTGCAACCGTTATGGTATTGTATTACTTACAAGAGACAGCCAATCAAATAAGCGTTTTTAAAGACACCAGTGACATAGGGAAAATAAGGTAGGTTGGGCCTACTAGCAAGAAAAATCCTTAAGAGTGGAATCAAGAATCGTTCATAGCCAATGTAACTTGTTATCACGACCGAAATCTCGTTTCTTTTCAGCTAATATGTATGACCAAAAGAAAGGAAACGAAATATCAGCCCATTATGAACCAAAAAAGTGTGTGAAAAGATATGAATTCGTATCTATGTTTTCCTGCAGTTATGCCATCCTAACAGCATTGTCTTTGAACAAAGAATGACTCAAAAAGACAAGAAAATATCCATATTAATCCATTTCTAGTTTTCGTATTTTGTCTGTACCCTATGTGTATCATATTACTTAAATACTTCCTAAGTTAGGATGCAAGAAGAATGATATTTTAAAGACACATTAATAGTGTCTTCAAATAATGAGGCTTTAATCACAAGAATGAATCCGTTGTGAACAAATCTAAAGACGCTCTCTGTTTATACTTTCTCATTACCCAAAAATGATTTTATTAACAGAAAAGGCAAAACTCTTCATAGCAGATACATGACATTTAAGTTAAGTTCGATACATAAAGAGTATCCAAGACAGTGGTTTTGAATCAGCCAATGTCAAACATAAATACAATATCAAATTCCCCTTTACCGATGGCTGTTTATTAACGTCTTCTCAAGATGAGTCGACGCTTCGTTTGTCCCCAAAATAAACGATTCCATAATGTCCCAAAGATAACAGGACTCATCTGATTCGATCAGTTTGTCCAAATCTTTTTATCCTTCCATTTATCTACCAGGTCGTAAGGTAATCACACACACACACGATATGTCACTGATGTTTCAAATTCATTCGTTTATTTTCGAAAAGTTCGAAAAGTTCATAAGCCACGCACAGAGAAAAGCAACAAACCGATTATCCTATACATGTACATGTATATGAAAGTTGAGAATTCGACAAGTCCGATTCTAAAGCATCCTCAGCAGACGACTTATGCAAATGTTGTAAAAATATTATTTTTGTATCACATCCCAAATAAAGCATTATGACAAAAGGAGAGATTGCTCGACCCGAGCAATCTCTCCTTTTATCACAATGATTTTTTTTCTCAATACAAAAAAGGTCTTCTTTGAGCACATTCTTCTTCTTTGTAGTAAAGGAGGTGAGCCTGGGGGTAAAAAGGGAAACGCGAAAGTGATCGACTGGTTGTTATGGCGGGGGTCATTGCGAGGTCGACGAAACCCCGAGTTCGGTTTCCCTCGGACAGATTGCGTCCACTTGAGTGTGGACTCGCTTCCATATGTCACCTTGTTCAATACTGTGCATGATGTCGGGGTATTGTTCACAAACCGATCGCGTCATACCGTACAGAGACCGCCGTCTGAACTAATCGAAATGAGCCGGCGGAATTAGTTCTGTGGTCCTTGAACTTTTTTTTAACACATTACCACCTACCGCCACATTTTGGCGACTTTGAACAGTCGGCTTTCAAAAAGCATTGTGGCTAAAGGGGGAATTGCTTGTCACAAGCAATTTTTCCTTTTGTCACAAAGCTTTTTTAATCTATTCACATTTCACATCAGCAGAACTGAAAGGCTTTCACATGTTTACAAAGCTTTTCTATAGTCGTTTGATGTCGTCTGCAGGTGGTAAAGAGTTAATACGGGTTTGGGTAGGGGTGCATCGAACTTTTAACAAGATTTTATTGAATAAATCCTGTTACGTTATAACTTTGTTAACTTTGTTAACTTTGTTGATTAAGCGATGATAATCAAACCTGACCTTGGAAAATCTTTCAAATTATGGGACCAACAATAAGAAATCCCTAAAAATAACCACATTTTTTATTTACATTTCTCGTGTACAACCAAAGTCGAATACTTATCGTTTAAGTAAAGCGATGATTTAATATTCGTAAAAACTTACAAAACACGCACTTGTTTTCGTGCTTTATCAAAGTATTAAAATAAAAAAAAAAGAACATTGTCCATAATAAACAGCTTCTCTTTCTTGGATAAACTCCACGTTCTAACTTTTATATTAGAACTTTGATCTTTATCAGATAAATGATTTTTGTGTTTGTGCATTAATGTTCAGAATGATGTGGCTAAGTTGTTTAAACTTTCTACGACGGAGCCCAATCATCGCAATAGAGTCTTACTCAATCGACTTGATTGCAATGGATAACGTGAAAGTCCCGTAAAAACCAAAATAATGTTTTCAACCAACCACGACATACGGATTTCATATACGTTTCTTTTTGATAATTAAGATCTTCTACGTAACATTTTCAGATTTGAATTATTGGAAAAGTAACAAAATGCTCGTCATGCGTAACTTGTCATTTCACTCTGCAAGTCCCTCAAGCAAACTGTTTGTTATCCAAGTCTTATAGTCTAATAGTCAAAGTCTTATAGAAGTAGATGTTCGTATTCGAACCATTAACCAACAGAAGCAAGAGTTAATGACATTACGTACAGAGTTTATGTAATTCGATAAAACACATTTTGGGTTAAGGGATATTAACTGGTACAAGAAATTTCTCTGTGTTTAAATGTATTTAAAGTCTTTGTTTATTGTGCCTCTGAACGAAAAAGGTTAATTATTCATCTGTTTAAACAACTATATGACAAAGTAATCAACATTTATCATTTAAAGTTTTTATCTGGCCATGGTGAGGAACTATTGCAGCAGACGTGTTTAAACGAGGAAATGCTTGGTTAACCCTTTACCAAACGCCAAATTTTCGACTGTCCCAAATTGAATGGGCTTTCAAAAGACATTTCAAAATGTGATGAAATTGAAAAATAAAATTCCGATGGGACAGAAAACATTGTCGGAAAAGGAGAAAGTGCTCGTTAAGATCACTTTCTCCTTTTCCCACAGTGTTTTCCAGAGTCATTTGCAACAAACTGGTCAAATGTCGCTATTGTTTGGTAATGGGTAAAGGGCGATTAAATACGATCCATCTTCAAAAACCGAAGGACCCTCCTCAAAATGACCCGTGTGGGAAGACCGGACAAAGTCAGCAGCTGCATGTTGACACCTCATAATTCTAGTAATTAAAGGCTCAAACTAAATGAGTTTCTAGTTGTGCAAGCCCCTGACCGGGTATTGCACCAGCGGTTTCGTAACACTGCGCAGGTGCGGGGTGCATTTCCGGTGAACACGAACAAAGCGCCGAGGTGACTCTGATCGCTGGTGACGTCTGGAGTGGGTCACAGTGGTAATAATTTTATTCAAGAATAGAGTGTCAGTCATTTTGACATTTAATAATCGGCCATTCAGACCGAAGCAGGGTCTAATTTTGGCGAATTCCGATGGCTGTTTGCTGCCATGTCATACTTGCCAAAATGGAGCTATTCTAAGATTGTCGAAATAGACCTGGTATTCATCGCCTTATAAAACAATTCTGGGATTTGATAAGCCTGCACTAGAGTTCTTTGAATGAGATTAATAACCAAAAGTTATTCTATTCTTTCAAAAGAACACTTTCATACTCTATTTCCATTTTTATTACATTTATAAACCAACTCAGTTTTGAACCTCTGGAGACTATTTCACAAATTGCTTTGTGAGCAGAGGACAAATACTTTATATGAGCATTTCCTGCGATAATTCATACCAAATCAGATTAATTTCAATACTTATTGATATATTCAGTTCCTTATAATCGTATTAAGACTTTGAACGTTCGATCGGTATCTTTTGGTAATGAAGATGTAACATATTTTGGACAAAGCAAAATGAGATAATGCAAAGATAACTTTAAAATTGGATTACCTATTTCAAATTTAAGTATTAGGTATTATCATCACTATCGTTCGTCAATATTTTGGATACAATAGGTCTAAAGCGAAACTATCGCCACAGGCATAATGCGTATGTAATGGCAATAAAACGAAATCTCAAGCAGCATGTCTTTTATACCAAATGGAAATATGATGCTTTTTATATATTTGACATTCAAATCTTAAAGTTATAATAACTCGTAGAATCAACGAATCACTTTTCTATATGTACAACTGTCGTCATCATGGCATCTTTATCTATCAATGAAGATTTTCGTTATTCATTAGTTATACATATGACTTTTTATAGGTTTGTGCGCTTGTAAGTTTTCCGAAGATAATGCGTTAAATGTACATAACTTCTCTCAAGTCTAAACTTAACTAAACTAATGCTTGCAACTTTTGAACAAATTACTTATCCCCAGATAATTATTTGCTTCGTTGTTGGTACGACACTGTCGAAGAGGACCCCTATGCGACCTGTGTCGGAAACAACCTTATCTTAACTTAATTGTTTTCCCCGAATCCAAACTAACACGACAACGACACAATGTTTGTAAACAATAAAAGTACAATTTTACAAACAGGGTCGTGCACAAAGTCCCACATGGGGTAAATTGTTTGAAGGAGCAGGAAGAGTTCAAGTCTGAGCCGATGGACGTAATGCAATGGGAAACAAGTCGCTCAATTAACTTGAAAAATCACCGGTGTTATGTATAATGGTGCGCTTGGTACATTTTCCCACACTCGAACAATGCCTGGGATAGAGTGGTCAGTCCAAATGGACCCCGCTTTCCTCCACTTGGAAGACCTCGGACGCTGACCACTGTGTCCGGAGAAGAGGTCACATTGTTTTTCGGGGTCTCCACCCCGTCTTTTGATTTGTTGACCAGCGGTGACCGCATGTGTCAAAATAATTACGCGGACATTGGGCAATGTTGGAGCGGGATTGTATCGCTGGACGGATGACCTTAATCGGACCGGTCAAGATTTGTCGGCTACCCGAGGGTCGGGGTTGTGTCTGTAGTATTCGCTTTGTGTCTGCCATTGGTACGAATATATACGGTTATGTCCCATGTATGGTCTACAGAAACCAAGATGTATGCCCTTTGCTTACTTTTAAAACTTCCTCTCAAAACATTATTTTGTATGTTCTCTCTAGAACTGTTTTATCAAGACGATTCTAATAAGACAATACGTATTTATTGTAATGGCCATGGAATATTGCATGGTACTCTTCCGTATGCATGTGCTAATGTGTTCTAGCGGTTAGAGTATAGCATTTTTGTTTGAGTTTCCATAAATGTAGTCTTCTGGCTAACTTACGAAACGCAAACGATTCCACCGGCCTCCATTCCTTATTGACAGCTAATATTGTAGTCTTTCTCAATCTTTAATGAGCCGTGCATTGCAACATACATGTAACTGAAGTACGGTTTATTGAAATCCAAACAAACACATCTCTAAGCTCGTTTGTGTGTACTTTTCACAATCGTCCCGTCAGTGCAATTCTAATGTCTTTCCACAATTTAGGATCTTTTGTAAAGACCATGACCGGGTTTGTGTCTGTATTAGTCTCAACATGTCTGTCATAAGTGTTCATTTTTTTATTTGTCCCATAATTGGGCTAAAGAGACTAAGATGCATGTACTTTGCTTACTGCTTTTTCTTTTACCAAAAACCCTATTTAAAGTGTATACTTTCATGACACAGCTCATGACACGTTAATCTAAAATTAGCTAAACTATGGTTCTTCTATGATCTCGATATTTCGGACAAATCATTAAGAAATGTTTTTTTATACGGTGTTTTGAGAGCACATTTTGCAAATCCTGTTTTCTCTTGGTGTTTAATTGAATCTTCCTGATTCGATTTCTAAATGATGAAGAGAACATCTTAATACACACAAACTGTCAGTTGGGCATTTGACTCTACATTGAGATCTGTCAATAGTATAGGTTACGATCGAATGCCCCTAAATTATTAGACATGTAACACTTTTGTGTCGCTTTATTTTTCATTTTCCCACGAACCAGACTTATCAGAAATAATAACCAGAAAGTTTGACCACGAGTAAAATAGTACTTTGATTTACAATGTATATGGTAATTAGAAAAAATCCTTTGAAATCAAGGCGCCCTCCCTGTGTGAGTGAAAATCACCATGATACCATTTTACTAAAATGTAATGCCAAATATTTGCGGAAGTTCAAGTCATCATTCACTCTTATTTCAATATTGAGCTAGGCAATATTGTATTATAACACATCATTGGAATCTTCTCTCCGAGACACTTCCAATGAAGTGTCACATTGCAATGGTGTCCTTTCTTTTAAGATACTCTCATTGAAATATTATACTTTCATTTAAGATACTATTCGTGTGTATCAGTTTTTAACAATGCAAATATTTTTCTTAAGCCGCTTAGTAAAACGTTACCAAGATGGGAAGGTTTCGATTTTCATGACAGGTATGCTCCCGTCTGACACGTAATTTAATGTCGATGGTTCTTTTCGACCTGACCAGATCATCTTTACGTGGTCTTCCAGTATCAATAATGAGGAGGAATACCGATATTGTTGATGCGATGTAAACCACTGACATACAAAAATACACAAACCAGTATAAGTTAAGGCTCATAAAAGGAGATTAATGCTATATCAATCTATATTATTTGGTAATCTTTTGGACAGATTTATCACCCGATTACACCATCAGCACAACTTATATGTCAAAGTCAACCAGAAATAACTCATATAAGCATGTTTTATAATTCAGATTTCCTGATTTTTCACCTCTGGCCTTGACAGTTGATACTCACATTTTTGAACCGACCATTCAAAATTCGTAATTTTAAATATGTTAACGAACAGGTTGTTGATAAACATGATTAAATTAGAGACAACTATATTTCAAGCACTAAATAGCTTATTTCAAATGAGTCTATTTTTTGGGTCTCAATGCATTCCTATATTAATTCTCATGAATTTATTTTATGAAAATAATAAAAGAACTCCATATGTTTTCAGTAATCTATTGGTACTTCTCTCCTTTGATGTGCCTTTAACAAACAAAAATACATACACCAGTATAAGCTAACAAACAATGTTGCGTGATGTTTTTGTCCGAATCCAAAGTTGGTCAATCGCTTTTTCCTTCGGCTAGTGGTCACCATCACTGACCGTAAAAAGTCTCGAAAATCTACTAGACATAAATCAAACACATTTACATAACTTGAGATGGCTGGATAACAATACGGGCTGTTTAATTAAGCGTGGAAAGTTCGTGACACCAAAATACGAAACATGCGGCTTGGCCACTCCGTGTGATAAAACCTTTTTTATCTGCTCTGCCATTTTTATTTCTTCTATTTTCTTTCATTTTCTTGTCATTTTTGTTTTGTTCTCAGTGCTCTTGTTCTTTCCTTGTTTCTTATTATTTTCTCTCTTCTTGTTTTCCATGTTCTTGTTGTTGTTGTTGTTCTCCTTCTTCCATATATTCTTCTTAAATATTTTCTTCGACATAGTCTTCTTCTTTATCACTATTAAGATTTTCATCATTTTCATTCGCTCATTACAATTACTCATTACAATTACAGTCGAGTTCGTTTAAGCACTCTTAACATTCATTTTTATCATTATTTTTTATTATCATCATTATTATTATAATTATTTTTGTTATTTCTATAAGAATTAGTATTAGTATCAGTATCATTATCATCATTATAGTTATTATTATCAGTTTTTGATATTACTATTCTCTTCTTTTTCTGAGCATTCCTCTTCATTTTAGACTGGTCACAAATTTCCATTCCAGGGAACGGGCCTAAGACTTCAGATGTTGCATCTGCGTAGATAGATTAGTACCAGGTGTCCAATTATATACGTCATCGACATACCTCGCCTTATTGATCAACTATAAATACATAGGGCCCCAGTCAGGTCACGGAAGCCACCTTCGTCTCAGTTTCAATTATTCTATAAGATTGCTTAAACTTTTTACCCCAGCCTATTCAAATTAAAGTGTCGTCAAAACTGTCCGTCGACGCCCTGTGAAAATGGGTCTTTTTTACGGTAATTTTTCGGGTCTTGTTCCCTACGCATGTCTGGCCTGTACGTATACTTATCTATGGCATATGATAGTGCAGAGAATAAACTTTTAAGTTGACGATTAGTATCTTCGATTACCGTTTGGGCTCCTACCAGCGCCAATGGTTTCCAGGAAGTGCCATTTGTAAGGCATTGCAGAGCCCTAGCCTTGTTCTGGAATCATTTGAATCCACAGGAAGGCTGTTATATAACTGAAATACTGTTGGTACGGTGTTGGACAACATTATTCTTGACTCTATAATTGGTACAGTTTAATTACATTGCTGTAATATATCCAATATCAGAATCAGAAACACTTCATTAGACGTAAATTTAACAATGTTTGATCCTTTTCTATAGATTCATGTCATCCTTGTCTGTAGAATATATCTAAGGAATGAAAAAGAAATGTTAAAACAGCGAGACGAAAGAAAGGTAGAAATAGGGACGGTAAAATATAAAGAAAAAAAAACCCTTTCTGCCATGGCGCATGGAACTCAAATGATCTGTCTGGTCGGGAGGAATGTTAACCTATGAGCTAAGCAACGATTTTCGTGAACAATAGGGGGTGGGGTAAGACGCTAGACACAATGCCCGTAATCGTAAGGTTAACGCCAATAAAAGGGGTACTTGGTGTAAAAAAAAATAAAATCGGCGTTTCACCTACATGTACATGCACCCTTTCCCAAACAACAAATTTTGGGCTGTCCCAAATTGAAAGAGTTTGTAGACGACATTTCAAAATGTGATGAAATTGAAAAATATTCTTCAGATAGAGCAGAAAACCTTGTGGGAAAAGGAGAAATTGCTCGTCACGAGCCATTTCTCCTTTTCCCACAATGTTTTCTAAAGTCGTCTGCAACAAAATAGGCAAATGTCGTTGTTGTTTGGAAAAGGGTTAAGTACTCATAGTAATTTTTTTAATTGTTTAAAAGTTCCAAATACACGTGAGGACAAACCACATATGTCTCTATGAAACGACTGTTTTCGAAAAGAGTTTAAGACGGAATATAAGATCTATTTAGACAGATATCTGATTGATATCTGACAGCTTATAGATTTCCCCTAGAAATAATCAAAGCGCTGGTAGAGCTGAAGGACTGAGGTTCGTTTAAAGCAAGATGATTGAGGATATATTTGAAAATTTCTTTGGGCAACAACTTAAGGAAAACAGCTGCTCTTTTTACCACCATTACTATAATTATAATTTCTGTGAACAGAGACTTAACGATAGTCTATATTTCGAACATCTGGACATTTTATGATTTCTCATGAGGCAACAGTTATAATGATATAAAGCAAAACAAAGCGAGTAAATCCGGACTATATTCTTAGTTACAAGAAGGTATTACTCAGCACAGTGAAGGCGGATGTTTAATGAGTAATTGGGGTCAGACCGCTGTTTGTGTATCGATAAAGTACCGTCCCTCAAAAAGTGGTATGTAAATTCTATGGACTAAGGTGCTGACGAACCCCCAGTCCAAAAGCAACAAAAAGCTGATATGTAGCTTAAACCGCGATGACAAAAACTCCATTTTATAACAAGGATAATATTCACTGCATGGAGCAATGCTGTATTTTTTTTTATGTGATGTTTCATGGTTTCATGGAGATGTCTCAATGATCTCGAATTGTCGAAAATGAAGAAGAAAGAAAAAACAACAAATGCAACAATACAAATCATCAAAAACAAACAATATTCGAAACAGATTAAAAATCGAGCAGACAAACAAGCACGCACACAGAAACTCAATTCAAAACTATGATAAGGTTTTATGCTGTTTTTAATTTTTGTTTTTGTTTTTGTTTTAAACCTTTTAGTGCTGAAGCCAAACTTCAAGCTTATGCAAACAGTCAAGATCCAGACCAGCCGCCAAATAAGTTGATATAACCTGTTTGCTACTCTGAGTCTTTTTCCTGATAAAAAACTGAGCAGATTTGTAAGGTTTTGGGGAAAAAAATCGACACACAAATATATTTTCGGAAAATAACTTAGAACCTAATGGTTAAAGGCGAAAGACATAACACACCAGAGCACTTGATGAGGCCCCAAACAGCTTCTCTGTGAGATCATTAGTACGTTTACGATATTTTTTATCCGTAACTCATACGAAATGGCGAACTTATAAATTGTGACATATATCATTTTTTCCATAATCAAATTAAACGACTTTTTAAATTTCACATCTAAGATCCATTTTTGGAAAAAAAAAGTAAAGTGACGTCAGTCTCGCGAGAAACGATATGGCGGCATCCGTATTAAGTCAGAGGCGTTTTCATTGGATAAAGCCGATGTGTTCAGATTGATCCCGAGGTTATCTCATTTAACACATCTACCCCAGACCGACGCCAAGACCGTAATAACGGTTTTTATTGTGACGTTAGAATCCTTTCCCTTGTAGGCATACCCTTTCGTTGGATTTACCTTTGGCTTGCTTGGATCTATTTGCTTCTCTATGATAGAAAGCTAGCTGCTGAACTGACGTTACATGGTATTCGTTCAAGAGCTAGCTGTGCTAAAATGTCAGCAATATGTACAATGGAAATCTACTGATTTTAAAAATTTCGAAATGATTGTCTTATCTTATTCAAACTCAAATAATCCATTCTACAAAACATTTTACCGCTTGAAGGGAGAGTGTTCCCCATTTTGTCCTATATATTTCTATTTCTTATATACATTGAGGCGATACTTAAATCAGTATGGAAAATGTTAAACAAAACCAATTTATCTGTTTCTTCACTATATATTTTTTTGTATTTTATTTGTATTTAAAAGCATTACCTACTTAATGATTTGAAAGTCTATTTTCGTTTTTCAGAGAGAACCCGATTAAAGACACATAATGAAAAGAGTTCTGACCATCAAAGAGACATTGCATTACTGTTGACCGCATCGATTTTACGGTGTCCAGTTTAGATGGTCATCTTTAGCCAATAAATAGCCATTAGTGACAAATATTTGAACGAATATATTCAACAAATGCGTTTGAACGTCTGTATTTACACATAAATACTGTCCTTTATAAACTAATCTTTTTTGTTAGAGCGTTCGGATCTAATCTTTTTTTTTCAGTCCATTTAAAAAATGGTACTCATTTAACTATAGCTGCTTTTCTTTTCAAATACATTTGTACATAGCCTATAGACTATTCTATGATGATTATTTAAAGATATTTTATTTTATTTTTGTTTTAAATACCAGTATTATGGATATTTTTTTTCATTGTCATGATTCATTACCATAGTTTCTTGTATTAATTACATTTATTCAATAAATGAACTTATTGAAGGACTACATGTCAAGCTGGTTTATATAGTTCACATCGTTTTATATGTCTTGCTCTACAAAGGCACTTGTCCTTATTATACTGTTGTTCAAAATCTCTCGTCCGTTGAGTGATGCAGTCAGTAACTGCTGTTGAGAAAGTTATCGAATTTCGAATATTGGTATGGAGATAATTAGGCATTTTTGAAAAACAGCGCATTATAAGTTCATTTGTAATCTCAACAAATGACCGGCATACATCTTGAAAATGTATAGCCTTCTCAACAAAATGAACGTTCATATGGTAGCTGACATGGTGGTAAAAGGGGTACAATTCTAATGAAAAAGAAGCCTTCGTTGGATAAAGAAAAAAACCCACCCGAAATCACTCCGTCATTGCTTTCCTGAAGTTTTATGAAGCGTTTACATGGGAACCGCTTAAACTGCGGATGGATTTGTACGTGTGTGAACTCACGCCTTATGTCATTGCCGATATGGGCAATATCTCCAAGTTATGTTTTGACATTAATTCTCATCCTACCAAAGATCCGGGCTTTTTTTTTTAAACATTAACTCCTTTCCAACCATAAGAATGGTTGGTGCACCGATTCTAGTTCTATTTCTTTTTCTTGAAGTGTTTACATTGGAGCGCTTAAACTGCGGATGTATTTGATAATGTGTGAAATCACGCCTATATGTCATTGCCGATATGAGCAATATCTCCAAGTTATGTTTTGACATTAATTCTCATCCTACCACAGGAACGGCAGGGTTGGGAAAATCAACTGTCCGTATTGCCTAGCTTGTTCAAAAGCCTTGAAAGGCAGGCAATTTTTTTTAATTGAAAATCTAGTATATACCCATTACATGGACACGTGCAAGACAAAATTTTGCATGAACGGACACGTTTATAAAAATAAAATTTTGTCATCCCCTTAAAGATGCACCAATTTCAGAACTATTTCTGTTTCAATCAACGTATGCAATCCTTTTAACGATAGTAACGATTTGAGACGTGACTTATGGTAAAAGGCTAAATGCAGACCCCCGTATCCAATTCAACCTTAAAGTGCCGGGACCGAGTCAATGGTTATGCAAACAGGTTAGATCACAGGCCAGTCGCCAAATAAATTGGCGACTGGCCTGTGATCGAACCTGTTTGCTACTCTGATTACCTTTCGTCATCAATATTAAGCAGATATTTGAATATATATATTTTGGAAAGTAGAAAATCCAGAAAATTACCCAGCTTTCCAAGGGTTGGGGCAATCGGAACTACTCGGGTATTTCCGTGAGCTGTGAAATACACCTCGGATATAAGTGTAGGGTTACAATTTTTCGGGTAAATCGGCATCCGCCAATTAACACATTTTCTAAGCGTGCAAGTTAAGTAGTTCAATGTGTATGAAAGTGTTGGACATTCTTTTAAATAATCTTTTTATCAGTAACTCATACCAAATGGCAAAATTGTTGTTATGACATGTAAAGTTGTTTCCTCAATCAAATTTTAACGACTTTTTAGATTTCACATATAATATCTATTTTTAAACACGAAAGTGAAGTGACGTCATTCCGCTGGGAACCAATATGGCGTCATCCCTATTATTTCAGAGGTGTTTTCATTTGATAAACCCGATGTGTTCAGATTGGGGTTGGGGATCACGTGATTGTGCGTTAAGCGTCCCGGTGACATGGGGACTTGTTAGGGTCGTGTGCAATATGAGCTCAGACGCTCATCTGTTCTTGTTACCCGAGACGCTTGGTGGGGGCAAATTACGTCATGACCTTTTGAACCAACGCCACTCAAATATGCATAGTCTCACAGATCAAAAGAGCCAAACGATTTGCACCCTTTTGCTTTTTGAAACTGAATCGTAAATGTTTCATGTAACAACGCCTTTTGGTTAAACTATTACATTATAAGTTACTCCTCTTCATGAAAGAAAGACGCGGCTATGCTATGTCCCCGAACACTTTTTCCAGTAAAGTCGGTTTGGATTTCACAAAGCTCAATAGCCTAGATATCACTAAAACTTCAGCAATTAAGGTGGTTAGGCTCATGGTTCTTCGCTTGATTGATACTGGAGGGTTATTCAAAGTAGATGTGGCATACAAAGTTCAAAATAAAACGCACATATCGATTGATAAAAGAAAAACACCGTTTAATTCCTAGTTAGCATAGCAGTACCATTTTTTTATATGGGTTTTACATCACATCAATATTATTTCAGTTATGTAGCGATGCCCGACTCTTAATGATGCAGGATGTCCACATACTCAACTGCCCGTAAGGGCTGGTCAAGTCGGGTAGAACCACCGGCATTCCGTAAGTCAGTCGGGAGACTGCCTCTCATAAAAATCCATATCCCTCTCAGGATTTGAACCCACGCGGAGAGGGGCCATGTGATTTCAAGTTCTTTACTCTATCTAACCAACAGACCACGGAGGCCCCTTGCTTTACCATTAAGTTTACGTTTAAAACGGGTATGACAACAAACGTGCGACTACTTTATATAAAAGCGTATTTATATTAGAACCCAGCGATTAGATTTCCTTGTTCTTAATTGCAATATTGGAACCATCATATAGATATAGACACATTGAAATATATCTCGATTCTCTTTAAAAAGTTAAGTTTGTCTTTTCATTTCAGCAGCCTGTGATGGTATTCAACAAGAAAGAACAAATCAACAAGAAAGAACAAATAGTTCGGGACCTCCTCTTTGGAAATTCGAGATATAGATAATCCACTGTACGACGTATCCTTTTCTTGCCTTTTATCCAAGAAGTGTACCGTTGCTATACTTTCAGTCTCTATTCTATATGTAGCATCTGTTACAGTTACTTACAACAGTTGTTATTATTTATGAGAGGTCATGCGTGTCAACATGGCCCAAGTTCGCAGGGATCTTATGTTACAACATCAATTAATTACGTGTTTGTATGCGAGCCTGTTGCGGTGCCTGACATAAACGAGCTTCATATATAACCGTCGGTTTACATATAGAAATATGGTATCCCCTATCGTAATATTAAAGAAATACAGAGTTATGGTTTTTACGTTGACTTTTTAAGCATATTTGTCGTAGTCGTTAGTCGTAGTACTCGTGTAACGTTTCCTGAGCAGCGTTTTGTGCGTATAAAGGTAGATTACCGATAATCCTCCATAATCAGCCATTTTGAAAGTTATTCTTTCGTCGGATTACTTCGGTTGTTCTCGGTATACATCGGTCGGGGCCGGAACTATTCGCTTTACATCGAATAGTTCTGGCCACGAGCAATTTATCATTTCTGTCTTGATAGTTTCTGAAATATACTCGCTAGATATGTGTCAGAGTGAGTCAAACGGGGTCAAAGACATCTCATATGAGTCCAATCGGAGCTACTCGGGTATTTCCGTGAGCCGAGAAATGCACTTTGGATATAAATGTAGGATTACAATTTTTTGGGTTAATCGGCCCCGGCGTATAACACCTTTTCTAAGCGTGCACGTTAAGTAGTTCAATGTGTATGGAAGTGTTGGACATCTTTTTAAATAATACTTTAACGGTGACTCATACGAAATGGCGAAATCATAAGTTGCGACAAAATATTGTTGTTTCCTTAATCAAATTAAAACGACTTTTTGGATTTCACATTTAAGATCTGTTTTTGAAAGCAAAAATAAAGTGACGTGGGAAACAATATGGCGTCATCCCTATTATTTCAGAGGTGTTTTCATTGGATAAACCCGATGTGTTCAGATTGATATTAGTCAATACGAAGTAATAGGCTACGGACCAACCACTGAACGTTAACCTGTCGAGCCGGATAAACGTCAGGAATATGACAGATAATATCAAATATCATAGCCCGGTACTGCACGGGTCCCTAACCACGGGGGACGCTGGGTGCCCGGCCCCTGACCCCTTACCCCACATCTCATTTGCATAGTTTCAACGATGACCCAATGTTTTGAAGGGGTCGGGGTTTGCTGTTTCTAGAACACATCTCTACTTGCCATCAAACTTCGCACATTCATAGTCAGAGCTTGATAAAGTCGTGAAAGTGCCTAAAGTATCCACCCTAAGCTTCTTTGCGAAGGTTTTGGGGTCTCTGAAATGACTTTAGATTTTACGCAATTTTTAATTTCTTTACACTGTACTTCTAAGTTGCTAAAATCCCATGATTAATTAAATAAGGTGAAATGAGCCTTCACGCCTCTCAACATATCTATGGCACAGCCGGTTTATAAATTAAGAAATGCTTCCTTATATGTAAACACAGACATTTCTTCCCCGATTCCGAAGACCAACGTGACGATGGAATCGAAGAATAGATCATCTTGTTTTAATTTTAGCTCGTTGTTGACGAAATGTACTTGTTTAAACAAACTTGGTTTGCAATATATGCAATTTAAACGTTCCATTCCTTTTCTGTACGGTTACAATCGGGGTTTGAAAGCTGTCAATAATCTAATTGTGTTGCCATTTTATTGTCGGTAAAAGACAATATGTTTCAAAATGTTAAAATCCCAATCTGTGAGATAGCCCTTTTAAATCAGAAAAGGCGACGAGAGGTATAATTACGTAAGGGGTTGTTGAACAATATGTATTTAGTAAAAGACACACATATACTAATTCACTTTTAAGTTTTTTTTTTCATTTCAAAGATTGGGAACCTTTGGACCAAACTAGAAACAGAACTGAGGGTTGCATTGAATTACTCGCCTTACCTCGAAACCAACATGACTAGAACATAGACCGATCAAATTTCTTTGTTTTATTGATTATGAAAGACGTTAATGATTATAGAACGGCTGGTCAATGATGACCTCTAGTTAGAGCTAACATCGGTCGGCGGTTTGATGTTGACCATGGTCAGTCGAAAGTCTGTAAATTGACGTTTTAATTCCATCATACATTCGACCTTGTAATTGGACCATCCTGAGTGGTCTAGCTATTGCACATGTCGGAAGTGCGAACGTTTCGTACTTTCTATAATATGATGATTTCTTAAATATTGTACGGTATTTCTCTTAAACATGGTACTTTCTTAGATATGATTATCTCTTAAATATGGTGATTTCTTAAATATGGTGAATTCTTAGATATGGTGTTTTCTAAAAAAGATCACAATTTATGCTTTCCATAAATTACTTGTTTAAAATGCGTGTTTTGCAATTATCTAATGAAAATACAGGTTTTTAGGCATTTTTAGAATGTGTATATTTTTTCCAACAATCATTTATTTAGTTGTGAGGAATGTGTAAAACACATTTTTAACATTTGTTAATTATACAACACATTATGTTAGATAGTCCATCTAGGTTTAAGTAATAAATCAAAAATAGATAAAAAAAAATCACTATTTTGTAGGATAAGTCTTATTTCGCCTTTACCGAGGTGTCCCAATTGCTCCGTCGTCATAGAGCACGCAATAAAAGGCAGGATAATCAGGAACCCACGCTTCAAGAGATAAAGACATCCTCCACCCCACCCCCCTTATCTCTCCATCCTTATTACTCAACCTGGAATCTGCAACCTGTCAATTATTATCATGCCCATAAACCCTAATCATGATCCAATGGAACCCCATTAAGCCTCCATCGACGCCAACCAATAATTCACCATCGCCCTTATCTACTTCCGGGTCGCTTGGCTGCCATTTTGAATTCACTCTACTGACGTAAGGAGGCTGGGTTATCGCGTCAATTTTGCCCTATTAGATAAACTAATTGGCACTAACACCGGGTCGAGCCTTTAACCCATTACTAGACAATAACGACGTTTGACTAGTTTGTTGCAGAATACTCTGGAAAACATTGTGGGAAAAGGGAGAAATCGCTCTGAACGAGCAATTTCTTCTTTTCCCACAACGTCTTCCGCCCTATCAGGCGATTATTATTATTCAACTTCGTCACATTTTGAAATGTCGTCTGCAAACTCTCTCAATTTGGGACAGTCGAACATTTGGCGCTTGATTAAGGGTTAACTAGCTTTATCATATTGCACGTCCACCGAGGGGGATTTGGAAGGGACAGATTTATGTGTCAATCTAGAAATTGCGATAGATTAGATACGACCGGCCGAAGTTAAACCACAACACAAAGAGGGAGATAGGCGCATAATGGTTAACCCCTTACTTGTTACTGACTCCATGATATGTTTATTCTTTAGAGAGCCCTTTTTTTATAATTATTTAATTATTTTATTTGGCAAATTCAGCACAAGCATGCCTTTGGCCATAACATTTCAGTTGACTATGCATACAAAATAAAAATACAGTTTCAATATATCTACAAGAATATTCAATCAATACACATATAAACATACAAACATACATATTTATTAACTCCCTCCGAAAAGAAGAGCATTCTATTAACACATTGTATTGCGTAATTCAAAAGCTTCCTTTAAATAATGAGAAAGTTTAAAAATAGCCTTTCTGCCTTTAGACGACATTATGTTTATAAACATATGAATATTAGGCCATGGTATATTTCCAAAATACTTAATCCTTATATTTGAATAAGCTGGACAACATAGTAAAAAGTGATATTCAGACTCTATTTGATTATGATTACATAAATTACAAATTCTATGTTGTCTTTCAGTTCCATTATACCTTCCAGTTTCAATTGCTAATGAATGGGAACTTAATCTAAAACGACTCATGTATTTTCTTAACATATCACCCTTGATAACATCAATATAGCTTTCACAACAAAATTCAGTTTTAAAACGTTTATAAAAATCTAGTTTAGACATCGATTGTATTGAACTATTCCAGTTCTGAATATATTGATCTCTTAGGCGCTGTTTAAGTATTGGATAATAATTCATATTGTTATCATAGCTATTTAAAATATCATTAAAACCTAGACTATCCAATAACCGTTTAATTCTTGACGCCCAGCTGTGTGCATTGTTACTATTATACTGTTCAAAAAAGATTTTGTACATAGGTGAGTCAATATTACTCATCACTTTAAGCCAGTGTTTTAAGGATCGTTCTTTGCAAATGACTGATAGCGGATAGCGTCCCAATTCACCCAGAACAGCCACATTTGGTGTTTTATAAAGAAAGAAATAATGTAACAAAGTGGGACTTTGCTCATAATGAGCAAAGCCTCAATTTGTCAAATGATTTCAGTACCAATATGTTAGATATGCAGTTTATTATGATCTTTTGTTCGCAATGGTTTTAGTTTCAATAAAGAATGTCGTGTCATATTGAATGGTCAAGATCTGACGAAAAATAGTTAAGTTAAAAATATACGAGAACATATTGATAATGATCCTGCATGTTATTGGTTAAGTTGGTGGTCTAAGAACTCGGGTGTACCGGATTCGATTTCCACATCTGTTTCGTAATTTCTGGCAAGATACTTCAGAGCCCCAACCCAGAACTGGTGAATCCAGGAAAGCCGTAACAGAACTGAACAATTATTGACACAGCTAATGTACGAACGTCCAAGGACTGTTTCAGGTAAAATATAGAAGGATCTTGGGAAAAAAATAGTGTACAGTAATAATGAGAACACACTTGAAGGATGGATAAGTAAACTTATTTCTGGGAATATGACCGAACTACTGTTGATAATGTTTAAATTCCTATCCAATCGATGTATCAATCACTTTGATTAAGTCTGATAATTAATAAACATTCATGAAAGCAGCCATTGACTTGGAGAGAAATATGTGCATGACCGAAATGTCAGGAGCATGAAAAGGTGCACTGATTGTCCCAATATGACTATAACACTGCGACATCGTAACATCTGAGTCAAACAATGTTTAAATACCATTACTACAACCAAATTTTAGTTCTTATCACTGTGTTATTGGAGATACATATAAATTTTCAACGAGATGTCCCACAAACAAAGGAAAAATCAACTTGTAAAGAATTGAGACTGATTTCAAAACACCTTGTTTTATATTTGCAGGAAGTCATGCAAGATACTTAAACTGATTTTAAAAAATCTTGTTCGCACGGAGCTATTTAACCTCTTACTCAAGAAAACCTCACCGTGCCACTTCTATTACAGAATCTTTAGATAAAACCACTTTGACAAAATGGTGCATTGTTCCTAATGCTGTATTATTCATG
Organism: Cerastoderma edule; assembly: GCA_947846245.1. Taxonomy (NCBI): domain Eukaryota; kingdom Metazoa; phylum Mollusca; class Bivalvia; order Cardiida; family Cardiidae; genus Cerastoderma; species Cerastoderma edule. Next base: position 17,068,031 of record OX401404.1, read on the forward strand.
GTGATTCCTTTAGACTTCTAGAACAAATGTGACAATGCGTGGCATTTAGGAATAAAGATTGTACATTAAAAACAATGGTCAAACCAGATCATATAATATTTTGTACAGATAATGTTAAAATATGTCTTATGTACTTGTTTGATAAAAAGCATATTTTGTTTAGCGGCCTGTTTCTCTAAGTTTCGAACGATACATTACCTCGTAAACGATAATGTAAAGAGGACAGAGAGAATTACTAGGAGTAGTGGGTACAAAATATATGTCCTAAATGCGAAATATTCATCGCATTTTAAAACGTTTGTCTATCTTTTATCCACAGGCACAAAGTTACCTTTGATATTCAGGGGTCACTTTATTTATTTTTTTAAACGTTAACGTAAAGTCACTAATCTTTTTCCGACAGGCCCATGTTCTATTCTGGGTAACCCTTTACCAAAGCCAAGTTTTCGACTGACCCAAATTAAAAGAGTGTGCAGACGACATTTCAAAATATGATGAATTTGAAAAACAATCTTCTCATCGGGCAGAAAACATTGTGGAGAAAGGAGAAATTGCTCTGTTAAGAGCAATTTCTCCTTTTCCATCAATGTTTTCCACAGTCATCTGTATCAACCTGGTCAAACGCCGTTATTGTTTGGAAATGGAATAAAACAAATCCCAAACACACTCATCATAGAAGGAAAGACGCGATCTAATTGGGGGTTTTCTAGGTGGAGCGGCCCGGGTTTAACCTTAGTTTACCCGACGCTTGATTCACTCCTAATCATCGAAATCTTCGCCCAGTCTCTCCGTGTTTTCTTGACCCCGTCCGATAATAATTATAAGAGAGTACGCTGTTTCACGTTCAAATTTTCTTGTCAAAAATACCATCTATCTTTGTAATTGACTGCACCGCGTGGCGCATCCATAATGTTCGCCGGCCGGGCTATGACCTTTCCGTGGTTTTCAACAACATTTCGGCTTTTGCCATTGGCGGGGAGTCAAACGAAACAGACTGGCTTTGTCAATGGAACAGGATCTTCGCTTCAGACAAGAGACATTTATTGTATGTACAGTCAAACTTGTGTTTAGAGGCCAGTCTATGGAACTGAGAAAATTGGCTGTTTAAGACAGGTTGACTGCTTAACACGAATTGTTGTTCACTATAAATCCTACAATGGGACTCTCTGTAATGGTTGTTAAAGGCAAATTGGCTGCTTCAAAGGATGGTTGCTACACATGTTGGACTGTCCTCATTAGAAAGACGTTTGTTTCTTAAATGATTATCCACTATAATGGTCTGGTTAAATGGTGGTACATCAAACTCAAAAGAGGGCTTTTTGATATGCAGTCTCTTAAGCGGGTTGAAATAATTACGTAATGCAAAAATCATTGACCTTGAAATTTCATTGTTGCAAAAAAAAAATCAAATAGTTATAAAATAATAAAATTTCGTTTTTCAAAGAAATGCAAGAGACTTTATTTAAATACTTAATGTGAAGAAAACAACGATCACTTGCAAATGTAACCAATTAGAATACGCCAGGCTTCCAAACATATTCAAACATCCCTTAATAAAAAGAGTCGAATACTTGATTTGTTAAGCATCTTTCTCTTTGGCCACTTTGGCAAAAATCGTTTTCAAACTCATATAGACAATGAATTTTGGATAGAGATAAAAACCTGTCGTTTGTTCCTTTAGTATCTGGCTAAGCCTGACATGGATCATTTTCGGTTTTCCCAAAACGTTTCTCTTTCTCCCGACGTGTTATTCTGTTTTAAACAGACCTTACTGACGTCAAGTCTAAAACAATGTCTGGCAGTTACAAAGTGCCACTCGTCAAACCATAACCATTACTGGATAATTTCCTGAAAAAGAAATATATTTGTGTCGACCGCTTTCCAAAATCTTAGATATCTGCTTAATTTTGCCGAGGAAAGATAATCCGAGTCGCAAACAAGTTAAATCACAGGCCAGCCGCCAATTTACTTGGCGGCGAGCCTGGATATAACCCGTTTGCATAAGCATGAAGTCGGTTCCAGCACTATAAGGGTTAAATACCCTATTCTATTCGGTTCACACTAAGAGGATGCGGTATTCTTGTTATACCGGCTTCAGGACACCATCGCATATTTGCCCTGCGTTGATGACTTCAATCAAAGCTTGAAGCTTGACGTGACTGACGCGTTTGAATGTCCATTGAACCGGTCCGTTCCCTCATAGAGAAAGAGACATGTCACCCCTGCATATAAATACATCACTCATATATGGAAGGCAACTGAAACTCAAATAAAAGTATCAATTAATGGGGGAATTCTAAGACCTATAGATGTCTTCATTACTTCTTCAGCGTTTGTCAAGTCGGATAAACATGTAGAGGCAGATCGAGAGCACTGACTGACCAACGCAATCTCTGGAAAACGCAATTATCAAATTCTACCACACCAGTATTTACAGAACTAACATTATATCCCAGTATTAAAAAGAAATGACTCACTAATTATGTACACAAGTATCATATCTTCCTCATAAATCTAATACTTTTAATTCCATAAAAGACCTTTATATAATTTTAAAGAAGATATAAAAGAATTCTTTCCGAAATGTCTCTGCAAGCGTTGGTGGTTGGTATTAGCTAAACACCAAGTCAAAAGCTTTTCTCTGATGTTACTGTATTTTCCTTTCTTCTTTCACCAGTCAGTAATCTAGTTACGACAAAGTAAATTGCGTATACTTGTAACAAATTGATCAAGCGTCATGGACGTGCACTGTCTTAAACAAAGGCGCTCACTGTAAATGGAAATCAAATTGCCACGTTCTTGGCCTTACATAAACACGTCAATGATGCAATGGTGGATACCGTATTCATTTCGTTACGTGCACTGTCTTGGTTAAAGGTGTGCTTCATCATTTTGGTATTGTCGGGGAGTTAGCAATGATTTAAAACTTTCATTTTGTTGAATATTTCCAAACTACTTGGACAATTTTAAGATGGCAGCTAACTTTTGACCCTTGCCTTTTAGAAACAGAGGATGGGAAAAGGAACAGGCCGATCATATCCTGGTGTCAACTGCGTTAAAGGATTGATCGCGGATAGTACATTAGTGGAAAAATAGGGACTTTCATGATGGCACTATAAACTGGCCAAAAGGACTTCTTGTGTATAGAGCAAAGACTGGTTATTGAACAGTGAGCCCCAAGTACATTCATGGGAACCCGATTAAGGTTAATTTGAAATATAATAAATTCTTCCGTCATGATACTTCAGTCGTACTCGGTATACATCGATCGGGATTGGAACTATCCGCATTAAACATTAAACCGAATAGTTTCGGCGCCGACCGATGTTTACTGAGAACGACCGAAGTAATACAATAACCTGACGAAAGAATAAATGAGTTTCAAAATGGCGAATTAAGGGTATTCTACCTTACAGACAGACCTTTTCCATGGTTAACGGACCCCGATTCGCTGGACCGTTTTCCCGTGATGCAGTACGTAAGACGATGCCGGTAGGGCGTGTCCCTAGTCGAGAAGGGTTTCCGCGACCCGGTAATATTTCCCCGCGTTATGATCAGTATGGCTGTAATTCGAGAGATGAACTTTCCGATTGCCGGGTCCAAAGCCCGCCGTGACCTGCCAGAAAACGGTTGCGCTAACCGCTACCTTCCTTTGTAACATGATCGCATAACTCCGCCTCCTTTCAAAACCACGTGACTGGTTACAAGAATCACGTGATCGCGTTGGCTTTCTTTTAACCCTTTCCCTTACAATAACGACATTTGACCACTTTGTTCCAGACGACTTTAGAAAACATTGTGGAAAAAAGGACAAATTGCTCGTAACGAGCAATTTCTCCTTTTCCAATAATGTTTTCTACACTATAAGAAGATTATTTTTCAGTTTCATTACATTTTGAACTGTTGTCTGCTAACTCTTTTAATTTGGGACAGTCGAAAATTTGCTGTTTTGTAATGAGTTAATGTACACTATTGTACGTACGCTGAAGCTAATTATATATTTTTCTTAGGAAGATGTAACGTTAGTTGGTTTTGGAGAAAGCAGCGTTGTGCGTTCACAGTGAAATTCTCGACAATGAAGCACGTGTATAGTCAAATGAGTAAAATGTGTAGTTTACTTTATCATATAACACAATATTCGAGAATCTATCAGTCGTGTAAAACACATGTATTTCAAAAGCATACTGTGGGTATAACTCTTGGTTTTGGGTAAGTATTCAAGAGATATTCCCACACCAAAACGCCCGATGCATTTTACGATTACTTGCCTTATCATATTAAGACATCGTTATCATTATCAAGATAGAAGAGCGATTTCTTCTTTTGTCTAAATATTTCCAAACCCAGCGTTTAAGAACAGAAAAGAAACATGTACAAAGTATGTCATCTGTAATATGCGATGAGAACGAGTAGGCAGTCCTTCATAGCATATTGGTTGTGTAGAAGATTCTGGGCTCAATCCTGAACAGCGGCACAATGATTTTGTCGTGAGAGTGTCTTTGGGCAAGACACTGCAGAGCCCTGCATAGTACTTTAGAAATCAAGAAAAGCCGTAGTATTACTTAACTACCGTTGGCATGGCATTAAACCCTATGTACAAAAAGAATGGTTAGTTCTGTTGCAGCGCATTCAAATATGCATGTTTTCCAGCCGTCCCGGAATGCTAACCCTTATAGTGCTGGAACCGACTTCATGCTTGTGCAAACAGGTTAGATCCAGGCCAGCCGCCAAGTTAATTGGCGGCTGGTCTGTTATCTGACCTGTTTGCTACCCTGAGTATCTTTCCTCATCCAAAGAAAGCAGATATTTATGGTTTTAAAAAGGAGACGACACAAACATCTATTTTTAGAAAATTACCAAGCAGTCTAAGGGCTAATCAAAATAACACCCCCTGCTTTCACCAATCTAGAAATGCGTTCACGCATGAAGAAATGAAATAATTTCGTTAGCCAGAGAACAGGGGCCCGTTTTACTAAACAGTTTACGCTTAAGATTTGCGTAAGTCTAAAACAACAAGTCCTTTTATTTCAATATTTGGCAAAGCAATATTGCAAAGTAACACATCATTGGAATCGTCTCTCCGAGACGCTTCCAATGACGTGTCACATTGTAATATTGTACTTTCATTGAAGATATTATCCATGTTAATCAATTATGACTTACGCAAACATTTTCCGTAAGTTGTTTAGTAAAACGGGCCCCAGCACAACTTGTCAGCATGATTCGAACGTCACGACGAAAGCGGATTCTAGTTTCATCGAGAACTTGAAAGGTATTTCGGCTGATTGGGACACACATATGAAATGCGTGAATTCTTTTCCCCCTTCTTGTTTTGTGCTATGAGTTCTCATTTTAGCGCTACATCAACATAGCTTTGACATTTTTGGAGCTCCACCTACATGAAGTCTGTCTTTTGATGTCATCCCGGAGTTCTAAAACTTCTACCAACAAATGACCATCGAGAGAGTGATTCTTACTTTGAATTCAAATGTTCTAATTTCATCACCATGTCTTTTCTTGTGCAACCAGCTTATATTCTCGCTTCACACCAACATAGCTTCGACATTTCTGCTGCACCTGTTGTATATGCTGGGTCTTTGTTCATCTGCGTCAAAGTGTCATCACAAAGTTTTCCCTTGTGAAAGCTATTCCTTGTATACTAATATAACATAAGGTGCTTCCTATTTAAATGCTCGGTCTCGGTTTGTCTGCTCTAGAATTTCATCCCGAAGTTATAAATTGCTTCCTAAACATACCCGTCGAAAAAGCATTTTTTTTTTTATTCAAAATGTTCTTAATTCATCCCCCATGTTGAACTTTTTCGTCTTATCATGAACGCAGCATATGGGAAGATAAGATATTGTAACAAAATGAAACACTGGAAGTCTTATGATCCAAAACATTCCCGCAAAAAGATTGTTTTCTTTCTTTTCTTTTTCAGGAAGGAGTATCTTAGTGTTCAACTTATCTTTTATTCAATGTTAGAGATGAGTTAGACATCCACATTGAAATTATCATTTTTTATAGAAAGTACATGTATTAACACACACTGTTGCTAATAAGGATAAAAACTTTCATTGAACCTTTGTTTCAGCCCTTTTCACCATACTGCATGCTTTACTTATCCTTGCATTTATTTCTAATAGAGTACATATATAAAAAAAAATAGGAATTAATCAGGGGTTGCGAAGTCTGGTTTTGATGTTCTTGTCCATAAATGCCAAATACTTTCATGGACTTGTCCGTATAATGGTTATAGAGTTATTTTTCGGTTAAAATTCACTTGTCAACTGAGCTTTTTGGGCAAGCTGGGTAATACGGACAATTGATATTGCATCCCCTGTCAATGTGATGCATTAAGAATCTACTTATCATAAATATGACATAGACGATACAATGCAAGTAATGCATATTATCTATTTCTGGATATAATATGTAAAAATTAAAAATCAATTGATGTTACGAAACCAGTGGCTATGCATTATCAATTACAGTGAACCCTCGTTTATCCGGACACCGATTATCCGGATGTCTCGCAATCCGAACAAAATTGTAAGGGAACGGAATTATTGGACCAGTTTATTGCAGACGGCTTTTGAAAACATTGTGGGTAAAGGAGAAATTGCTCGTGACGAGCAATTTCTCCTTTACCCACAATGTTTTCTGCCATATCAGAAGATTATCTTTGAATTTCATCACGTTTTGATATGTCTTCTGCAAACTCTTTCAATTTGGGACGGACGACAATTTAAACATGCTCTGCTTCATTAGTCCGGATTATTCGGTAAACCGGACATTTTGTTGGGAACGGACGTGTTCGGATAAACGAGGGTTCAGTGTATACACACAAAACAAACAATGTTGGGCCAGATCAGCAAATGTGTTCAGCAAAGACCTATCTGTAATTACATTATACGCAGATTACTCAGTGATAAAAGTGTAAGACTTATGACATGGGTCTATCAGGTTCAATGCTCACCAACAGCACTGCTGCTATGTTGGAAAGTCCTTGGGCAAGATACTGTAGAGCTTTACCTACTACTGGTGAAACCCATGAAACCCGTAATTTACTGAAATAATGTTGACACGGCGTTAAACCACATATGAAAAACACAATCTACGCAGATGTCATAACCTACTCTCTATTTAGGGAACTACACATTTGGTAACAATAAAACACGATGTGCGTGAGAAATGACCAGTTTCGGACAGGGTCAACCCGCCTGACCGGGAAATCTCTGAAAATTAATCCGTGTCCCTTTTCATCAGCTGGCCTGCTTTTTTGTAATTAATTATTCATAGCGGGAACAATTTCGATTGATCATCGATTTAACACGGTTTTAATAACATTCAGAACGCTAGACTTGTCAAAAAGGTGTCTGAAATAATCATAATTATGCGTGGTGGTTTTTTTTCTTCTCTTTTTTACCTTTTCTGTATTTTACGAAGAATGTGGTTGTTATAATAAAATACTATGCTTACCCAAAGATTCACGGAAAACATCACAAAATCAAACCATCACATGGATTTTGATGATGTGTTGATTTTTTAAACATGTTTGTGAAATATTCTGAGAATTCATAAATTCTCACAAAACCACCTAGTTCATATGATGTTCTTCTAAGTATTTATCAAATATTCTCACGGTTTTGTCATATGAACTTTGGCATGTGGGATCCATATATGAAAATACGATGCCCATGAATAAATGCTATTTTTGAAATATGTTATTTAACTCATGTTAAAAATCTAGTTTTTGTCACGGCGCCTTAGAATAAAAGTTTACTCGTGAAAATTATGGAGTTCTTAGTTAATAAAAGATTAATTGAATGTTGCACGTGAAGTGATTGTTTGATGTACTGTTTCGTTACATACCTATTGTTGTGTAATTCGAAATAAATAGATGAATTAATAAATAAATGAAGAAATAAGATGATATGAAACATCGTGGTATAGATGAGGGGTCGCATTAAGGACCTTTACACGCAACATTCCGGCAAATATTAGCCCAAACCCTGTATCGTGGGTACTCATTAGAATCGTCTCGATGGGTACCCACAATCTAGGGTTTAAAAAAGGAATAAAGACATACGCCAAAACCTTTGGTTATTAAGATAGAATTGGAAATAATGCAAACAATAGATGTATGGCATGTAAAGCATCACATAGAAATATGTTACTGGTGGTAATCAGGACATATTGATGACAAAGCTGACTATGCAAATGTGTAGATATATAGAGCTGTACCCTCTGAATGATTAGATATTGAATCTGAAAATAAGTTGTATCTAAAGGTGTTTATTCATATATGAGACAATTTGATAGTCAAAATAAAATGTCGTAGAAACAATACAATGTATATGGTTTGTAATGCGGTATGCTATTCAATAAAAAATGGCTACTGAACGCAAAACTGATTTAGAATGTGTAAATATACCCAAATATGCACCATCGGTATGCGATGGATTTCAAAATCGTTACATAGCTTTGGGATCTATTCATTAATTTAGAGGCTTTGAATACAAAATTTGAACTAATTCTACTTCCCATTGCTATTCTTCAGCGCGCCCCATACAACAGTTCGCAACTACTGGAATACAATTTTGATATCCACTTACACTCACTTCTGGAAATAAACAGCATTTATCCATTACCAAACTATAACAATATTTGACAAGTTAGATGCAGACAACCCATAAAACATTGTGAAAAAAGGAGGACTTGCTCTTAACGAGCAATTTCTCATTTTTTCACAATATTTTCTGCCCGATCAGATGATTGTTTTACAATTACATCACGTTTTGTCGTCTGCAAACTCTCTCTATTTGGGACTGTCGAAAATTTGGCGTTTTTTCATTAATTTAGAGGCTTTGAATACAAAATTTGAACTAATTCTACTTCCCATTGCTATTCTTCAGCGCGCCCCATACAACAGTTCGCAACTACTGGAATACAATTTTGATATCCACTTACACTCACTTCTGGAAATAAACAGCATTTATCCATTACCAAACTATAACAATATTTGACAAGTTAGATGCAGACAACCCATAAAACATTGTGAAAAAAGGAGGACTTGCTCTTAACGAGCAATTTCTCATTTTTTCACAATATTTTCTGCCCGATCAAATGATTGTTTTACAGTTACATCACGTTTTGTCGTCTGCAAACTCTCTCTATTTGGGACTGTCAAAAATTTGGCGTTTGGTAAAGGGTTAAAGTATGCATCGTTCTTTCTCTATTTTCATTACTGCAGCATTCGTCTGCACCTTTTGGACAGGTCAAACGACCCAACAAGATCAAAGAACGAAAAAGAAATAGCACAGACAAATGTTTATTCAAACGAAACATTTTTTATTTCTGTGAATCAGAAAATAATAATGAAAAAGGAAAATGTCACAACGTCTTTGGCACAGACTTCAATGGTATTAGGAACACGTCGGATACAAAACGGGAAATTTTATGATTATCATATTTCACTAAGCAGATTGGTGAAATGGCCGCAAAACGGAAATTGATCGTCACGTGTTAACTGTAATAAAGTCGACAGAAAAGGGGAGAAACCGCATTCGGCGACCCTCTGTCTTCACGGGTTCCTTCGAAGCTGCGTCACGCAAATAAAAGGATCCTGCATGGCCGACTGGTTAAGGTGACGCTTTTCAAGACTCTGAGGCTCCGGGTTCGAGTTGCCATCGGTACTTTTGGAGTAGGGTCTTTATAGATAGATAGGTAAATCTTTTATTGCGTAACATAAACTTTACACAGTTTCTAGTCACGTACGAAAATGAACATAATTACAACTCTTAAAGTCAGATATAATGTATATAAGCAGTAGGCATAACAGTCACATTAAAATACACAAATATACTTTCCTTTGCAAAGACAATAGATGGATCCTGCGTGGCCGAATGGCTAGGGTGGCGCTTTTAAAGACTCTCAGGCTTCGGGTCCGAGCTGCCATTGGTACCTTTGGAGTTATGTTTCTTTGGAGTTTCTTTTGCTAAGACACAGACACTTTAGAGCAAAAGGTTAGTACTGGTGAATCATGCAATGCCGTTGCATAACTGAAAAGTTGTTGACAAAGCATTTAAACTGCATATAATCACACCAGTAAGGAACCGTGTGCAATACTTTGAAAACAAATTCCTTAATACGTGGAACTTCTGTTGAAGAAGAGTTTAGAATACACTGCGATAAAAGAATACATATCTCATACGGAATCATGCATTCTTTTATCACAATAATTTTACCCAACGTAATATAGAGAAAAGTATTGATGCAGAGCCATGCAAAAGTATCACAAACGTTTTAACCCAATGCAATAAAAATGTATTTATACATATAACATTGTATACTTTTATCACAATGTTTGTTTTTACCAAATCTCTTATAAATCATTTTATTCTGAGAAATGCAGTCTTATATCATAATGGTCACTTTGTTTTCTTTGAAAAACGGCAAAAACACAGTCATAATCCAATGCATGGTATTTCTTATAAATTTAAATAAATCGTTACATAGAAATAAACTCAAAGTTATTTCATTTTTTTTGCGATGAGGACAATTATCATTTTGCACCCAGTAACCTAATCTTGGGTTTACCCTTCTCCATATTGATTCGCTCTATTTCACCTTAGAATGATATAAAAAAAAAGCAGAAATCACAAAAGGAAATTAGATCGATAAACACACAGGACAATAATGAAACCTAACTTAAAATGCGAGAAAGAGACGAAATTGCTTGTTCACAAGCAATTTCGTCTCTTTCTCTCATTTTAATTCTAACGAATTCTAACTTCACAAATATCCCGGGACCCAGCAAGCAAGAAGGTAAGCGTTATTGTAAGGCATGTCTCTTTCAGAATTCGCAATAACCAACGCTATTAAACTTTACATAACCCCGCAATAATCTGTAAAATCAGCGGGCAACTTCGTAATCAGTGGTGAAATTGACCAATAACTTCGCGGTCATTATGGAATTATGACCAGTTCGGATAATGGCGATGTGCAATATGAAATGATATCTCATCGCATGGATCTCCATTGACCCCCGGGGAAAAGATGGGTATCGTACATGTTGTATTGATACGTGTTGTATAGGCTTACGTATCGCTGTCATCATTTGCGAACTGAAAGAGTTTGCTGACGACATTTCAAAATGTGATGAAATTGGAAAATAATCTTCTGAAAGGGCAGAAAACATTGTGGGAAAAGGAAATGCCGTTATTGTTTGGTAATGGGTTAACAGAGTCAATGTATGGGGTCGATTTGTCTGTGGTTTAAAGTGACAATAAAATGTCTTGAACGGATTAAATGGCTACAAAGATATATAACTTACATTTGGCTTGTCAAATATACACAACTCAAACATGTTCGTTACTGTTTGGTAAAGATACATAATATTTGTCCTACGGAGAATCTTTTTATTTGTAATAATTTTGATTCTTTTGTAAACAATTATCGGTCATTTCTTTCCAGCAAAATCATCGAAAAAGTGAAGAGAGTCTGGGACCGAGGCCAACAATTCAGACGACCAAATATGGATAGTGTGATGCAGAATTATGATAGAATACCCATAATCCACCATTTTGAGTATAATTCCTGCGTCGGATTACTTCGGCCGTTCTCGTAATACAATGGTCTAGGCCAGAACTATTCGCATTTAACATCGAGATCGGTCGGATCTATTCATACCAAACCGAAAAGTTCCGGTTCATACCGACGTTTACCGAGAACGACCGAAGTTATCCGGCGAAAGAATGAGTTTCACAATGGCGGAGTATGGGTGTTCTACCTTAACAATATCGATACAACGGATCAAGTACGAACGGTATTTCGGTGCTGTATTGCGCAATGTTGACTGTTTGAACCTCGAACAGATTTTACGCAATGATACATAAATTATGGACTTATAGCACGGAACGAATTAAAATTATCGCACCTGTTATTTCATCGACAATTACCTATTGGATCAGATAGGGGTAACCAGTACTTGATGACCGAGTTTTGTTAGATACATATACCAGACCAAATAAGCGTTTTAACAGAAATACCATGCATTGACTTACTAAATTATTTCTTTCTGATTAGCGTTTAGTTTGTTAAAAAGGTGAAATAACACATGAAAAATAATGATATTGTTATTAAAACAATTTTAACAGTTAGTGAAAAATAGAGTATAAACAGGATTTTTCTGCAGAAAACTTTACGACAAAAGGAATGCCCGTAAGGAATCGTCGATTCGTTTCTTTTGCTTAACTTTTAACCGAGCAATTGAGTTTATAGCTCAGAGGCAAGTGACTTTTGGATTTTTTTTGTGAAAAAGAGAGAATCGGTTTAGTGACTGCTCTTTATTAAAACAATGCTATATTATAATCTTCCTTTGAGTTAATTAAAAGGACAGCTGATATTCACAGTCAATATCGTTTACTTACATACTCCTGGTATATGACCCAAATAGTTGAAAATGTTCGGCAGCAAATCACACCGATATTATATTAAAGCCAAGTAGCCATATATCTCTTGTGGGGAAAGATTACTGGAGCGCCAGCGTACGCTTTTTTTACTTATTTTAGTTTGAACTTATTTGTTTTACATCGATTGCTGAACAGGTTCTTACAACTTAGAACCACTCTCGATTCTATTTCCTGGACCACAACCAGTACTCGTGCCAAAATGTAGATTAATGAGAGGTCGTAAGGCGAAACACCATTTGTACTCGGTTAGTAAGCGGGTTGTATCGCAAAATGCGGCTCCATAAATGATTTCCCATCATCTACCTGTCCATGCCTTTAATTGCCAATCATTCAATCAGCCGATAACGAGGTTTATATAACGGAACTGCGGTCTTATCAGACACGTGTAATATCCGTGTATTACTCAATTTTACCACGATCTTCCTGATTTTTACCGAGTCTTTCCGAGTCATTGCAAAATGTGTCGGGTTTACTAATCCACCAAGCGGCATGCTTCTGATTGGTCGAATACTTAATCATCACAAGGCAAAGTCATTGGTTCATTTCAGAGTGGAGTAAAATGAAATCTCAGAACCTAGAGATCTTAAAGAACTTGCTCAATGGATGACATTTTAATCTTTTAAAAAAACTATTATAGGACAAAGTCATACGTTCATTCCAGACTTGAGTGAAACGAATTCATCACACCCTCTTGGTCTTAAATAAATAATCACAGATAGAGATTTAAATTCATTTAAGATAAAACGAATAAATGATATATCTACATAGTTGCTTTAAACTTTATTATATATTCCCCAATCAACACCTTCCATAACCTTTTGGTAAATATATAAATATGTATTGCAGATATTTTGAAATATTTTTCAAACGTTTTGTTTAGAAAACAATGACCCACTATATACGTCCTGCATTAACCCTTACAGTGCTGGGACCGACTTCATGCTTATGCAAACAGGTTAGATAACAGGCCAGCTGCCAATTAATTGGCGGCTGGCCTGTGATCTAACCTGTTTGCTACTCTGAGTATCTTTCCTCGTCAAAATTAAGAAGATATTGAAGGTTTTTGAAATTTAGAATATAACACAGCATTCTGAGCGTTAAAATTGGGAACAACGGCGGGCAATCAAAGTACGCAATGTTTTGACACTCTAATCACGTGACGCTAACAAGGTGCGCCATAGAGCAATCGTACGACTATCTATCAACTATGTTTCCAACAAAGCACCGAAAGGCACACGAGCTTGTCTCACTCGTTTATAATGACAACACATGCTTACATCATCTTTGAAAATGAAATGGTCACATGTTTAGTCACGAGAGTGTTTTTTTTGGCGTTTGCTAAACAACAAAACGATCAGTACGAGTAGTGGTTTAGTATCAGGAATTAGTCATCGAGAGGGAATTTAATAAGCTTCAAGCTTCCGTCACAATCGATGTAAAATAAATAAGTTTTTATTAAATACAATATTCAAGATAATTCATTTAGGTCAATACTTATTCTTACCTCAAAATCCCAATTTTTGTGTATAATTTACGTATTCGAGGAAATATTGCATATCTAAATCAAAGCTTGAGATAGCCCGGTTTGAGCCATACGGTTTAATAACATGCTCTCTCTCTGGTACTGCATAATCGTGTTTTCCCATACACGGGAGAAATCTGGCAAGCTCAGCAAATTTTATCAGCTATACATAACCTGATCTATGTAATTCATAATTCTATGCTGATACCAACATGCCATAATCTAGTTCTGTTACACAAACTCCGGTTGGAATGGCCTTCAAACATCCGGGCAAAATGCTGGGACATCCCAAAATGGGTGTTGAAAGGCGTATGAATTGTTTTTCATTTTCCTCCTCTTCTATCTCTCTTGCCTCATCCTCCTCCTCCATTTTAACTTTCATTTTATTCCTCTTCCTTATCCTCTGCCCCATCCTCGTCAATTTTATTCCTCACCATCCTTCCCCTTCTTCATTTCCCATCCTTTTTCATTCCTCCCTCACCCCATAACATTTCTACAGCTCCATCCTATTCCACCTTCCTTTATTGGTCCCCTCCACTCCCATTTTATTATTCATCCTCCCCTATTTCATGTCCACATCATTTCCATTTACCCCAACAGTTATATTCCTCCTCCTTCCTTATTTCATACATCCTCCGTCCTAGCCATCCTACTCCTTCATTTGTTATCCACGTAAAGGATGCATAAGCCCGTCAGTTTATATGTCTAATTGACTTCTGTCAAACAGGCAAGTTATAAAAAGACATTCAGTCAAATAAGAATCCTAACCAGAGATCG